>VDFB02047230.1:132291932-132320353 GCA_007258455.2 Sequoia sempervirens | reverse complement strand
TATCTCTCTCTCAAACCTCTCCCTCTATTAGGTTTGTCTCTCTCAAACCTCTCCCTCCTACCCCCTCTCCCTTTGTTAGGTCTCTCTCTCTCAAGCCTCTCCCCCCTACCCCCTGTCCCTCTATTAGGTCTATCTCTCTCTAAACCCTCTCTATCCTACCCCCTCTCCATTTGTTAGGTCTCTCTCTCTCTCTCAACCCTCTCCCTCCTATCCAATCTCCCTCTCCTAGGTCTCTCTCTCTCTCAACCCTCTCCCTCCTACTCGCTCTCCCTCTCTTAGGTCTTTCTCTCTCAACCCTCTCCCTCTGTTAGGTCTTTCTCTCCCTCTCAACCCTCTCCTACCTATTCTCCCTCTGTTAGGTCTCTCTCTCTTCCCTTTATTAGGTCTCTCTCTCCCTCTCTACTCTCTCCCTACTACCCTTAGCCCTTCCCTCCATTACCTCTCTCTCAATCCCTTCCTCTCTCTCCTCTCTTTCTCTATCAAGTATCTCCCTCTCTTAGGTATCTCTCTCTCACTCCCTCTAGCTCTCTCCCTAGTACCCTTAATCTTGTACCCTATAAATGTATTGTCTAAAGCTTAAAAAACCAAATTTATCATAATGCGAGGGCGTTATTAACTAGTAGAGATATGTCCATTTAGGATTAAATAATGTGAGCACATTTTTTATTGCACTAAAAATAGTAAAAAATCACAATATACCAGTGATGTTGGCCCACATTCTACATATTCTCCTCATTTTGCGCATGCTCTGACAAAAAGTAGCTTTTTAGTGATTGAGTGAAGTTTACATGCATGATTTTGAGACTCCAACACCTTTTGATTGTTATTTCCATCACCTTTTCATGAAATATCAAAGTTTTCATGTTGAGAGGCATATAATATCAATTCAAGTTTGAATTATAGTGATAATTGATATACAATTGAAATTTGGAGGGGAAAAAGCTTTTGAAGAAGTCAATTTTTGGTGGAGTTTGAGGAAGGAAGAATGAAAGGCTGCATAATTGGGTAGAAATCCTCCATTTGAAACTTTTCTTTTTTAGGTATGTGAAATATTTGTACATTTTCTTTCATTATATTATGGCTTGCTTTCATTTTTGTTGTTTTTCTTATTCCATGTTGATCAAATTGTTTGTTTGTGATGCAATATCAGATTGCCAAGCCACTCGACGTCATTTATTTATGGAAATTCCTTCCCAAATCAAATCAGGAGAAGATCAATTTATACAAACTTTGTCAAATTCATCCAAAACTACTTTTCATTCAACCAAAATCCATTTATTTCATTTCAAGTTATGTCTATCAGTAGCCAATTCACCATCTCCATATAGCAAACCATTTTCAAAATTAACTTTCAAATTTTTTCTTATCATAAAAAATACAACAATCACTCATCAACTCAACTTACCCATTCAAGGAAAAAAAGTCAAACATATATGTTCCTTAGACCTGTAATCAAACATCATCCCAGCCATTTAAGATATCTTTGCTCAAATCAACACATCCATCATCCTATCTTCAGTTAAACACCATTTGTAACAACAACAAGCAACATTAGTTTAACACTATCACCAAACCTTTATGATACCAATTTCATCATGTTTTGACTGTAATATTCCAATATATTTGTATAGACACATTCTGACTACTTTACATTCAAGACACCATTGCCATTTATTGGAAACATATGTACAAATCATCAAATCTTTCACAGTCTACCTTCAAAACATTACAAAGAATAGACACAACTATGGCATCACAAATGAGACTACTCTGAAGCACTTAACAACATTCCTTTCATTGTTTCTACATATTCTCTATTTTTAGCAAACAATGCAAAATATTTCTAGTAGGCCAACATTCCATATAATAGGGTGATTCCTTTTCTATCATAAAGCATTTACACAATCCCAATATAGATTCTCAAGCCTATTTTGATCCTTTTCAACATACTATAAAATTTTATAAACATATTTCACAAAACAAAGTAGAACCAACATGTCGTCTACTGGTAAAATCCCTTAAGTAGGTTAATTTATCAAACCAAGTCATCATAGAACTACTCACTAATCCACAAAACCTACAAACAGTCTTAGGACATGTGTAGAAACTCACAAATAAACAAGTTTCAAGATGGGAAACACCCATCAATACACAAAATTAGTAAACACTTGATTATAGGGTGAAAACACACCAACCATGAGGGTTTCTTTAATGAAGCATTTGCAAAACCTCTACTACTCTGACCAACAATTGAAACATGCTTTATTATGTCTGCAAATTATTTTGAAATCATTTCTAAGCTCCTCTACATGTTGTTTACTCAAACCCTACTTGAAAACACAATTTTTTTGAATGAGAAAATTTAGAATTTTATTCATGCAACAGTATCCGGACTTCTTATTTCTATTTACCCCTTCCACACACATATTCACATTGAAAAGACACTAAATATGATCCATTCCACTAACCTACTAGCCCTACATTGGTCGAATGGATAAGAATCACTTTTTAGACTCTCAGAACAATTCTAAGGAAACCACAAATCGAGACTTAGGAAACTAAGTTCAAATTCTTGATTATTTGAATTACAATTCCTACAACTTTCAAGAATGAAAGAAGTCTCTTTCCTTGACAAGAATCAAATCTTAGAATTATTGAATCACTATGCAACCTAAAAACAAGAATAGAAAAGCTCTCCAAAATAACTGAGCAGAGGTTTTTTTATTGATTTTTATGGATTTTTGGGATATAAGATCTGCCTTTCTTGAGCTTACAATGCTTTTTAAAGGTGTCTAAATCAGTTGAAATAACTGCCTCTTCATCTTCATCAACCCATTCTTTCCCTTCCACAAAAAAGACTCTTCACCTTCCTACTTTTGTGCAATTTTACATTTTTACAATAATTGATAAATTTTGTTATAAAAGCAAATTTTCAATAATATCAGATAGTGACCTATTTCATGGTGCAAATACATTTAAATTCATCATTTCATGACTTTCACTCATCATATTTTCTTGAACATTACAAATTGAACAAATTATCCTTTTGAAGGAATTTCATGACCTAGGTGCTCCTACACCAATTTGTCATGTTACAACCTTATGTTGTCAATGGACTTTCTTTGCATATGCTTCAAAAGCTTTCATCGAGTTATGCTTCCAAAGCTTTCAATTAGTTAACTTGACAACTTAGCACTTTTTGCACAGGTAAAATTATTCGTCATGCTGAAACGAACTGTTAAAAGGAAAAAACTAACAAATGATCAGCTCCAAGCCTTGAGAGATAAATAGAAAAAATGGATGAGGGAATATCGTGGAAAGCAAAATTTGGGAACAATTGATGAAAACAATCTAGTTGTAGAGGAACCTCAACCATCAAAAAGAGAAAATAAATTGGTAGCATAAAGGGCACAAATGCAAAAGAGTCATGCTAGGGGAGATGTAGATACCGTAGTTGGAGACACACCCTCTACCACAAGTGAATACAAAGGGACACCATTAAGCACAAGAAAATATGGAGGGACACCATCTACCACAAGTGAGTATGGTTGGACACCATCCACCACATCTGAAGTTGAGAGTACATCATCACTCAGAGTTGATGAACAAGGTATGCCATCATCCCCATGTGAACCTCAAGGTATGTATTCTATTCCACCCTCGATCAAAGGTACGCAATCTAGCCCACCTCAATTCAATATTGATGAAATTGCTAATGTTGAGATGTATGTACCTAAGAGAACACCACCTAGAATTTTGCATAGAAATCCAAAGTTTTTTATTAATATTGATGAGGATATTTTGCAGCACATGGAAGGTAAGATTCTAGAATGCACTTGTAGAAGATATACTGATAATATTTTGCAAATGTTCTTTGAAAGGCTAAATGAGACCACAAGATGTCAACTATTTGTTCAAATGATGCAGGGTTTAAATTGTAGAAACATCATGAAGACTCTTGGGTTGAGAACATCAAATGCATCAAGTGAAAACAAAAGTATTGTGAAGAATCTAATGGATGCTTATGACAATGTGGGTAAGACCTCATGCTCAAAGGATAGTAATGTCACCTGCCATTTTAGTACATCAACTTTGGTAAGCTATCAAACAAAGAGATCTCGCGTCATTAAAAAGACAAGTGAACAAATGGGAATTAGTAGAAAAAAATTATCAAAAGCTGTTCAAATGAGGCAAAGAATTGAGGGCACCAATTCAAATGAATTATGGGAATTCTTAGGGAGACTATCACACAAAGATAAAAAAGTTGTTGAAGCATTGAGAACACTAATTGAAGATTATTGGAAGAATAATAAAAGCCCATCTCCGAATCAAAAGGATGTTGTAAGAAGGAGAATCGGTAGTCAAAATCGTGAGCCACATCCAAAGCATTTTTTGGATATGCCTAAAACCCAATTTTTTCATAAATTTGAAAATGCTTATCCTCAAATTAGTATTTCTCAAGGATTCTTTGAAATTCTCAAACCTTTTTATGTCAAGATAAATCACACACACACTACTTGTTGTAGACTACATATTGAATTCTCTAACCATTATGATGTTTATCGTTCTATATGTTTAGATTTTCATATTAGTGATGTTTTGCAGGATTGTGACATAGAAGCCCCACCAAAATCTTCAAGAGAGTTCTTATCAAAAAATTTATGTCAAATAGAGGATGGCCAAATATTCTATAGGAGAACATGCTTGGATGGTTCATGTGAGCATTGCGGTGGCTTGCAACGAATGCGAATATCTCAACATATGGAAAGCACAAATGAGATGGAACATAAAATAGTAGATTTCAAGAAGTATAAAACAATGGCATATGCTACAAAAGATGGGTCTCAAGCAAAAAGGTCTGATTTGGTTGTTGAGAAGATTCCAGTGCATCATTTTATGTCCATGTTTCATGAGAATCTAGTGTATGAGTATGCAAGGCATACCGATAGAGCCCGATGGCTAGACACACAATTCAAGCTATGCAAGGACACCTTTCCACTTGGTAGCATAGTATCAGTGGTTGACTTTGTAGAGAACTACACTCTACAGCTGCAACGTGAGGTGTAGTCACAATATTACAACTCCACACAATTTTTGATATTTCTGCACATAGCATTCGTTCATGCAGCTGATAGTATAGAGGACCAAAGGAAGGTATTGAGGGAGTATCAGTTTTATATTAGTGATGATCGCACACATTCTCCAGAGTTCATGCAAGGTTGCTTTCAAAAGTTCTACATTCATTTGGATCAGAGGGGTATATCATACAATTGGCATAAAATATGGTCAGATAACTGTGCAACACAGTTCAAGAATGCACGCATGTTCTACTAGATGTGCAGGATGCATCTCACTACACGTGTTCAACATATGTGGAAATTTTGTGAGGCTGAACATGAAAAGGGGGAGCATGATGGTGTAGGAGCATGCATGAAAAGAGCATTAGCATGAGAATAGTTAAAGTATAAAGATAGCGCATAGTTAATAGATGGAAGATCAATTGTCGAGTGGTGTAATGCTTCGATGGGTCCAGGTAATGAAGGTACATCTTCAGTTCATAGATTTTTTTGGTTGATGGATGATACTAACATTGCACCATATGAGGATCGTTGTACACTAACAAGATCGAGTGAGTTGCACTCTTTCCTTAGCTCAAATGCAGGTTCATGGAGTATTGATACACATAAGATGGCATGCTTTTGTTTTTCATGTACAATGCAAGCCTAGAATGATTGTGAGTCAGGGGAATGGGTTGAAAAATGGTTGAAAAGTTATCTTATCCCACTTCACATGTATCACCATCTGATGGCATTGGAACTAACCCAGATGGAATCATTGGTCAACTTTGACCATCTATCAAATCTAGTTCAACTAGGTAATATATCTACTTTCTTAGTATTTGAAATTCCTTATTGTTATCTTCTTTGTACTATATTCATAATGTTGACTAATTTCAAGAGATATGTCACACATATAAATGCAGGGCATGTCTATGCAGTTATTGTAGATGAAGACAATGAAGAGGGTACAAACTATTACTTGTGTCATTGTGTTGAGGAAAAAAATAAATTGGAAGCCCCAAGTATAGATGGAGAAACCATTGAATACCCTATAGGCTCAGTTGTTGTTACTGGAATGTGGTTGAGAAGGTACCCACATAAGAGTGTTAAAAATTAGTTGTTTGAGGAATTTGACATGCATTGTAAGATTTTTCATTACTCAAACATTGTCGTGGCATCCAATGTTCGTTTGACCAAATATGGGGGTATACCTTTGAACAAGACCTTGTGGAAGGTCCGTGAGTCTAACCATGAGGCAATACTTGACACAATTAAGAGTAGAGAAAACCTAGATGGTTCATTGGATTAATTTGTAAGTATATGCACAATGGTTCTTATTAATTTATACTTGTATCCATGTCAATTTGGTTGATGCCAATGCTATCATCTTATTTTACTTTGTGCATCTGTATGTAACTAGGCAAACATTGATTGGTTTCCCCTTGCATAAAATGCAGATTTATGAGCCATCGAAGAGAATATCAAGCAGAAAAGTAATGCAAGATCCTTATTTTGATGATCTTGACAAGTCTCAATTATGATTTTAAGCCAGTACAAAAGTGTGTGTGAAGCTTGGTGAGGCAATTTCAAGTTATTCATTTGAATTTAACCTTATCATGACCACCTATGACATAGACATTATAAAAGCATCTCGAATTTCAAGAATTTCTATTCATGAGAGGTGTTGTGTGCAATAGGCATCTTGGAACTCCCAGTGAAGATGTATGACCAAGACTAACTAAGTTGAGAGACTGCCATGCCTATGTGTAAGTGCCTTCCATCTATTTTGGATGATCTATTTCTTTTTATTCTTTTCCTTTGCGTATCTATAACTAAACTAGTAAAAATTGATTGGTCCCTCCTTGCAGAAAATGCAGATTTATGAGCCATCCAAGAGAATCTCAAGCAGAAAAGCAATGCAACATCCTTATTTTGATGATCTTGACAAATATCAATTTTGATTTGAATGAAATCTTGCAATAAAAGTTCTTTGTTCGTAAATTTCTATGTTTTCTTTCAGTTTTGTTAGCTTTGTACCACCTATATAGTAGATTTAGGCCTTGTCCTTTGTAGATTAAGATAATACAGAGAATTATTTTTCTTTTGAGTCCATCTAGAAGAAAATCCATTGATTTTTTCCACTATTAGAGCACATTTTCTAAAATTTAGTTTGGAACCTTCAATTTGAGGTTTTGAGAGTCAAGTAAAGAAATAAAGCATACTCCACTGAATTAGGCTTATAGATCAATGGAGTAGGGTTATACTAAGGTGTTTATGGTGCAGGAGAACCAAGGACAATCAGGACCACAAGGTGGTCAAGTGGTAAATTTTGATTTGTAGTCCATGAAGAATGTTGTAATAAGGTCGCAAGGACCATTAGGAAGTGTTTTAAGTCAATCTGGGTCGGTAGGATATGAGGTTGCAATGTCATGTTAGCATGTTGTAAATTTGGTGTAATGAATCCTTGAATGGCCTAAATGTGAAAATGTATGTAAATTCATAATGTAAGGGTCAAGATGATGTAATGAGGCCATCATAAGGTCACTAGTTTACGTATCGAGTCATTTACATCAATATGTCAAAAGTTGCACATAACAATGTAATGTTGTCAAACGAAAAGTTGTCATTTTGAAAATAATTAGAAGTTGAAGGGTCACACTTGTATAAGAAGTTGAAAATTGGTTGTAGTCAGTTGAGGAGGTTGATATTCCTTCAAAAATGCCTTGTGAACATTGTATGTTGTTGGCAATCATACTTTTGAAAGCATGAGCATCAACTTCATCTTTTCAAAACTTGAATCCTTGTGATTTCTATTATTTGGTCATTTGATCATTTAGGGTTTTCTTAGATGGTTTGAGGTCATTATATTTCATTTAATAAGGATTCAATACCATTTTTGTATGTATTAGGTCAATTGAGTCATGATGTAAATAAGTTGATCAATAAGGGGATTCATGTGGTGAACCTTGTAATTTAAGTGTTTTAGGGTTATTTGTGTTAAATAAGGGCTTTACAGACCATTTATCATGTAATGTGAGTCTTAGGAAGGATTTTTTAAAGATTTGCATAAGAAATATTGAAAAATTGCAAAATGCAAAAGTTGTAAAAACTGCCAAAAGACAAAATTAGCAATTTTAGTGGAAGACAAGAAGATAGAAGTTCAAAAGGAAATCATATGCACTACAAAAGATCAAGAGACATTGTAATTTATATTTTAATTCTATTCAAGGCTAACTATTCAATATAGAAATTTTGGTTAATGTTTGATTCAGAGTTTTCAACGCTTTATTTCTAATTTTTAATTGTATTTCCTGATTTTACTATATTTTTAGTGTTTCCTTCACCTGTACGAACTCGTACATTCTTAGAAGCATTTCTCATTCATGTTTTCATGTAGTATTTTTAATTATCTTCCATTTTATTCCATTTAGGGCTTCCAATATTCATTTTGGAGGGAAAAATACTGATTTTTCTGTAGTAGCTCGTGTAACAGATTTATCACTGTTTTGTTATTAAAAAAATGTAATTTTTTCTTCCCGCCTATTGTAAAGCCATGTGACTAGGTGGGAATAATTTAATGCATGCATATTAGGTGTGGAATGAATTTTATTAATGAGGGGGAGTCTTTAAGTCTGAATTCTTATGATGCCTACACTACTACATCAAGGGGGTATTTAAGACAATTTTTAAGACTATTTGAGTATATTGTCTTAAATTGAGACAGAAAAAAAGTTGTTTATTGTCTCAAGTATTGTCTTTAACGGGGTGTCTCTATAAAGACAATATGACATAGAAGTATTTTTGTCTCTTTAAAGACAATATGAAATTGTCTCTATAAAGACAATATGACAGAAGTATTTTTGTCTCTTTAGAGACAATTTCACGTTTGTCTCTTTAGAGAAAATTTCACTTTTGTCTCTTTAAAGACAATAGTTGGGATTAAAGACATTGTTTCTATAGAGACAATATGTAAAAAATGTTTCTTTAGAGACAATATGTAAAAATGTATTAAAAAAATAAACAATTCAATGTTTTCAAATTCTCGCCATCCTCCTATTTGTTGGAGTTTTTATTTTTTATTTTTCAAATGCGATGGAAAATTATAATAGAAATTATCAATGATTTTGAAGTTGGAACAATGAAAAATTGTCGAATACACAAAGCATAATGTTCATAAAAAACAAAGAAAATAATTCATCCTAATCCAAATTCATAAAGTAAATGCCAATAAGTATTTTTTATTTATAGTTTATAAACTTGTTCATACAATCATAAGCAACACGTAAGTCATAACATGACATACACAAATGATTCATTTCTAGGAAAGAGAAAATGTTAATATTTTCCTAAAATCCATTGGAATATACCCAACTACTAGCATAACTCTTTCAAGCATGGAAAGGTAGCTTGACAAAGAGTTGACTCAATTGTCTGGACTGGACAATTTTGCTTCAGAACGAAAACTTTCTTCTTGCATGCTTATGTATGGTCCTCTCAAAGGCTGATAACTTTTCATTGTAACAATCCACTAAATCATGTACTTTGTTATTGATGAACGACAAGATTTCCAAATCATCTTTGAGCATAACACAGCCTTTCAAGATTTTGATATGATTTTGGAGAGAGTTGAATTCTTCCTTTAAGATAATCAATACGGTGAAAGCAAAATTTTCCTGCAAGCAAACAATATTAGATTTAACAAGTAAATCCATTTGCATTATTCATTTAAAGAACCACAAATCCACAAGTCTCTACACATTAACTGAAAATAATAAATCTGCAAATCAAACCCCAAAAAAATATCCAATTATAAGCAACCACTACACTAGTCATTTGATAGCCCAAAAGTGAAAATATGTGATCCCAAAAAACTTTCACAAATATTTTCTTTCATATAACTTACTGCTCAAGTTGGGCTGCAAACTGTGCAATTTTAAGTTGGCACTGGTTAGCCGTACTAGTAACTTCTTCACCTTGATAGAGCCCTGCAACTTGCTCAAACTATTCCAAAGCCAGTTCCAAAGTTTCTTCAGCTTCATATATTTCACCGAATTCCTGTAGAAAACAATATTTTGAAGTACATTGGAAATCTAAATTATGGAAATTGACTTCTAAATTTCCAAATCAAAATCTAGTTGATGACCTTCAATATCCCAATTGAAGTATAAAACTCTAGAAACCAATAGATCTGATAGATACATGAAATTCTAACTTTATAAATTATAAACAATAAAATTATGCTTAGACACAACCAACACACAGAACAACCAAAACTCTTAGGTAAGCCAATTTCAATTATGATGCTAAGGTAAATCAATCACAGAAAAAAACTAAACAGACAAGGAAAATCTCTATGAAATTTAGTGTAATGAAGAACAGTTTAGAAGCTATGATAGTTTTAGCATAACAAGGAGTACAATACAAGAAACAGCTGTGAGAAGAAGTACCAAGAACTGGAAGTTACAGCCATCTCCCACTTTAAGAAAAAGACACAAAATAATGGACTGGAAAGAGAGGAAAGCCATAGTAGTGCCAAAACTAGTGTTGACCTTAGAAACTACTATCTTTGGGTCACCATTCAAATTCAAGGACTGTTTGGTCTTTGCTCTATCTATGACCCCAATCACCTCTTAATATGACCTAAGTTTGGAAATGGATGAGGTATAACTCACCATTATATATTGGGTTCTCAAGGGAAAATTTAACATGGTTGAATACTCTTTTGACATACGTTGGAGTAACAACTCACACTTGTCTTGAGTTAAATTTGATGCTTCTAGATCTTAGCCCATAATTCTTTGGGTGTTTTTGACTCATTCACTAGATTTGTATAAATAGTTAAAATCACCATTGGTCCACTTGGAGTAATTGTAAAGATAGATTCTTTAGAAAATGAGTAGATTAGACTACATTAATCTCTAATGGTTCAAACAAGATCAAACTTAAGCACCCTTACCTAGATTAGAGTTCAAATGCTAGAATTGATTCCAGATAAAATTTGCATGCTAATAACACATTCTTCTTGCTCTTCAACTTGAAAGAAAATGTAAGACAACCTTTAGATAATTTATACTATAATTATTAACTCGTCCTGAATATGAATGTGCATGACTCAAAGGTACTTAACAAGTGGTCTTGGATCATTTTAGCAGCCATCTACTAGAAGAATTACTTAAGAAAGTCAAGGAACACTCTTAGACATTTTTTCCTTGCCTCTCTCATAGTTATTTGTCACATGAGAATTTTCTCATCCTATTCTCCAGTGGTGTAAAATTGGGATTTAATCAATTTCTTTAGTGCATTCCAATTCTCATCCTATTGCTGAGCAAAAGAGATGTCCTATTCATCAAAAAACCCATGGAAATTACACATCTAGATTCCCCATCCAGTTGTCAAGCTTCCTTATGTCTAATTTCCCCTTTACATCAATGGGTTGAATTTCCAACTTGTCCTCATACCTACTCTCCATCTTTACACACTTACTGAATTTCCATGTCTTTGTCCACATCCTTTTCTGGGGCTTTCTTCTTTTTGGTTACCTTCAATTTCATGACCATCCTAAAATTAGAAATATCTGCCTTAATGTTAGTGTATTGGGCTTTGAGATACGCTTCTGTTGTGCCTTTTTCTATTAAATTGGGTGATGTTTTCCATCCTTTCTTGTCTCTTTTGGATTGTATGGAAATAGCTTTCCTTCACCACGGTTCCTTTTTGCAGTCACCATAGAAATGTGATAGAACCTTTGCATGGCTAAGCCAACTGCTCTAGCACCGAAATTTGGTTTGGAATTATCTATCCTATGAATTGGGTCCCAGTCCACTTATCACATCTGATTTTGTTTTTATTTGTGTAAAAAAGTATAACAAATTCTATGGAATATAAAACTACAGTTCCTATCTTTCTATGTGCAAAAAGCTACAAAAATAAATTAAAATAGCTTTAGTAACCAAATATCTAAATATGATCCACAAATATTTATGTTGAGAAAAGTTAAAACCTTAATAAGTGTCAAAAGCTCTAGGAACAGAATCTTGAACATTTCAGTTCCTTCTAGAAGACTTTAATACAGAGGGACAAATAACTGTGTTCACTATGTAATAGCCAGCATTGTGATTTCATGTTACATGAAAACTGCAATGGCTTCCTCTGTTTAGGACTGCATTTTCTCATGCCCCTAGAAATTCTTCTAATGATCCCTTTAAGTTTGCTTTTCCTTCAGTTCATTCGAAGTTAATCAGTTTTGTCAGTTACATAGTCTTATTGTCTTCTCCTTAATGTGGATTAAAGAAAGGATGTACCAACTGTGCCTTAAGTTATTTTTTCATCCAGTGATAAACAAAGTGGGTTTTACTGGGATTTGATTTGCATCCACATTTTTTTCCATGGGACATGGCCACATGGACCCAAGTGATGTTTTCCTCTTATCATAGCATGTAAAACCATAATACCTTTTGAAAGAGTTACAGTAGGTCAATAATGGCTAGAATTCTATCTTCTAATATATCAAACTGACTGGATTGGAGAATTGTTGGCAACATTGGGCTGCTAATGCTGTTCTGCCTCTCTAACATTTGTCTAAAACAAAAAAAATAAAAAATTCTAGTCCTAGGTTACTCTAAAATGGGAAACAAGTTTGTCTATAATTTGAGTACCTCCTTTCTCTTAATTTTCCAACTCTCTTGATACGACTGTTTTTGAGTTTTTTTAACTCTATTTATTCCATTTTGGCTCAATATAACATAGATTAGTAAGTTATGATTAGTGTAATAGAATTAGTATTGTATTATACAAGATGAAGCACACTAAACTATCATATATAAGAAGTGTTTGCAAGAGTATTACTTTTACCTTGTTGTAGAATTTATTGATCATTCATTGAGGAAGGTGGCACAGTGCACAAGAGCTCGATAATAGTATTTTATATTATGTGATAGTGCACAATTTTCAGTCAAGCTATTTTTCTCTGCCCCACATTAAAAAAGGGTAGGATTTCAAGTACAAGATATCAGTATATATATGTTGATTTCAGACCTATTCAACATTCCTTGAAGGAGGTTTTGTGTGTAATTTTTTTGTCAAAATCCTTCAAGTATATTCAAGGGAATTTTGAATTTTCCCAAGCCAACTTGTTTATAGAATGGAATGATCTATTGTCACGAGAATATACAAATTAGACTACAATTTAGAATGAATCTCATGATCTGGAAGTGATGATCACAGTAACTCACCTTGATGATGCCTGGAGTGATAATGTTGGGAGCCGTAGAAGAAAATACAGCCATTTGTGGTGCTAGACTAATGTTCAAAATTGTTAAGGTTCTAATAATCTATGCTGTGGGATTACTAATTATCCCAATCATAAGCTAGTTGGTGATAGAACAGACATGAAAACAAATGTGAAAATTTTGAAAGGTTCTTTAGATTCACCATTCTGATAACAGAATTACTTGTGTATTCACAATCACACCACCAGATAATGAAATAATTAGGAATATCAAACAAGAGCTGATTAATGTTACCTCTTCATTTCCATTCCTTCCTAGAAGCAATCTCATCCTACAAAATAGAACAAACATAAATCAGTTTGAATAGAGTTTCTGGATTATCTAATTATGCATGCTAACTTGTAAAGTAGATAAAGAGACAATAAAGAGAACCACAAGGATGTAACAAATTTAGAGTTATAAACAATCTACTTACAACTTTTCCTTGATACCTGTATGTAGATGTCACTAGGTGCATTACTTTGAATAACAATGTCCTCTTTTGGAGGTGAGTAGTTTAAGGAAAATCCTTAAACTATAGAAAGTACTTTGAACTTTTCTCTTGTACCAGCGATTAGACTTCACAAAATGAATTGTACATGAAACACTATATACATTATATATATAAAGTAGGCAATGAACAATGTATTGTATAAAACTAGGGAACTTTTTTCATCTGAATGAAAAGTAGGCAAGTTGCTTGCAATAATCGATGTAAGGAACATAAAAGATCTTGCGAAAAATCATTTTGTTAAGTTCTTCTTTTCTTCCAATAAGTCCTAAGAGCTAAAAAAAGCATTCTAATCTATATATTCTATTGTTTTCTTATCCACGATCAATCCCACATGATTAGACAACAATAGACTCAAACATAAGAAGCAAACATGTCTTTTGCTAATTTGTTTCTATCCATCCTCTTCCTTTATGTCCTCTTTCTACGAGGAACTATACTAGTACGAGGCACTATTCTAATTGTGGGTGTCAATTGTTCATCACATTGGACACCCTCCTCATTATTCTCTTCTCCCACTTGCTCCTCATGTTCCTCTAGCTCCTCTTCATGCTCACTACCTGATGAGTTGGATTGTTGGGCTTCCTATACACAACAAAATTTAACTCATTAAAATAACATATCAAATCACAGTTTTAGCTTTGCTTGTTTCATTTCTCTATGCAAAAAAGAAACTATTATAATTCTAGGTGTATCTATCTATTTCAATATCTATATCATTTGTTTTGCAATGGAAATGAAAGCAAAATATGAAATTTTATTATATCCCATCATGCAAAGAACTTACCTCAGATTCATGACTAGTGACTAATTTCTCCCCTTGATCTAGCATATGTTGTCGAAGACCTTTGGAAGCATGTAGTAAAGCATATTTTAGGAGGTCCTCTGAAGCTTCCTTTTGAAATTGGTGAACCTACATAAACAATTATAACCAAATTTATAAGGTATAATGACTCATAAGATACAATTAACTCACAAGTTAATCATGACTTTTTTATGAAATAAAGAATACAATAGATGAAAATATTGACTTACCAAGCCACCACAAATGCTATTGTACCCACCAGATCCTAATTTATGAGATCCAATACTTGACACCCTAGCTTGGGTTCCTTTTCTTGTATCTTGAAGGTGTCTTTTAGATCTTGGTCGTGCAAATGGCCTATAGTTTGGATTATTATGGGCCTTCCTCTTAAATTTGGCATCTTTCATAAGCTCATCCCATGTCACTTTGTCTATGATCCAAGCTGGATGTGGATATCTTAAGTCTTTTGTTAGCTTTGACCTTAGATTGTCTCATTTAGAGTGAATGTATTTCTGAGCAATATCTAAAATAAATTCCTTATTAAAACTAGGATTTCCAAATGCTACTATGACATCCTTAAATAGTTCATATTTCTTAGCATTGGCTTGCTTCCTCCAATCCATTTGAATGGTATTGCCAAATAATTTTTCTGCACGATGAAAAATGAAGTGAAAGAATTTCAACCCCATTTCATCCTTCAAGACATTTCCTTCTGAGGTGAGCAAGATTGTAACTTCTTGCGTTCCTTTTGTGGTCACCGAGGATATTGTTGTAGTTATAGGGGTTGAGGTAGATGCCCCTATAGGTACATTAGTCACATTGTCATTTATTTCCTGTATTTACAATGAGATCATCAAACAACCATTTAATCACAAATTAGAATCACAAAGCAACCATGTAATCATCAATACTGCTTTTACTAGTCAACATGTTATGACATTGATAAAAGTAAAATATGAACTAGAAAAGAATAATAAGATAATATTTCTATATAATTATACCTGTTCATTTGAAGTAAGCCCTACACTCCCCAACAATGTCCTCTCCCATAACTCAATTTGCTTAGATATTTCTCTCCTAATTTCAACATTTTCAGGAGTATCTGGTAGGATCCTTAGTATTCTTGATTGTGACTCTATAAGACTCCTTAAGGAAACTTGTTCAGGTGTTGGTGGAAGAACTCTAACTGAACCTAGACTTGATGTAGAGGGCATGCTATGAGGTATTGTGCTTGATGCCACACTTGTGATAGGTGTTTCCAGTCTAGATGTAGAGGGTATGACACATCTTTTTGAAACATCCTGCAAGGCACAAATATAAATATTAAAGTGGTATTATGGCAGAAGTAACATAATCAAACCCACATGAACATATGATTGAATCTTACTTTGTGCACAACATTGGGTGTATCGAATGGCATAATTGGATCTTGCATGCCAACAAGATGCATTCTTGGGGGAATTACTCTAGAAATGTCCTATAGCAAAAACACAAATATTAAAAAAATATAAAAGGTGAAATAAGTTAATTAAATGCACAAGAATCTAGATCAAATCTTACCCCTGGCATAATACTAGATGTATTAAAGGGCGTGATAGGTGTTGACACGACTTTAGAGATGGCCTGCATTCCACAAACATAAATTAACATAATATAATACGAAACATAAGATAATTGAACCTATAAAAGATAATTTTCAAACTTACCTCATTCACCATCATAGCAATGTTTTGCCCTTGCCCATTCCTTAGCATTTCAATTAGCCCATTTAAGATCAATGGATCCCCCATAGTAGAATCGGGAGTACCCATTGGCACATTCTTAAAGAAACACATAATGACACAAAATGACCAAATATTAATTAAAGAACATATGCAATTGATATTAGTAATATAAGTCAAATTCACTAGCACATGAACAATAACATACATAATTTTCATTATGTTTCCATACATAAGAAAAACATAAACAATCCTCAACTTCCAAAGTTTTTTCAGCTTTAAGGTATTATGTTTCATTTCATTAAAATGATACTGCAAGTACCAAAAACAACAACAGAAATACCTGGTCTGCCATTTCGTATAGACACCAAAAAAATAGCCTAATAGAAAGCTACAAAGCAAAGTGTGTGGATGCTAGTTAGGATCATTACATAAATAGCTGCTAAAATATATGAAAACATGTATCCCAAAAAAAACCTATAAATTATACTAAAATATAGCTTGAGCGACTAAAAAATATGAAGATTCAATTAAAACTTACATAGAAATTGATTATAAATTGCTGATGTAGAATAACCTAAAATACATGGATTTAAATTAATTATAATAGTCCACATACAATTACCATATACAATAATTTAGAATTACCATATACAATTTATTTAGAATTAGCCCAACTGACTCTGATCAAAAGATAATCAGTCTTTTACTTGCCTACTTAATGGATGTAAATCACTAACGAATACAAAATGAATGATAAATACAAAATCTGTTATTTTATTAAATTTATCTCTGTTATGTGTACACTTCATTAAAAACAGTTGTTGAGCAGATCTAAACTGTGTATATATATCTCCCTACTTGTACTAATCCCACAACAACTTGCCTTACAATAATATATCTAGTTCAACTTCTTGTTTTTCTCAATATGATTCTACTACTCAATGACCTTGGAATTGTTTGTCTCATGGTTTCATTGCCGAGTTTGCTCAAGCTGGGTTTAGTCAAAGCTTTACACAAAGATTTAAATTGTCGAGAGTAACTTGTAATATTTAGCCTTCAAAAATTGTATATATTTTTACCATAAACTAGGTGTTTTGTAAATCACATTAAGTTTTTTAGACAGCAAGTTAAGACACATAATAGAAGCCTTAAATAGAGATTGCTCAAAAACCTCCACTTAGCTTCACCAATCAACTCACCTACTACACTTTTTAATAGTATAGGTGCTCGTATAGTAAATCTAAATGCCTAGTTAGATTCCCTTGATAAATATTATTTACTTTAGCCAAAGTTTATTTGTTTTACAGAATTGTAATTATCGGCCTAAATTTGAAATCTTTAGTCAGAGAGATTTAAGCATTCATGATGAATTATATTAATCATTCAGACATCTTAAATCAGGGACCATCTGGCCTTAACCGAAACTAAATAAACATGTTATAATATATTGAAATTAGATTTTTTCTTGATCAGTTCAATGCCCATGGTTTTCTATTCTAACTAGCCTCTAGGCTAGGTCTCTACAGCTCTTCTAAGGCTAGACCAAGGGGGATATGGTAGGTTGGACGTTATCTCCATATTAGCACATTTCACTCCAATTTGAGATAATCTAAATGTACCAAAATACAGTGGGAAATAATTTAAATGTACCAGGAAATCCACAAGGAGGGATAAATTAGATTGGTGCTCAAGGTGTTAATCAGAATGTGAATCAGAATGTGCATGCAAATTTACAGCAGCATATAAATCAAAACTTGCAAAACCAAAATCAACCAGCTCTAATCAAGGGAATCCAAAGCCACAAAGGAATTAGAATGTGAACCCTCTTGCTAATCCTAATCAAAATATATTGGGTAGAAGGCCTATGCAATTAGAAATATATAGGTAGCTTGACTTCACTGGTATATTTGGTTATCCTGATTAGATTCTTGACGACATAAGAAAGCATTTGGCAAAGTTTTCTAGAAACACTACTCTATCTAGTGAAGATCATCTGAAAGATTTTCTAAATCATATGGATGAATTTGAGGTAGAGCACGAAGATGTGGTTATGAAGTTATTTATGCAATATTTAATTAATGATGCTAGAGAATGGTATAGGAATCTTCTGACCAGAGTATAGGATCATAGGATACTCTTTAAGAAGGGGTCTCAGGGGTTGCTTTTAGGGTTTACAAGGGAAGGCAAAAGGATGGGGCAGAGGAGGTAGGGGCACTGAGGAGTGGTGTGGCTATGGAATTTAGTTCTACACTTGCCATTACATTTTCTTGTAAGTTTCTAAAACAATTTTTAACAAATTCATTTTGTGGATTCCTTCAATCATTGCATTCCATGAGATGATATCCCTTTTAGACATTTTGTCAAATAGTTTCGCGCCTTGTTTGTGCTTCCACGTTTTACATAAATGTGTACTAGAGAATTTCCAGCTATAATATCTGACAGAAATTCGCCTTCCATTATGCCTAAATGGATGTCTGTACCCTATTCAAATGCTCTCGTTTTGATACAAGCAGAAAAGGCATTGGCAAAGGTTGTGGAATTTAGATTTATGTCTGTTGATTGCATTTGCATGAAAGCTTCTAAGGACTTTTCAACAAACCCACTTCAAACATATCCCTGTAGTCGTGATTTTTCACGAGGCCACATTTCTTTTAGGCAGATGGGAAATAGTTCACGTGACTTGTCTATATCCCTGCAGTCATTATTTTTCATGAGGCCACATTTCTTTTAGGTAGATGGGAAATAGTTCACATGACTTGTCTATGCTTTGACATTTTGCATGAATGTCTACAGGGCACTTGCAAATACAACATCTGGTAAAAAATTCCCTTCCATCATGCTTTGAGGGATGCCCTTCAATATTACTGAAGATCTTAGGTGATTATTATTAGTGCAAGTCTATTGTGCCAAATTGCTTCATTTAGCATCACCAATAATCTCCACAAGAAAATTGTGATGGGAATAATTCACATATCTCATAATGCTCTCTCTTGCAACAATGTTAGAGACAAGTTTTGTTGCAATGTAGAAATCAGTGTACTCGAAGGTTTTTGACAATTCTAATAGCGGCTCTATGGGGCATGTTTAACAAACCCTTTTGCAAATTTACAATTTCACTATGATGACAGAGATAATTATTTTTCCCTCTTGCACAACATTAAGTAAATGTCTTGATTCTAGAAAATACCCTACTACCTTCATCATCCAAGCCAATTGCTCCAACTTATGTGTTATCTTGACAATTATGTTGGCATGCTTTGTGATGTAATACCTTATAGAACAACCCAACCACTCTCATTATTAGAGGCAAAAGACAACAACCAGCTTAACAACTAACATGAGCATTAATGATTTACAAGCCTTTCATAAATCCTAAGGCTTGATACTCAGTAAAGCAAGCATTGATATAAGGGACAGGGAAAGGCAAAGTTTTGTATGCTCCTCAAATTTCACTAGCATTTAGATATGAAATATATGAGAGAATGGAAATTGGTGCACGAGTAGCCACTTCAGAAGAAGTAAAATGCTTATTTTTTCTATCATGCTATTTCATTTAAGTAATTAAAAATCTCACTATTGGTTTGTCTTAAAGCACAAGAATTAGCAATATAACCGATAATCTTTATTGATTCATTACTAATTAAACACTTGCTATAGGACTATGTTTGAACATACACTATTTTCTCTATAGTTATTATGGAGTAACCTATGTGCATTTTGCATATCTAACTTATTATGATAGTTTTGTAGTACATTGCAATATTTTATGTAATAGGATGCTTAAGAATGGCCTTATGTCCAGTGACGACCAGTCTTTGTGTATATATTATATAATCCCCAGAATTCTAATATGTAATGCAGTGTCCTTCTAATGGGTTAGTTTTAGTTTTGTTGCTTCTTTCTCATGTCAAAAATGTATTGAAATTTTATGTAAATGTAAATAAAATTTTCTAATTTGGGTTGCAGTTGGACTTGTGGGAGTTGAAGCACTGAAGTGTTCAAATAAGTCATCTTTGTACCATCAGTAGATAATGATCCATCTTACAGCGCAGATATGAAAAAAAGTGAGGCAGTAGATTCAACACAAGCATAATGGAAACACTCATGGAGGTTATTTAGGGGGTTAGGTTGCTTGATCTCAACTTCCAAGATAGATATCACTTGGTCCAATAGAAGAAAAATGAGAAAGTATTGTGGAAATAATTGATCAGATCAAGCTAACAAGCCATTGGATCATTGTTAAGAACAAATTAACAATCACATCTAGGATGCCACACCATTTGATCATTGTTAAAAAAATTCAAAACAAAAAATAGAAATGAAGCCGAATTTTAGATTTGAAAGCATTCGGGTCACACATCTTGATGCCACCAAAGAGAGTTACATCAAGGTGGGAAAACAACCTAAAATTCATTGACATATAATTGTACATTCACAAAAACTTAGAACATGATTGAAAACATATTTAGATTTGGAGCAGTAGTTCACTAGGATATCGAGAATAGAAAATTCTACCAAAACTATGGCTTTTGAACTCCACTTTTTAATGGCTTCATGTGCTAAAACATCATCATGCTCGGCAAGTTTGAACATCCAGAGAAGCATAGCTCTCTTTCCAAATATAAAAAATTGTGAGATAGACTCTTTTCATATGCAATGGCTTTAAGTAGTATCCTTAAAAAATGGCATTAAAAGAAAAGAAAAGTAATAAGGAGATGAACAACAAAACCTCATTTTTTCTTGTAAGCTCTATTTTAGGGTCAACAAGATCCCATGAAATTTTTTTTTGGAAAGATGATTATAGGAACAAGATAGTGGAAGTGAAATCTAAAGTGCCAAAGGCACAGGCCTTTTGTTTTCCCTGTGATAGAAGAAACGAAATTAACAGAGGATCAATTACAAAGTACATTGATAGATTATTACTTACAATACAATTTTGTCCTATCATGGAAATATACTAGTACTAAATAAAATTTTAGGCAGGTGGTTCTTTTGTTGTAAAATTAATACTCAACTACTAAGAAATGCACCATGCATGGAAAATCTTTACTAGGCCAACTCTCTGCCAAAATGTGGGCCTTAAAAGTGTTCCATGCATCCCAAGACTAGGGCTGGTTTATATCCCCAATGTTAAGGGATTCAATGAAAAAGTCTCATCCATCAATCAACAACAAACTGGGGTGAGGAGATTGTTGGACAATACTAAATGAAATCCAAGAATCAAACTTTTAAGCCGAGCAATCTTGATGATATGAAGATTACACATACTAGCAAAAAATCACCCTATTCCAGTCCCTGTTCTAAAGTAACCAATTTGGTACAAGCAGGGAAGTAGCTGGCAAAGGTTAACAAATTTGGCTTTACTTGTGAAAATTATATTTATGCTTATACATTTTGCATACATGTCATGGATTTGATCCTTAATGATTTCCTGGTGCAGATCAGAGGTTCTAGTGGTGGGATGGATTGCAAAAGAGGCTCGAGAAGGGAAGCTCTTGGAAGACTAGGCTAAATAATTGAGGGCCTCAGAGTGTCAGCTCATGGATGCTAGTACTGGATTTTCTAAAATCTTTGCTGTTAAAGATGAGCCAGAACTCACCAACATTAAAAAGGTTGCCTTTTTGAGTGCATCTGTTCTGAAAAATGTTGTCTTACCAAGAGTGGAGGTTGTTATAGATGAGGAGAAGAAGGTTACCCATTCTGATCTGATGGATGATACAGAGAAGGCCATTCATTATCCATAGAAAGCCAAAGTAAAGTTGAAGGCTGATAATGTTGATATTTGCTACTCCCCTATTTTTTAGAGTGGAGGAGAGTTTGATTTAAGGCCTAGTGTTGTTAGCAATGATGATTATCTTTACTATGATGCCACTAGTGTTATCATTTGTGCAATTAGATCCAGATATAACAGTTATTGCTCAAATGTGGCAAGGACTTATTTTGATAGATGCCAAAGATGTTCAGTGTAAGGCCTACAAGGTTTTGTTGAAGGCACGGGAAGTAGCAATAAGTGCACTCAAGCTGGGAAACCCTCTTAGTGCTACCTATAAGGCAGCAGTAGATGTTGTTCAAAGAGATTGCCCTGAACTTTTGCCTCACCTCACGAAATCTGCAGGAATAGGAATAGGGATTGAATTTCGGGAGTCTGGATTGAGTTTAAATGCAAGAAATGATAAATGTCTGAAAACAGGGATGGCTTTTAATGTATCACTTGGTCCAATAGAAGAAACAGGAGAAAGTATTGTGGAAAGAATTGATCAGATCAAGCTAACAAGCCATTGGATCATTGTTAAGAACAAATTAACAAGAACATCTAGGATGCCACACCATTTGATCATTGTTAAAAAACTTCAAAACAAAAAATAGAAATGAAGCTGAATTTTAGATTTGAAAGCATTCAGGTCACACATCTTGATGCCACCAAAGAGAGTTACATCAAGGTGGGAAAACAACCTAAAATTCATGGACATATAATTGTACATTTACAAAAACTTAGAACATGATTGAAAACATATTTAGATTTTGAGCAGTAGTTCACTGGGATATCGAGAATAGCAAATTCTACCAGAACTATGGCTTTTGAACTCCACTTTTTAATGGCTTCATGTGCTAAAACATCATCATGCTCAGCAGGTTCCAACATCCAGAGAAGCATAGCTCTCTTTCCAAATATAAAAAATTGTGAGATAGACTCTTTTCATATGCAATGGCTTTAAGTAGTATCCTTAAAAAATGGCATTAAAAGAAAAGAAAAGTAATAAGGAGACGAACAACAGAACCTCAATTTTTTTTGTAAGCTCTATTTTAGGGTCAACAAGATCCCATGAAAAATATTTTTGGAAAGATGATTATAGGAACAAGATAGTGGAAGTGAAATCTATTAAAGTGCCAAAGGCACAGGCCTTTTGTTTTCCCTGTGATAGAAGAAACGAAATTAACAGAGGATCAATTACAAAGTACATTGATAGAATATTACTTACAATACAATTTTGTCCTATCATGGAAATGGACTAGTACTAAATAAAATTTTAGGCAGGTGGTCTTTTTGTTGTAAAATTAATACTCAACTACTAAGCAATGCATCATGCATGGAAAATATTTACTAGGACAACTCTCTGCCAAAATGTGGGCCTTAAAAGTGTTCCATGCATCCCAAGACTAGGGCTGGTTTATATCCCCAATGTTAAGGGATTCAATGAAAAAGTCTTGTCCATCAATAAAAAACAAACTGAGGTGAGGAGATTGTTGGAGACTACTAAATGAAATCCAAGAATCAAACTTTTAAGCCGAGCAATCTTGATGATATGAAGATTACACATACTAGCAAAAACTCACCCTATTCTAGTCCCTGTTCTAAAGTTACCAATTTGGCACAAGCAGGGAAGTAGTTGGCAAAGGTTAACAAATTTTTCTTTACTTGTGAAAATTATATTTATGCTTATACATTTTGCATACATGTCATGGATTTGATCCTTAATGATTTCCTGGTGTAGATTAGAGGTTCCAGTGGTGGGATGGATTGCTAAAGAGGCTCCGGAAGGGAAGCTCTTGGAAGACTGAGCTAACAAATTAAGGGCCTCAGAGTGTCAGCTCGTGGATGCCAGTACTAGATTTTTTGAGATCTTTGCTATTAAAGATGAGCTAGAACTCACCAACATTAAAAAGGTTGCCTTTTTTAGTGCATCTGTTCTGAAAAATGTTGTCTTGCCAAGACTACATGTTATAGATGAGGAGAAGAAGGTTACCCATTCTAATCTGATGGATGATACGGAGAAGGCCATTCTTGATCCACAGATAGTCAAAGTAAAGTTGAAGGCTGATAATGTTGATATTTGCTACTCCCCTATTTTTCAGAGTGGAGGAGAGTTTGATTTAAGGCTTGGTGTTGTTAGCAATGATGATTATCTTTACTATGATGCCACTAGTGTTATCATTTGTGCAATTGGATCTAGATATAACAGTTATTGCTCAAATGTGGCAAGGACTTATTTGATAGATGCCAAAGATGTTCAGGGTAAGGCCTACAAGGTTTTGTTGAAGGCACAGGAAGCAACAATAACTGCACTCAAGCTGAGAAACCCTCTTAGTGCTACCTATAAGGCAGCAGTAGATGTTGTTCAAAGAGATGGCCCTGAACTTTTTCCTCACCTCACGAAATCTACAGGAATAGGAATAGGGATTGAATTTCAGGAGTCTAGATTGAGTTTAAATGCAAAAAATGATAAATGTCTGAAAACAGGGATGGCTTTTAATGTATCACTTTGTCCAATAGAAGAAAAAGGAGAAAGTATTGTGGAAAGAATTGATCAGATCAAGCTAACAAGCCATTGGATCATTGTTAAGAACAAATTAACAAGCACATCTAGGATGCCACACCATTTGATCATTGTTAAAAAACTTCAAAACAAAAAATAGAAATGAATCTGAATTTTAGATTTGAAAGCATTCAGGTCACACATATTGATGCCACCAAAGAGAGTTACATCAATGTGGGAAAACAACCTAAAATTCATGGAGATATAATTGTACATTCACAAAAACTTAGAACATGATTGAAAACATATTTAGATTTGGAGCAGTAGTTCACTGGGATATCGAGAATAGCAAATTCTACCAAAACTATGGCTTTTGAACTCCACTTTTTAATGGCTTCATGTGCTAAAACATCATCATGCTCAGCAGGTTCCAACATCCAGAGAAGCATAGCTCTCCTTCCAAATATAAAAAATTGTGAGATAGACTATTTTCATATGCAATGGCTTTAAGTAGTATCCTTAAAAAATAGCATTAAAAGAAAAGAAAAGTAATAAGGAGACGAAGAACAGAACCTCAATTTTTCTTTTAAGCTCTATTTTAGGGTCAACAAGATCCCATGAAAAATATTTTTGGAAAGATGATTATAGGAACAAGACAGTGGAAGTGAAATCTATTAAAGTGCCAAAGGCACAGGCTTTTTGTTTTCCCTATGATAGAAGAAATGAAATTAACAGAGGATCAATTACAAAGTACATTGATAGAATATTACTTACAATAAAATTTTGTCCTATCATGGAAATGGACTAGTACTAAATAAAATTTTAGGCAGGTGGTATTTTTGTTGTAAAATTAATACTCAACTAATAAGAAATGCATCATGCATGGAAAATCTTTACTAGGCCAACTCTCTTCCAAAATGTGGGCCTTAAAAGTGTTCCATGCATCCCAAGACTAGGGCTAGTTTATATCCCCGATGTTAAGGGATTCAATGAAAAAGTCTCGTCCATCAATCAACAATAAAGTGAGTTGAGGAGATTGTTGGACACTACTAAATGAAATCCATGAATCAAACTTTTAATCCGAGCAATCTTGATGATATGAAGATTACACATACTAGCAAAAACTCACCCTATTCCAGTCCCTGTTCTAAAGTTACCAATTTGGCACAAGCAGGGAAGTAGCTGGCAAAGGTTAACAAATTTTTCTTTACTTGTGAAAATTATATTTATGCTTATACATTTTGCATACATGTCATGGATTTGATCCTTAATGATTTCCTAGTGCAGATCATAGGTTCTAGTGGTGGGATGGATTGCAAAAGAGGCTCCGAAAGGGAAGCTCTTGGAAGACTGGGCTAACAAATTAAGGGCGTCAGAGTGTTAGCTCGTGGATGCCAGTATTGGATTTTCTGAGATATTTGCTGTTAGAGATGAGCGAGAATTCACCAACATTAAAAAGGCTGCCTTTTTGAGTGCATCTATTCTAAAAAATGTTGTCTTGCCAAGACTAGAGGTTGTTATAGATGAGGAGAAGAAGGTTACCCATTCTAATCTGATGGATGATACAGAGAAGGCCATTCTTGATCCACAGAAAGCCAAAGTAAAGTTGAAGGATGATAATGTTGATACTTGCTACTCCCCTATTTTTCAGAGTGGGGGAGAGTTTGATTTAAGGCCTAGTGTTGTTAGAAAGGATGATTATCTTTACTATGATGCCACTAGTGTTATCATTTGTGCAATTATATCTAGATATAATATTTATTGCTCAAATGTGGCAAGGACTTATTTGATAGATGCCAAAGATGTTCAAGGTAAGGCCTACAAGGTTCTTTTGAAGGCACAGGAAGCAGCAATAAGTGCACTCAAGCCAGGAAACCCTCTTAGTGCTACCTATAAGGCAGCATTAGATGTTGTTCAAAGAGATGGCCCTGAACTTTTGCCTCACCTCATGAAATCTGCATGAACAGGAATAGGGATTGAATTTTAGGAGTTTGGATTGAGTTTAAATGCAAGAAATGATAAATGTCTGAAAGCAGGGATGGCTTTTAATGTATCACTTGGTCCAATAGAATAAAAAGGAGAAAGTATTGTGGAAAGAATTGATCAGATCAAGCTAACAAGCCATTGGATCATTGTTAAGAACAAATTACTAAGTACATCTAGGATGCCACACCATTTGATCATTATTAAAAAACTTCAAAACAAAATTCATGGTTGGGTTTTGACTTTTTAAGAATAAAGATTCAGGAGAATTTTCCAGGCTTGTTTGTTATGTCGCTGACCTTCAAATTTGCAGGTACCTATATAATTCTATCATTGTATTTCTTGCACCTTCTCTGGGTACAAGTGCTAGTTTGTAATGAATGTTTGATTTGTTTTGTTTGAAGATTGTGAGAGTTAGGGCTCAACTGTTAAACCACACTCATTTAGAGGCTTAAATTTAAAAATCAATTAAACAGAAATTCTCTAGCAGGGACTACACAACAATCACCTTTGTCTAGACAAATCTAGGGAGCTAGTAGTCACACCTAATTGCAAAAAGAATCATCTCAACACTGCAAATGATTAATTTTTAATTTTTTCCTTTCCATGCCCTGGCAAGAGGGCTTTGTGTATCAAATTGTGCTTTCCAGGGGATTCGGCCAGGGTCCTTCAAATGCCCTATGGGTTTTTCTGAGACAAACCTTGAAGATCCTAGGGAGAACCCAGACAAAATTTGCTCAAAACGCAGATAGAATTTGCTCAAAACTTAGACATGCATGAAATATAAGCAAGCAGAACCATCAAGAGATAAGTCTATGATATTGAATGATTACTAAATGTAAGAGACAAGTCTATGATATTTAACGTTTCCTGGCTTGCTATTATCGCAGGGTACATAATACAATACAACATGCAACATAGGTAGGGGAGTAAGGAATTTTGACAAGATCTGGGGTTTTTTAAAATTTTACCTGTTTGCTTGGAGATGACCCACAGGTTGAAGAAAATGGCAGCCCACGGGATGAAGAAAATTCCAGCTAGGGCATAATATTTTTTGCAAATCCGGCAAAAACCCAATACTGCAATCATCACTTCCTGCCACACCCTACATTCTTATAAGCTTCCTTCCCACCACACCCATTGTAAGCCTTCCCTCTTGAAGAAACTCCATCTAAGTTTGATGTCGTAGTAGCAAACGGGAGAGCCAACTCACATAGCCATCAAAAAGCTGCGAAAACAGCCGTTTTGTTTGAGGGAAAAGGCATATGTGGGAAATAATTAATATGTTTTTTGGAAAAGGTAGGTATTTTTTCTATTTTAATTTGAGACAATGTAAAGTAAAAAATAAATCTTAACTAGCAATTGCACCTTGGTGTGCAATAGGTACGCTGAAGAGGTCTAGAATATCCATTACGCAAATTTTATGTCTATATTTTGCATACATCTATTCAATGCAAGAGATCGATTGGTAGGCCATTTTGGAAATGATTTTGTTTATGCAACAAAGGTCTCAATGGAGAGGTGATAGCTTCAAATGAAATATGCATCCACTTACAAGTATCCAAACATGAAAGAAACAAAACCTTTGAATCAAGAAGATAATCAGGCTTCATTAGTAGTAGGCTCATGTTATGTTTGTCATAGGAAGAGAGGGAGATAGAGGGAGAGATATGGATACAAAGAGGGAGATATAAAGGGGGGAAGAGTGAGAGAGAGGTAAAGAGGAAGATAGATATGGGGATAGAGATTGAGAGGGGTATGGAGAGGAGAGAGAGGAATAAATAGAAATATAAAGATAGGCATAGGAAGTTATATATAG
>VDFB02047230.1:132267756-132291912 GCA_007258455.2 Sequoia sempervirens | reverse complement strand
CTCTCTTAGGTCTTTCTCTCTCAACCCTCTCCCTCTGTTAGGTCTTTCTCTCCCTCTCAACCCTCTCCTCCTACCTGTTCTCCCTCTGTTAGGTCTCTCTCTCCCTCTCTACTCTCTCCCTACTACCCTTAGCCCTTCCCTCCTTTACCTCTCTCTCAATCCCTTCCTCTCTCTCCTCTCTTTCTCTATCAAGTATCTCCCTCTCTTAGGTATCTCTCTCTCTCACTCCCTCTAGCTCTCTCCCTAGTACCCTTAATCTTGTACCCTATAAATGTACTATCTAAAGCTTAAAAAACCAAATTTATCATAATGCGAGGACGTTATTAACTAGTAGAGATATGTCCATTTAGGATTAAATAATGTGAGCACATTTTTTATTGTACTAAAAATAGTAAAAAATCACAATATACCAGTGATGTTGGCCCACATTCTACATATTCTCCTCATTTTGCGCATGCTCTAACAAAAAGTATCTTTTTAGTGATTGAGTGAAGTTTACATGCATGATTTTGAGACTCCAACACCTTTTGATTGTTATTTCCATCACCTTTTCATGAAATATCAAAGTTTACATGTTGAGAGGCATATAATATCAATTCAAGTTTGAATTATAGTGATAATTGATATACAATTGAAATTTGGAGGGGAAAAAGCTTTTGAAGAAGTCAATTTTTGGTGGAGTTTGAGGAAGGAAGAATGAAAGGCTACATAATTGGGTAGAAATCCTCCATTTGAAACTTTTCTTTTTTAGGTATGTGAAATATTTGTACATTTTCTTTCATTATATTATGGCTTGCTTTCATTTTTGTTGTTTTTCTTATTCCATGTTGATCAAATTGTTTGATTGTGATGCAATATCAGATTGCCAAGCCACTTGACATCATTTATTTAGGGAACTTCCTTCCCAAATCAAATCAGGAGAAGATCAATTTATACAAACTTTGTCAAATTCATCCAAAACTACTTTTCATTCAACCAAAATCCATTTATTTCATTTCAAGTTATGTCTATCAGTAGCCAAATCACCATCTCCATATAGCAAACCATTTCAAAATTAACTTTCAATTTTTTTCTTATCATAAAAAATACAACAATCACTCATCAACTCAACTTACCCATTCAAGGAAAAAAAATCAAACATATATGTTCCTTAGACCTGTAATCAAACATCATCCGAGCCATTTAAGATATCTTTGCTCAAATCAACACATCCATCATCCTATCTTCAGTTAAACACCATTTGTAACAACAACAAGCAACATTAGTTTAACACTATCACCAAACCTTTATGATACCAATTTCATCATGTTTTGACTATAATATTCCAATATATTTGTATAGACACATTCTGACTACTTTACATTCAAGACACCATTGCCATATATTGGAAACATATGTACAAATCATCAAATCTTTCAGAATCTACCTTCAAAACATTACAAAGCATAGACACAACTGTGGCATCACAAATGAGACTACTCTGAAGCACTTAACAACATTCCTTTCATTGTTTCTACATATTCTCTATTTTAGCAAACAATGCAAAATATTTCTAGTAGGCCAACATTCCATATAATAGGGTGATTCCTTTTCTATCATAAAGCATTTACACAATCCCAATATAGATTCTCAAGCCTATTTTGATCCTTTTCAACATACTATAAAATTTTATAAACTTATTTCACAAAACAAAGTAGAACCAACATGTCGTCTACTGGTAAAAGCCCTTAAGTAGGTTAATTTATCAAACCAAGTCATTGTAGAACTACTCACTAATCCACAAAACCTACAAACAGTCTTAGGACATGTGTAGAAACTCACAAATAAACAAGTTTCAAGATGGAAAACACCCATCAATACACAAAATTAGTAAACACTTGATTATAGGGTGAAAACACACCAACCATGAGGGTTTCTTTAATGATGCATTTGCAAAACCTCTACTACTCTAACCAACAATTGAAACATGCTTTATTATGTCTGCAAATTATTTTGAAATCATTTCTAAGCTCCTCTACATGTTGTTTACTCAAACCCTACTTGAAAACACAATTTTTTTGAATGAGAAAATTTAGAATTTTATTCATGCAATAGTATCCGGACTTCTGATTTCTATTTAGCCCTTCCACACACATATTCACATTGAAAAGACACTAAATATGATCCATTCCACTAACCTACTAGCCCTAAATTGGTCGAATGGATAAGAATCACTTTTTAGACTCTCAAAACAATTCTAAGGAAACCACAGATCGAGACTTAGGAAAATAAGTTCAAATTCTTGATTATTTGAATTATAATTCCTACAACTTTCAAGAATGAAAGAAGTCTCTTTCCTTGACAAGAATCAAATCTTAGAATGATTGAATCACTATGCAACCTAAAAACAAGAATAGAAAAGCTCTCCAAAATAACCGAGCAGAGGTTTTTTTATTGATTTTTATGGATTTTTGGGATATAAGATCTGCCTTTCTTGAGCTTACAATGCTTTTTAAAGGTGTCTAAATCAGTTGAAATAACTGCCTCTTCATCTTCATCAACCCATTCTTTCCCTTCCACAAAAAAGACTCTTCACCTTCCTGCTTTTGTGCAATTTTACATTTTTACAATAATTGATAAATTTTGTTATAAAAGAAAATTTTCAATAATATCAGCTAGTGACCTATTTCATGGTGCAAATACATTTAAATTCATCATTTCATGACTTTCACTCATCATATTTTCTTGAACATTACAAATTGAACAAATTAGCCTTTTGAAGGAATTTCATGACCTAGGTGCTCCTACACCAATTTGTCATGTTACAACCTTACGTTGTCAATGGACTTTCTTTGCATATGCTTCAAAAGCTTTCATCGAGTTATGCTTCCAAAGCTTTCAATTAGTTAGCTTGACAACTTAGCACTTTTTGCACAGGTAAAATTATTCGTCATGCTGAAACGAACTGTTAAAAGGAAAAAACTAACAAATGATCAGCTCCAAGCCTTGAGAGATAAATAGAAAAAATGGATGAGGGAATATAGTGAAAAGCAAAAATTGGGAACAATTGATGAAAACAATCTAGTTGTAGAGGAACCTCAACCATCAAAAAGAGAAAATAAATTGGTAGCATAAAGGGCACAAATGCAAAAGAGTCATGCTAGGGGAGATGTAGATATTGTAGTTGGAGACACACCCTCTACCACAAGTGAATACAAAGGGACACCATTAAGCACAAGAAAATATGGAGGGACACCATCTACCACAAGTGAGTATGGTTGGACACCATCCACCACATCTGAAGTTGAGAGTACATCATCACTCAGAGTTGATGAACAAGGTATGCCATCATCCCCATGTGAACCTCAAGGTATGTATTCTATTCCACCCTCGATCAAAGGTACGCAATCTAGCCCACCTCAATTCAATATTGATGAAATTGCTAATGTTGAGATGTATGTACCTAAGAGAACACCACCTAGAATTTTGCATAGAAATCCAAAGTTTTTTATTAATATTGATGAGGATATTTTGCAGCACATGGAAGGTAAGATTCTAGAATGCACTTGTTGAAGATATACTGAAAATATTTTGCAAATGTTCTTTGAAAGGCTAAATGAGACCACAAGATGTCAACTATTTGTTCAAATGATGCAGGGTTTAAATTGTAGAAACATCATGAAGACTCTTGGGTTGAGAACATCGAATGCATCAAGTGAAAACAAAAGTATTGTGAAGAATCTAATGGATGCTTATGACAATGTGGGTAAGACCTCATGCTCAAAGGATAGTAATGTCACCTGACATGTTATTACATCAACTTTGGTAAGCTATCAAACAAAGAGATCTCGCGTCATTAAAAAGACAAGTGAACAAATGGGAATTAGTAGAAAAAAATTATCAAAAGCTGTTCAAAGGAGGCAAAGAATTGAGGGCACCAATTCAAATGAATTATGGGAATTCTTAGGGAGACTATCACACAAAGATAAAAAAGTTGTTGAAGCATTGAGAACACTAATTGAAGATTATTGGAAGAATAATACAAGCCCATCTCCGAATCAAAAGGATGTTGTAAGAAGGAGAATCGGTAGTCGAAATCGTGAGCCACATCCAAAGCATTTTTTGGATATGCCTAAAACCCAATTTTTTCATAAATTTGAAAATGCTTATCCTCAAATTAGTATTTCTCAAGGATTCTTTGAAATTCTCAAACCTTTTTATGTCAAGATAAATCACACACACACTACTTGTTGTAGACTACATATTGAATTCTCTAACCATTATGATGTTTATCGTTCTATATGTTTAGATTTTCATATTAGTGATGTTTTGCAGGATTGTGACATAGAAGCCCCACCAAAATCTTCAAGAGAGTTCTTATCAAAAAATTTATGTCAAATAGAGGATGGCCAAATATTCTATAGGAGAACATGCTTGGATGGTTCATGTGAGCATTGTGGTGGCTTGCAACGAATGCGAGTATCTCAACATATGGAAAGCACAAATGAGATGGAACATAAAATAGTAGATTTCAAGAAGTATAAAACAATGGCATATGCTACAAAAGATGGGTCTCAAGCAAAAAGGTGTGATTTGGTTGTTGAGAAGATTCTAGTGCATCATTTTATGTCCATGTTTCATGAGAATCTAGTGTATGAGTATGCAAGGCATACCGATAGAGCCCGATGGCTAGACACACAATTCAAGCTATGCAAGGACACCTTTCCACTTGGCAGCATAGTATCAGTGGTTGACTTTGTAGAGAACTACACTCTATAGCTGCAACATGAGGTGTAGTCACAATATTACAACTCCACACACTTTTTGATATTTCTGCACATAGCATTCGTTCATGCAGCTGATAGTACAGAGGACCAAAGGAAGGTATTGAGGGAGTATCACTTTTATATTAGTGATGATCGCACACATTCTCCAGAGTTCATGCAAGGTTGCTTTCAGAAGTTCTACATTCATTTGGATCAGAGGGGTATATCATACAATTGGCATAAAATATGGTCAGATAACTGTGCAACACAGTTCAAGAATGCGCGCATGTTCTACTAGATGTGCAGGATGCATCTCACTACACGTGTTCAACATATGTGGAAATTTTGTGAGGCTGAACATGGAAAGGGGGAGCATGATGGTGCAGGAGCATACGTGAAAAGAGCATTAGCATGAGAAGAGTTAAAGTATAAAGGCAGTGCATAGTTAATAGATGGAAGATCAATTGTCGAGTGGTGTAATGCTTCGATGGGTCCAGATAATGAAGGTACATCTTCAGTTCATAGATTTTTTTGGTTGATGGATGATACTAGCATTTCACCATATGAGGATTGTTGTACACTAACAAAATCGAGTGAGTTGCACTCTTTCCTTAGCTCAAATGCAGGTTCATGGAGTATTGATACACATAAGATGGCATGCTTTTGTTCTTCATGTACAATGCAAGCCTAGAATGATTGTGAGTCAGGGGAGTGGGTTGAAAAATGGTTGAAAAGTTATCTTATCCCACTTCACATGTATCACCATCTGATGGCATTGGAACTAACCCAGATGGAATCATCGGTCGACTTTGACCATCTATCAGATCTAGTTCAACTAGGTAATATATCTACTTTCTTAGTATTTGAAATTCCTTATTGTTATCTTCTTTGTACTATATTCATAATGTTGACTAATTTCAAGAGATATGTCACACATATAAATGCAGGGCATGTCTATGCAGTTATTGTAGATGAAGACAATGAAGAGGGTACAAACTATTACTTGTGTCATTGTGTTGAGGAAAAAAATAAATTGGAAGCCCCAAGTATAGATGGAGAAACCATTGAATACCCTATAGGCTCAGTTGTTGTTACTGGAATGTGGTTGAGAAGGTACCCACATAAGAGTGTTAAAAATTAGTTGTTTGAGGAATTTGACATGCATTGTAATATTTTTCATTACTCAAACATTGTCGTGGCATCCAATGTTCGTTTTACCAAATATGGGGGTAGACCTTTGAACAAGACCTTGTGGAAGGTCTGTGAGTCTAACCATGAGGCAATACTTGACACAATTAAGAGTAGAGAAAACCTGGATGGTTCATTGGATTAATTTGTAAGTATATGCACAATGGTTCTTATTAATTTATACTTGTATCCATGTCAATTTGGTTGATGCCAATGCTATCATCTTATTTTACTTTGTGTATCTGTATGTAACCAGGCAAACATTGATTGGTTTCCCCTTGCATAAAATGCAGATTTATGAGCCATCGAAGAGAATATCAAGCAGAAAAGTAATGCAAGATCCTTATTTTGATGATCTTGACAAATCTCAATTATGATTTTAAGAAATTACAAAAGTGCGTGTGAAGCTTGGTGAGGCAATTTCAAGTTATTCATTTGAATTTAACCTTATCATGACCACCTATGACATAGACATTATAAAAGCATCTCGAATTTCAAGAATTTCTATTCATGAGAGGTGTTGTGTGCAATAGGCATCTTGGAACTCCCAGTGAAGATGTATGACCAAGAATAACTAAGTTGAGAGACTGCCATGCCTATGTGTAAGTGCCTTCCATCTATTTTGGATGATCTATTTCTTTTTATTCTTTTCCTTTACGTATCTATAAATAAACTAGTAAAAATTGATTGGTCCCTCCTTGCAGAAAATGCAGATTTATGAGCCATCCAAGAGAATCTCAAGCAGAAAAGAAATGCAACATCCTTATTTTGATGATCTTGACAAATATCAATTTTGATTTGAATGAAATCTTGCAATAAAAGTTCTTTGTTCATAAATTTCTATGTTTTCTTTCAGTTTTGCTAGCTTTGTACCACCTATATAGTAGATTTAGGCCTTGTCCTTTGTAGATTAAGATAATACAGAGAATTAGTTTTCTTTTGAGTCCATCTAGAAGAAAATCCATTGATTTTTTCCACTATTAGAGCACATTTTCTAAAATTTAGTTTGGAACCTTCAATTTGAGGTTTTGAGAGTCAAGTAAAGAAATAAAGCATACTCCACTGAATTAGGCTTGTAGATCAATGGAGTAGGGTTATACTAAGGTGTTTATGGTGTAGGAGAACCAAGGACAATCAGGACCACAAGGTGGTCAAGTGGTAAATTTTGATTTGTAGTCCATGAAGAATGTTGTAATAAGGTCGCAAGGACCATTAGGAAGTGTTTTAAGTCAATCTGGGTCGGTAGGATATGAGGTTGCAATGTCATGTTAGCATGTTGTAAATTTGGTGTAATGAATCCTTGAATGGCCTAAATGTGAAAATGTATGTAAATTCATAATGTAAGCGTCAAGATGATGTAATGATGCCATCATAAGGTCACTAGTTTACGTATCGAGTCATTTACATCAATATGTCAAAAGTTGCACATAACAATGTAATGTTGTCAAACCAAAAGTTGTCATTTTGAAAATAATTAGAAGTTGAAGGGTCACACTTGTAAAAGAAGTTGAAAATTGGTTGTAGTCAGTTGAGGAGGTTGATATTCCTTCAAAAAGGCCTTGTGAACATTGTATGTTGTTGGCAATCATACTTTTGAAAGCATGAGCATCAACTCCATCTTTTCAACACTTGAATCCTTGTGATTTCTATTATTTGGTCATTTGATCGTTTAGGGTTTTCTTAGATGGTTTGAGGTCATTATATTTCATTTAATAAGGATTCAATACCATTTTTGTATGTATTAGGTCAATTGAGTCATGATGTAAATAAGTTGATCAATAAGGGGATTCATGTGGTGAACCTTGTAATTTAAGTGTTTTAGGGTTATTTGTGTTAAATAAGGGCTTTACAGACCATTTATCATGTATGTGAGTCTTAGGAAGGAGTTTTTAAAGATTTGCATAAGAAATATTGAAAAATTGCAAAATGCAAAAGTTGTAAAAACTGCCAAAAGACAAAATTAGCAATTTTAGTGGAAGACAAGAAGATAGAAGTTCAAAAGGAAATCATATGCACTACAAAAGGTCAAGAGACATTGTAATTTATATTTTAAGTCTATTCAAGGCTAACTATTCAATATAGAAAGTTTGGTTAATGTTTGATTCAGAGTTTTCAACGCTTTATTTCTAATTTTTAATTGTATTTCCTAATTTTACTGTATTTTTAGTGTTTCCTTCACCTGTACGAACTCGTACATTCTTAGAAGCATTTCTCATTCATGTTTTCATGTAGTATTTTTAATTAGCTTCCATTTTATTCCATTTAGGGCTTCCAATATTCATTTTGGAGGGAAAAATACTAATTTTTCTATAGTAGCTCGTGTAACAGATTTATCACTGTTTTGTTATTAAAAAAATGTAATTTTTTCTTCCCGCCTATTGTAAAGCCATGTGACTAGGTGGGAAGAATTTAATGCATGCATATTAGGTGTGGAATGAATTTTATTAATGAGGGGGAGTCTTTAAGTCTGAATTCTTATGATGCCTACACTACTACATCAAGGGGGTATTTAAGACAATTTTTAAGACAATATTTGAGTATATTGTCTTAAATTGAGACAGAAAAAAAGTTGTTTATTGTCTCAAGTATTGTCTTTAACGGGGTGTCTCTATAAAGACAATATGACATAGAAGTATTTTTGTCTCTTTAAAGACAATATGAAATTGTCTCTATAAAGACAATATGACATAGAAGTATTTTTGTCTCTTTAGAGACAATTTCATGTTTGTCTCTTTAGAGACAATTTCACTTTTGTCTCTTTAAAGACAATAGTTGGGATTAAAGACATTGTCTCTATATCGACAATATGTAAAAATTGTTTCTTTAGAGACAATATGTAAAAATGTATTAAAAAAATAAACAATTCAATGTTTTCAAATTCTCGCCATCCTCCTATTTGTTGGAGTTTTTATTTTTTATTTTTCAAATGCGATGGAAAATTATAATAGAAATTATCAATGATTTTGAAGTTGGAACAATGAATAGTTGTCGAATACACAAAGCATAATGTTCATAAAAAACAAAGAAAATAATGCATCCTAATCCAAATTCATAAAGTAAATGCCAATAAGTATTTTTTATTTATAGTTTATAAACTTGTTCATACAATCATAAGCAACACGTAAGTCATAACATGACATACACAAATGATTCATTTCTAGGAAAGAGAAAATGTTAATATTTTCCTAAAATCCATTGGAATATACCCAACTACTAGCATAACTCTTTCGAGCATGGTAAGGTAGCTTGACAAAGAGTTGACTCAATTGTCTGGACTGGACAATTTTGCTTTAGAACAGAAACTTTCTTCTTGCATGCTTATGTATGGTCCTCTCAAAGGCTGATAACTTTTCATTGTAACAATCCACTAAATCATGTACTTTGTTATTGATGAACGACAAGATTTCCAAATCGTCTTTGAGCATAACACAACCTTTCAAGATTTTGATATGATTTTGGAGAGAGTTGAATTCTTCCTTTAAGATAATCAATATAGTGAAAGCAAAATTTTCCTGCAAGCAAACAATATTAGATTTAACAAGTAAATCCATTTGCATTATTCATTTAAAGAACCACAAATCCACAAGTCTCTACACATTAACTAAAAATAATAAATCTGCAAATCAAACCCCAAAAAAATATCCAATTATAAGCAACCACTACACTAGTCATTTGATAGCCCAAAAGTGAAAATATGTGATCCCAAAAAACTTTCACAAATATTTTCTTTCATATAACTTACTGCTCAAGTTGGGCTGCAAACTGTGCAATTTTAAGTTGGTACTGGTTAGCCGTACTAGTAACTTCTTCACCTTGATAGAGCCCTGCAACTTGCTCAAACTATTCCAAAGCCAGTTCCAAAGTTTCTTCAGCTTCATATATTTCACCGAATTCCTATAGAAAACAATATTTTGAAGTACATTGGAAATCTAAATTATGGAAATTGACTTCTAAATTTCCAAATCAAAATCTAGTTGATGACCTTCAATATCCCAATTGAAGTATAAAACTCTAGAAACCAATAGATCTGATAGATACATGAAATTCTAACTTTATAAATTATAAACAATAAAATTCTGCTTAGACACAACCAACACACAGAACAACCAAAACTCTTAGGTAAGCCAATTTCAATTATGATGCTAAGGTAAATCAAGCATAGAAAAAAAACTAAACGGACAAGGAAAATCTCTATGAAATTTAGTGTAATGAAGAACAGTTTAGAAGCTATGATAGTTTTAGCATAACAAGGAGTACAATACAAGAAATAGTTGTGAGAAGAAGTACCAAGAACTGGAAGTTACAGCCATCTCCCACTTTAAGAAAAAGACACAAAATAATGGACTGGAAAGAGAGGACAGCCATAGTAGTGCCAAAACTAGTGTTGACCTTAGAAACTACTATCTTTGGGTCACCATTCAAATTCAAGGAGGACTATTTGGTCTTTGCTCTATCTATGACCCCAATCACCTCTTAATATGACCTAAGTTTGGAAATGGATGAGGTATAACTCACCATTATAGATTGGGTTCTCAAGGGAAAATTTAACATGGTTGAATACTCTTTTGACATACGTTGGAGTAACAACTCACACTTGTCTTGAGTTAAATTTGATGCTTCTAGATCTTAGCCCATAATTCTTTGGGTGTTTTTGACTCATTCACTAGATTTGTATAAATAGTTAAAATCACCATTGGTCCACTTGGAGTAATTGTAAAGATAGATTCTTTAGAAAATGGGTAGATTAGACTACATTAATCTCTAATGGTTCAAACAAGATCAAACTTAAGCACCCTTACCTAGATTAGAGTTCAAATGCTGGAATTGATTCTAGATAAAATTTGCATGCTAATAACACATTCTTCTTGCTCTTCAACTTGAAAGAAAATGTAAGACAACCTTTAGATAATTTATACAATAATTATTAACTCGTCCTGAATATGAATGTGCATGACTCAAAGGTACTTAACAAGTGGTCTTGGATCATTTTAGCAGCCATCTACTAGAAGACTTACTTAAGAAAGTCAAGGAACACTCTTAGACATTTTTTCCTTGCCTCTCTCATAGTTATTTGTCACATGAGAATTTTCTCATCCTATTCTCCAGTGGTGTAAAATTGGGATTTAATCAATTTCTTTAGTGCATTCCAATTCTCATCCTATTGCTGAGCAAAAGAGATGTCCTATTCATCAAAAAACCCATGGAAATTACACATCTAGATTCCCCATCCAGTTGTCAAGCTTCCTTATGTCTAATTTCCCCTTTACATCAATGGGTTGGATTTCCAACTTGTCCTCATACCTACTCTCCATCTTTACACACTTACTGAATCTCCATGTCTTTGTCCACATCCTTTTCTAGGGCTTTCTTCTTTTTGGTTACCTTCAATTTCATGACCATCCTGAAATTAGAAATATCTGCCTTGATGTTAGTGTATTGGGCTTTGAGATACGCTTCTGTTGTGACTTTTTCTATTAAATTGGGTGATGTTTTCCATCCTTTCTTGTCTCTTTTGGATTGTATGGAAATAGCTTTCCTTCACCACGGTTCCTTTTTGCAGTCACCATAGAAATGTGATAGAACCTTTGCATGGCTAAGCCAACTGCTCTGGCACCGAGATTTGGTTTGGAATTATCTATCCTATGAATTGGGTCCCAGTCCACTTATCACATCTGATTTTGTTTTTATTTGTGTAAAAAAGTATAACAAATTCTATGGAATATAAAACTACAGTTCCTATCTTTCTATGTGCAAAAAGCTACAAAAATAAATTAAAATAGCTTTAGTAACCAAATATCTAAATATGATCCACAAATATTTATGTGGAGAAAAGTTAAAACCTTAATAAGTGTCAAAAGCTCTAGGAACAGAATCTTGAACATTTCAGTTCCTTCTGGAAGACTTTAATACAGAGGGACAAATAACTGTGTTCACTATGTAATAGCCAGCATTGTGATTTCATGTTACATGAAAACTGCAATGGCTTCCTCTGTTTAGGACTGCATTTTCTCATGCCCCTAGAAATTCTTCTAATGATCCCTTTAAGTTTTCTTTTCCTTCAGTTCATTCGAAGTTAATCAGTTTTGTCAGTTACATAGTCTTATTGTCTTCTCCTTAATGTGGATTAAAGAAAGGATGTACCAACTGTGCCTTAAGTTATTTTTTCATCCAGTGATAAACAAAGTGGGTTTTACTGGGATTTGATTTGCATCCACATGTTTTTCCATGGGACATGGCCACATGGACCCAAGTGATGTTTTCCTCTTATCATAGCATGTAAAACCATAATACCTTTTGAAAGAGTTACACTAGGTCAATAATGGCCAGAATTCTATCTTATAATATATCAAACTGACTGGATTGGAGAATTGTTGGCAACATTGGGCTGCTAATGCTGTTCTGCCTCTCTAACATTTGTCTAAAACAAAAAAATTAAAAAATTCTAGTCCTAGGTTACTCTAAAATGGGAAACAAGTTTGTCTATAATTTGAGTACCTCCTTTCTCTTAATTTTCCAACTCTCTTGATACGACTGTTTTTGAGTTTTTTTAACTCTATTTATTCCATTTTGGCTCAGTATAACATAGATTAGTAAGTTATGATTAGTGTAACAGAATTAGTATTGTATTATACAAGATGAAGCGCACTAAAATATCATATATAAGAAGTGTTTGCAAGAGTATTACTTTTACCTTGTTGTAGAATTTATTGATCATTCATTAAGGAAGGTGGCATAGTGCACAAGAGCTCGATAATAGTATTTTATATTATGTGACAGTGCACAATTTTCAGTCAAGATATTTTTCTCTGCCCCACATTAAAAAAGGGTAGGATTTCAAGTACAAGATATCAATATATATATGTTGATTTCAGACCTATTCAACATTCCTTGAAGGAGGTTTTGTGTGTAAATTTTTTGTCAAAATCCTTCAAGTATATTCAAGGGAATTTTGAATTTTCCCAAGCCAACTTGTTTATAGAATGGAATGATCTACTGTCATGAGAATAGACAAATTAGACTACAATTTAGAATGAATCTCATGATCTGGAAGTGATGATCACAGTAACTCACCTTGATGATGCCTGGAGTGATAATGTTGGGACCCATAGAAGAAAATACAGCCATTTGTGGTGCTAGACTAATGTTCAAAATTGTTAAGGTTCTAATAATCTATGTTGTGGGATTACTAATTATCCCAATCATAAGCTAGTTGGTGATAGAACAGACATGAAAACAAATGTAAAAATTTTGAAAGGTTCTTTAGATTCACCATTCTGATAACTGAATTACTTGTGTATTCACAGTCACACCACCAGATAATGAAATAATTAGGAAATATCAAACAAGAGCTGATTAATGTTACCTCTTCATTTCCATTCCTTCCTAGAATCAATCTCATCCTACAAAATAGAACAAACATAAATCAGTTTGAGTAGAGTTTCTGGATTATCTAATTACGCATGCTAACTTGTAAAGTAGATAAAGAGACAATAAAGAGAACCACAAGGATGTAACAAATTTAGAGTTATAAACAATCTACTTACCACTTTCCCTTGATACAATTAACTCACAAGTTAATCATGACTTTTTTATGAAATAAAGAATACAATAGATGAAAATATTGACTTACCAAGCCACCACAAATTCTATTGTACCCACCAGATCCTAATTTATGAGATCCAATACTTGACACCCTAGCTTGGGTTCCTTTTGTTGTATCTTGAAGGCGTCTTTTAGATCTTGGTCGTGCAGATGTCCTATAGTTTGGATTATTGTGGGCCTTCCTCTTAAATTTGGCATCTTTCATAAGCTCATCCCATGTCACTTTGTCTATGATCCAAGCTGGATGTGGATATCTTAAGTCTTTTGTTAGCTTTGACCTTAGATTGTCTCATTTAGAGTGAATGTATTTCCGAGCAATATCTAAAATAAATTCCTTATTAAAACCAGGATTTCCAAGTGCTACTATGACATCCTTAAATAGTTCATCTTTCTTAGCATTGGCTTGCTTCCTCCAATCCATTTGAATGGTATTGCCAAATAATTGTTGTGCATGACGAAAAATGAAGTGAAAGAATTTCAACCCCATTTCATCCTTCAAGACATTTCCTTCTGAGGTGAGCAAGATTGTAACTTCTTGCATTCCTTTTGTGGTCACCGAGGATATTGTTGTAGTTATAGGGGTTGAGGTAGATGCCCCTATAGGTACATTAGTCACATTGTCATTTATTTCCTATATTTACAATGAGATCATCAAACAACCATTTAATCACAAATTAGAATCACAAAGCAACCATGTAATCATCAATACTGCTTTTACTAGTCAACATGTTATGACATTGATAAAAGTAAAATATGAAGTAGAAAAGAATAATAAGATAATATTTCCATATAATTATACCTGTTTATCTGAAGTAAGCCCTACACTCCCCAACAATGTCCTCTCCCATAACTCAATTTGCTTAGATATTTCTCTCTAATTTCAACATTTTCAGGAGTATCTGGTAGGATCCTTAGTATTCTTGATTGTGACTCTATAAGACTCCTTAAGGAAACTTGTTCAGGTGTTGGTGGAAGAACTCTAACTGAACCTAGACTTGATGTAGAGGGCATGCTATGAGGTATTGTGCTTGATGCCACACTTGTGATAGGTATTTCTAGTCTAGATGTAGAGGGCATGACACATCTTTTTGAAACATCCTGCAAGGCACAATTATAAATATTAAAGTGGTATTATGGCAGAAGTAACATAATCAAACCCACATGAACATATGATTGAATCTTACTTTGTGCACAACATTGGGTGTATCGAATGGCATAATTGGATCTTGCATGCCAACAAGATGCATTCTTGGGGGAATTACTCTAGAAATGTCCTATAGCAAAAACACAAATATTAAAAAATATAAAAGGTGAAATAAGTTAATTAAATGCACAAGAATCTAGATCAAATCTTAACCCTAGCATAATACTAGATGTATTAAAGGGCGTGATAGGTGTTGACACGACTTTAGAGATGGCCTACATTCCACAAACATAAATTAACATAATATAATACGAAACATAAGATAATTGAACCTATAAAAGATAATTTTCAAACTTACCTCATTCACCATCATATCAATGTTTTGCCCTTGCCCATTCCTTAGCATTTCAATTAGCCCATTTAAGATCAATGGATCCCCCATAGTAGAATCGGGAGTACCCATTGGCACATTCTTAAAGAAACACATAATGACATAAAATGACCAAATATTAATTAAAGAACATATGCAATTGATATTAGTAATATAAGTCAAATTCACTAGCACATGAACAATAACATACATAATTTTCATTATGTTTCCATACATAAGAAAAACATAAACAATCCTCAACTTCCAAAGTTTTTTCAGATTTAAGGTATTATGTTTCATTTCATTAAAATGATATTGCAAGTACCAAAAACAACAACATAAATACCTAGTCTGCCATTTCGTATAGACACCAAAAAAATAGCCTAATAGAAAGCTACAAAGCAAAGTGTGTGGATGCTAGTTAGGATCATTACATAAATAGCTGCTGAAATATATGAAAACATGTATCCCAAAAAAAAACCTATAAATTATACTAAAATATAGCTTGAGCGACTAAAAAATATGAAGATTCAATTAAAACTTACATAGAAATTGATTATAAATTGCTGATGTAGAATAACCTGAAATACATGGATTTAAATTAATTATAACAGTCCACATACAATTACCATATACAATAATTTAGAATTACCATATACAATTTATTTAGAATTAGCCCAACTGACTCTGATCAAAAGATAACTAGTCTTTTACTTGCCTACTTAATGGATGTAAATCACTAACGAATACAAAATGAATGATAAATACAAAATCTGTTATTTTATTAAATTTATCTCTGTTATGTGTACACTTCATTAAAGACAGTTGTTGAGCAGATCTAAACTGTGTATATATATCTCCCTACTTGTACTAATCCCACAACAACTTGCCTTACAATAATATATCTAGTTCAACTTCTTGTTTTTCTCAATATGATTCTACTACTCAATGACCTTGGAATTGTTTGTCTCATGGTTTCATTGCCGAGTTTGCTCAAGTTGGGTTTAGTCAAAGCTTTACACAAAGATTTAAATTGTCGAGAGTAACTTGCAATATTCAGCCTTCAAAAATTGTATATATTTTTACCATAAACCAGGTGTTTTGTAAATCACATTAAGTTTTTTAGACAGTAAGTTAAGACAAATAATAGAAGCCTTAAATAGAGATTTCTCAAAAACCTTCACTTAGCTTCACCAATTAACTCACCTACTACACTTTTTAATAGTATAGGTGCTCGTATAGTAAATCTAAATGCCTAGTTAGATTCCCTTGATAAATATTATTTACTTTAGCCAAAGTTTATTTGTTTTACAGAATTGTAATTATCGGCCTAAATTTGAAATCTTTAATCAGAGAGATTTAAGCATTCATGATGAATTATATTAATCATTCAGACATCTTAAATCAGGGACCATCTGGCCTTAACCAAAACTAAATAAACATGTTATAATATATTGAAATTAGATTTTTTCTTGATCGGTTCAATGCCCATGGTTTTGTATTCTAACTAGCCTCTAGGCTAGGTCTCTACAGCTCTTCTAAGGCTAGACCAAGGGGGATATGGTAGGTTGGACGTTATCTCCATATTAGCACATATCACTCCAATTTGAGATAATCTAAATGTACCAAAATACAGTGGGAAATAATCTAAATGTACCAGGAAATCCACAAGGAGGGATAAATCAGATTGGTGCTCAAGGTGTTAATCAGAATGTGCATGCAAATTTACAGCAGCATATAAATCAAAACTTGCAAAACCAAAATCAACCAGCTCTAATCAAGGGAATCCAAAGCCACAAAGGAATTAGAATGTGAACCCTCTTGCTAATCCTAATCAAAATATATTGGGTAGAAGGCCTATGCAATTAGAAATATATAGGTAGCTTGACTTCACTGGTATATTTGGTTATCTTGATTAGATTCTTGACGACATAAGAAAGCATTTGGCAAAGTTTTCTAGAAACACTACTCTATCTAGTGAAGATCATCTGAAAGCTTTTCTAAATCATATGGATGAATTTGAGGTAGAGCACGAAGATGTGGTTATGAAGTTATTTATGCAATATTTAATTAATGATGCTAGAGAATGGTATAGGCATCTTCTGACTAGAGTATAGGATCATAGGATACTCTTTAAGAAGGGGTCTCAGGGGTTGCTTTTAGGGTTTACAAGGGAAGGCAAAAGGATGGGGCAAAGGAGGTAGGGGTGCTGAGGAGTGGTGTGGCTATGGAATTTAGTTCTACACTTTCCATTACATTTTCTTGTAAGTTTCTAAAACAATTTTTAACAAATTCATTTTGTGGATTCCTTCAATCATTGCATTCCATGAGATGATATCCCTTTTAGACATTTTGTCAAATAGTCTTGCGCCTTGTTTGTGCTTCCACATTTTACATAAATGTGTACTAGAGCATTTCTAGCTATAATATCTGACACAAATTCGCCTTCCATTATGCCTAAATGGATGTCTGTACCCTATTCAAATGCTCTCGTTTTGATACAAGCAGAAAAGGCATTGGCAAAGGTTGTGGAATTTAGATTTATGTCTGTTGATTGCATTTGCATGAAAGCTTCTAAGGAATTTTCAACAAACCCACTTCAAACATATCCCTGTAGTCATGATTTTTCATGAGGCCACATTTCTTTTAGGTAGATGGGAAATAGTTCACGTGACTTGTCTATATCCCTGCAGTCATTATTTTTCATGAGGCCACATTTCTTTTAGGCAGATGGGAAATAGTTCACATGACTTGTCTATGCTTTGACATTTTGCATGAATGTCTACAGGGCGCTTGCAAATACAACATCTGGTAAAAAATTCCCTTCCATCATGCTTTGAGGGATGCCCTTCAATATTACTGAAGATCTTAGGTGATTATTATTAGTGCAAGTCTATTGTGCCAAATTGCTTCATTTAGCATCACCAATAATCTCCACATGAAAATTATGATGGGAATAATTCACATATCTCATAATGCTCTCTCTTGCAGCAATGTTAGAGACAAGTTTTGTTGCAATGTAGAAATCAGTGTACTCGAAGGTTTTTGACAATTCTAATAGCGGCTCTATGGGGCATGTTTAACAAACCCTTTTGCAATTTTCCAATTTCACTATGATGACAGAGATAATTATATTTCCCTCTTGCACAACATTAAGTAAATGTCTTGATTCTAGAAAATACCCTACTACCTTCATCATCCAATCCAATTGCTCCAACTTATGTGTTATCTTGACAATTATGTTGGCATGCTTTGTGATGTAATACCTTATAGAACAACCCAACCACTCTCATTATTAGAGGCAAAAGACAACAACCAGCTTAACAACTAACACGAGCATTAATGATTTACAAGCCTTTCATAAATCATAAGGCTTGATACTCAGTAAAGCAAGCATTGATATAAGGGACAGGGAAAGGCAAAGTTTTGTATGCTCCTCAAATTTCACTAGCATTTAGATATGAAATATATGAGAGAATGGAAATTGGTGCACGAGTAGCCACTTCAGAAGAAGTAAAATGCTTATTTTTTCTATCATGCTATTTCATTTAAGTAATTAAAAATTTCACTATTGGTTTGTCTTAAAGCACAAGAATTAGCAATATAACCAATAATCTTTATTGATTCATTACTAATTAAACACTTGCTACAGGACTATGTTTGAACATACACTATTTTCTCTATAGTTATTATGGAGTAACCTATGTGCATTTTGCATATCTAACTTATTATGATAGTTTTGTACTACATTGCCATATTTTATGTAATAGGATGCTTAAGAATGGCCTTATGACCAGTGACGACCAGTCTTTGTGTATATACTATATAATCCCCAGAATTCTAATATGTAATGCAATGTCCTTCTAATGGGTTAGTTTTAGTTTTGTTGCTTCTTTGTCATGTCAAAAATGTATTGACATTTTATGTAAATGTAAATAAAATTTTCTAATTTGGGTTGCAGTTGGACTTGTGGGAGTTGAAGCACTGAAGTGTTCAAATAAGTCATCTTTGTACCATCAGTAGATAATGATCCATCTTACAGTGCAGATATGAAAAAAAGTGAGGCAGTAGATTCAACACAAGCATAATGGAAACACTCATGGAGGTTATTTAGGGGGTTAGGCTGCTTGATCTCAACTTCCAAGATAGATATCACTTGGTCCAATAGAAGAAAAATGAGAAATTATTTTGGAAATAATTGATTAGATCAAGCTAACAAGCCATTGGATCATTGTTAAGAACAAATTAACAATCACATCTAGGATGCCACACCATTTGATCATTGTTAAAAAACTTCAAAACAAAAAATAGAAATGAAGCTGAATTTTAGATTTGAAAGCATTCGGGTCACACATCTTGATGCCACCAAAGAGAGTTACATCAAGGTGGGAAAACAACCTAAAATTCATGGACATATAATTGTACATTCACAAAAACTTAGAACATGATTGAAAACATATTTAGATTTGGAGCAGTAGTTCACTAGGATATCGAGAATAGAAAATTCTACCAGAACTATGGCTTTTGAACTCCACTTTTAATGGCTTCATGTGCTAAAACATCATCATGCTCAGCAGGTTCGAACATCCAGAGAAGCATAGCTCTCTTTCCAAATATAAAAAATTGTGAGATAGACTCTTTTCATATGCAATGGCTTTAAGTAGTATCCTTAAAAAATGGCATTAAAAGAAAAGAAAAGTAATAAGGAGACAAACAACAAAACCTCATTTTTTCTTGTAAGCTCTATTTTAGGGTCAACAAGATCCCATGAAAAATATTTTTGGAAAGATGATTATAGGAACAAGACAGTGGAAGTGAAATCTATTAAAGTGCCAAAGGCACAGGCCTTTTGTTTTCCCTATGATAGAAGAAATGAAATTAACAGAGGATCAATTACAAAGTACATTGATAGATTATTACTTACAATAAAATTTTGTCCTATTATGGAAATGGACTATTACTAAATAAAATTTTAGGCAAGTGGTATTTTTGTTGTAAAATTAATACTCAACTACTAAGAAATGCATCATGCATGGAAAATCTTTACGAGGCCAACTCTCTGCCAAAATGCGGGCCTTAAAAGTGTTCCATGCATCCCAAGACTAGGGCTAGTTTATATCCCCGATGTTAAGGGATTCAATGAAAAAGTCTCGTCCATCAATCAACAATAAACTGAGCTGAGGAGATTGTTGGAAACTACTAAATGAAATCCAAGAATCAAACTTTTAAGCCTAGCAATCTTGATGATATGAAGATTACACATACTAGCAAAAACTCACCCTATTCCAGTCCCTGTTCTAAAGTTACCAATTTGGCACAAGCAGGGAAGTAGCTGGCAAAGGTTAACAAATTTGGCTTTACGTGTGAAAATTATATTTATGCTTATACATTTTGCATACATGTCATGGATTTGATCCTTAATGATTTCCTAGTGTAGATCATAGGTTCTAGTGGTGGGATGGATTGCTAAAGAAGCTCCGAAAGGGAAGCTCTTGGAAGACTGGGCTAACAAATTAAGGGCGTCAGAGTGTTAGCTCGTGGATGCCAGTATTGGATTTTCTGAGATCTTTGCTTTTAAAGATGAGCCAGAATTCACCAACATTAAAAAGGCTGCCTTTTTGAGTGCATCTATTCTAAAAAATGTTGTCTTGCCAAGACTAGAGGTTGTTATAGATGAGGAGAAGAAGGTTACCCATTCTAATCTGATGGATGATACAGAGAAGGCCATTCTTGATCCACAGAAAGCCAAAGTAAAGTTGAAGGCTGATAATGTTGATACTTTCTACTCCCCTATTTTTCAGAGTGGGGAAGAGTTTGATTTAAGGCCTAGTGTTGTTAGAAAGGATGATTATCTTTACTATGATGCCACTAGTGTTATCATTTGTGCAATTGGATCTAGATATAATAGTTATTGCTCAAATGTGGCAAGGACTTATTTGATAGATGCAAAAGATGTTCAAGGTAAGGCCTACAAGGTTTTGTTGAAGGCACAGGAAGCAGCAATAAGTGCACTCAAGCCAGGAAACCCTCTTAGTGCTGCCTATAAGGCAGCAGTAGATGTTCAAAGAGATGGCCCTGAACTTTTGCCTCACCTCATGAAATCTGTAGGAACATGAATAGGGATTGAATTTCAGGAGTTTGGATTGAGTTTAAATGCAAGAAATGATAAATGTCTGAAAGCAGGGATGGCTTTTAATGTATCACTTGGTCCAATAGAAGAAAAAGGAGAAAGTATTGTGGAAAGAATTGATCAGATCAAGCTAACAAGCCATTGGATCATTGTTAAGAACAAATTAACAAGAACATCTAGGATGCCACACCATTTGATCATTGTTAAAAAACTTCAAAACAAAAAATAGAAATGAAGCTGAATTTTAGATTTGAAAGCATTCAGGTCACACATCTTGATGCCACCAAAGAGAGTTACATCAAGGTGGGAAAACAACCTAAAATTCATGGACATATAATTGTACATTTACAAAAACTTAGAACATGATTGAAAACATATTTAGATTTGGAGCAGTAGTTCACTGGGATATTGAGAATAGCAAATTCTACCAGAACTATGGCTTTTGAACTCCACTTTTTAATGGCTTCATGTGCTAAAACATCATCATGCTCAGCAGGTTCCAACATCCAGAGAAGCATAGCTCTCTTTCCAAATATAAAAAATTGTGAGATAGACTATTTTCATATGCAATGGCTTTAAGTAGTATCCTTAAAAAATGGCATTAAAAGAAAAGAAAAGTAATAAGGAGACGAACAACAAAACCTCAATTTTTTTTGTAAGCTCTATTTTAGGGTCAACAAGATCCCATGAAAAATATTTTTGGAAAGATGATTATAGGAACAAGATAGTGGAAGTGAAATCTATTAAAGTGCCAAAGGCACAGGCCTTTTGTTTTCCCTATGATAGAAGAAACAAAATTAACAGAGGATCAATTACAAAGTACATTGATAGATTATTACTTACAATACAATTTTGTCCTATCATGGAAATGGACTAGTACTAAATAAAATTTTAGGCAGGTGGTCTTTTTGTTGTAAAATTAATACTCAACTACTAAGCAATGCATCATGCATGGAAAATCTTTACTAGGCCAAATCTCTGCCAAAATGTGGGCCTTAAAAGTGTTCCATGCATCCCAAGACTAGGGCTGGTTTATATCCCCAATGTTAAGGGATTCAATGAAAAAGTCTTGTCCATCAATAAACAACAAACTGAGGTGAGGAGATTGTTGGAGACTACTAAATGAAATCCAAGAATCAAACTTTTAAGCTGAGCAATCTTGATGATATGAAGATTACACATACTAGCAAAAACTCACCCTATTCCAGTCCCTGTTCTAAAGTTACCAATTTGGCACAAGCAGGGAAGTAGCTAGCAAAGGTTAACAAATTTTTCTTTACTTGTGAAAATTATATTTATGCTTATACATTTTGCATACATGTCATGGATTTGATCCTTAATGATTTCCTGGTGCAGATCAGAGGTTCCAGTGGTGGGATGGATTGCTAAAGAGGCTCTGGAAGGGAAGCTCTTGGAAGACTGGGCTAACAAATTAAGGGCCTCAGAGTGTCAGCTCGTGGATGCCAGTACTAGATTTTTTGAGATCTTTGCTATTAAAGATGAGCCAGAACTCACCAACATTAAAAAGGTTGCCCTTTTTAGTGCATCTGTTCTGAAAAATGTTGTCTTGCCAAGACTATAGGTTGTTATAGATGAGGAGAAGAAGGTTACCCGTTCTGATCTGATGGATGATACGGAGAAGGCCATTCTTGATCCACAGAAAGCCAAAGTAAAGTTGAAGGCTGATAATGTTGATATTTGCTACTCTCCTATTTTTCAGAGTGGGGGAGAGTTTGATTTAAGGCTTGGTGTTGTTAGCAATGATGATTATCTTTACTATGATGCCACTAGTGTTATCATTTGTGCAATTGGATCTAGATATAATAGTTATTGCTCAAATGTGGCAAGGACTTATTTGATAGATGCCAAAGATGTTCAGGGTAAGGCCTACAAGGTTTTGTTGAAGGCACAGGAAGCAACAATAACTACACTCAAGCTGAGAAACCCTCTTAGTGCTACCTATAAGGCAACAGTAGATGTTGTTCAAAGAGATGGCCCTGAACTTTTGCCTCACCTCACGAAATCTACAGGAATAGGAATAGGGATTGAATTTCAGGAGTCTAGATTGAGTTTAAATGCAAGAAATGATAAATGTCTGAAAGCAGGGATGGCTTTTAATGTATCACTTGGTCCAATAGAAGAAAAATGAGAAAGTATTGTGGAAAGAATTGATCAGATCAAGCTAACAAGCCATTGGATCATTGTTAAGAACAAATTAACAAGCACATCTAGGATGCCACACCATTTGATCATTGTTAAAAAACTTCAAAACTTCAAAATAGAAATGAAGCTGAATTTTAGATTTGAAAGCATTCAGGTCACACATCTTGATGCCACCAAAGAGAGTTACATCAAGGTGGGAAAACAACCTAAAATTCATGGACATATAATTGTACATTCACAAAAACTTAGAACATGATTGAAAACATATTTAGATTTGGAGCAGTAGTTCACTAGGAGATCGAGAATAGCAAATTCTACCAGAACTATGTCTTTTGAACTCCACTTTTTAATGGCTTCATGTGCTAAAACATCATCATGCTCAGCAGGTTCCAACATCCAGAGAAGCATAGCTCTCCTTCCAAATATAAAAAATTGTGAGATAGACTCTTTTCATATGCAATGGCTTTAAGTATTATCCTTAAAAAATAGCATTAAAAGAAAAGAAAAGTAATAAGGAGACGAACAACAGAACCTCAATTTTTCTTTTAAGCTCTATTTTAGGGTCAACAAGATCCCATGAAAAATATTTTTGGAAAGATGATTATAGGAACAAGACAGTGGAAGTGAAATCTATTAAAGTGCCAAAGGCACAGGCCTTTTGTTTTCCCTATGATAGAAGAAATGAAATTAACAGAGGATCAATTACAAAGTACATTGATAGATTATTACTTACAATAAAATTTTGTCCTATTATGGAAATGGACTATTACTAAATAAAATTTTAGGCAGGTGGTATTTTTGTTGTAAAATTAAT
>VDFB02047230.1:132046920-132264962 GCA_007258455.2 Sequoia sempervirens | reverse complement strand
CTTTCATTCTCTAGCTTGTCTGACCAAACAAACTATTCCAACACATCTGAATAAGCATGTTTACACTATGAATGGTCCTCTTTCATAGCCAAACATGCAGAATCACTCTAAGCTATGTTCAACCGGATCTATCCCTTAAGGGACCAAAGGGAAAAATGGCTGCAAACTTCAACATGATGTTACTTGGACACCGTGATGCTTAGAAACTTCTCGTCTAATCCTATGGGATTATGTTAGGCACCTCTACAATAACCTCTCTCATTTTTCATTATCTCAAAGTGGTTTTTCGTAGTGTCTAGTTTTTAGTTGATGGAAAAAGTGTCAAATGGAAGCAGTGGAAAGTTGCAAAGTGGTGCAAATTTTATTTTGCAACTCGTGTGACCAAATAGATTGTTCCAAAACATTTGAATGGGCATGTTTATGCTAGTAATGGTCCTCTTCTGCACCCAAACATGCGGAATCACTCCAAGCTACATTCAACCAGATTGATCCCTTAAGGGTCCAAAGGGAAAAATAGCTGCAAACTTTAGCATGAGGTTACTTAGACACCATGATGCTTAGAAACTTCTCATCTAATCTTATGAGATCATTTTGGGCCCTCTACAATAACATCTCTCAGTTCTTGTTACCTCAGAGTGGTTTTTCCATAGTGTCCAGTTTTCAGTTGATGAAAAAAGTGTCAAATGGAAGCAGTGGAAAGTTGCAAACTGGTGCAATTTTAGTTTTGCAACTCATGTGACCAAACGAACTATTCCAAAATGTCTGAATAGGTATGTTTATGCTAAGAATGGTCCTCTTTAACACCCAAACATGCAGAATCGCTTTGAGCTACATTCAGCTAGATCGATACTTTGAGGGTCCAAAAGGCAAAATGGCTGCAAACTTCAACATGAGTTTACTTGGATATCGTGATGCTTATAAACATTTTTTATAATCCTATGAGATCATGTTAGGCCCCTCTACAATAACCTCTCTTAGTTTTTGTTATCTCAAAGTGGTTTCCTCGTAGTGTCCATTTTTTAGTTGATGGAAAAAGTGTCAAATGCAAGCAGTGGAAAGTTGCAAGGTAGTGCAATTTTTGTTTTGCAACTGGTGTGACCAAACAAACTATTCCAACACATTCAAATAGGCATGTTTAAGTTAGGCATGGTCCTCTTTCACACCCAAACATGTAGAATTGGTCTGAGCTATGTTCAACCGAATTGATCCCTTAAGAGTCCAAAGGGAAAAATGGCTGCAAACTTCAACATGAGGTTACTCGGGCACCATGATGCTTAGAAAATTTTCATCTAATCCTATGGGATTGTGTTGGGCCCCTCTAAAATAACCTATCTCAGTTTTCATTATCTTGAAGTGGTTTTCCCATGGTGTCCAGTTTTCAGTTGATGGAAAAAGTGTCAAATGCAAGTAGTGGAAAGGTGCAAGGTGGTGCAATTTTTGTTCTGCAACTCGTGTGACCAAACAAACTATTCCAACCCATCTGAGTAGATATTTTTATGCTAGGCATGGTCCTCTTTCACACCCAAACACACATAATCGCTCTGAGCTATGTTTAACTAGATCGATCCCTTAAGGGTTTGAGTGTAGTATGTTGAAATAGGCCATTCCTCCTATTGTTCAGGTTGTGTCTCAGTGATATGGGCCTGATGTAACTTGAATTGTGGTAGCTTGATATACAAAGTCTATTGATGTTAGGGTTCAATTTGTATTATTTTGAAAAAAGAATCCAACTGAGTACAGTTATCAACATTATTCTTAAATCATAAGAATTTGTTTAGTACACTAGCCATTTTGATGCCTTCTTGTAGTCTCAAACATTATTTTGTTACATTGTTACATTGGTTTTTGAAGTGGCAGCTTAATATAGCTCCATAATACAAAATCTAGTTCATGTTGATTTTCACGTGAAAAAAATGTGAATCAAATCACATTGATGTCAAAAAAAACCATGAGACCATAGCTTGTGGTGCAGGAGAACCTAGGTCATGTAATGCCTTCAAAAGGCTAAGTTGTCAAAAATGTATTTAAGTCCATGTAATGCCAAAATTAAATGTAATCAAGGCATGAAAAAGCACAAAGTGTAATATTGTCAAAATGCTAAATATGTAAAAGAGAGAAACAAAAGGAATGTGAAGAGACAAAACAAGAAAATCAAGAAAATAAAGGAAGAGGACGAGTCATAGGTCGTTCAAGGAAGATGCAGAGGTAGTTGATGGTTGGAAACTTCTTTAAAATAATTGTAAAGGCTGAGCAAAGATATCATTATATTTTGGAAGAATTAAATTAACAAAGAGTTCCCTGTTTTAGCTTATTTTCTATTTTTTTAGTTATTTCTTAACTTTTACGAACTATGCAAGAGTTCAGGGTTCAAATTTAGATTTTTTCTAGTAGGTTGGGGAATTATCATTTGTTTACATCCATTTGGGAAGGAATCCAATAATTTAATGTTTGTTTGAGCATTCTTCTTATGGCTCAATCTGAAATCCTGTGCATTGAGTTTTGAGAGTCTTATAAGGCATTTCCACACTACTCCACCAATGTAGGTCAAGTATATTGGTGGAGTAGGTTAGGGATAGGTTATTTGTTATGTTTTTATGTTTGTGAGTGGAGGAAAAATCAAGAATACCATGAAGGAGCTATTGCTACATAGGAAATTCTATGTTTTCTAGTCAAAATGAATAGTTTCCAGTACGACAGTGGAGAAAGAACAAGTGCATGGGTTAGAAGATGTTTCCAAATGCCTTTTTAGATGTATTTTGACATGTTCCAATGGTTGGTCAGAGGTTTTGAGGTTTGCATGTAGCCTATATAGGAAACCCTCATCGATTTATGAGTTTTTCACCCTATAAACAAGGGTTTGTCAACATACTATCGAAAGGAGTCTTTTAATCCCTAAAATTTGATAAATTGGGACTTTTTTGTTATTTCTAATGACTGTTTTCAGTTTTTAAGTGTTTTGGGAATGTTTGAAGGGGGTCTTCTTTGAAAATCAGGCCTATTTTAGTAGCCTTTTTGACAATGTTTAGACTAAAAACTGCTGATTTCTTCAATATAAGTTATTCTGAGTTTTTGATATGAGGACATGGGCATTAAGAGGTCTTTAAAAGTGTTTTGGGGGTCTTCTTTGAAAATCATTGAGAAGTAGTGCCTTGACTGCTTAGAGAATATAAGTCTGACCTAACAGTGATCGGTGAGTTGATTTTGGGATAGTGTTGTCTAAGTGATGGTGTTAGGGATGTATGGAGTCTTGGACAGGGTTTAGAAGTGAGATATGTTGTTTTGACAGTTGGATAGTGAGGAGACTTGGTGTAAAATAGTACATGAAATTGTAAGTTTAGTCAGAACAAAGTTAAGAGAGCAAGTTCCTGATTTGTATTAGTGGTAATAATGATGTTCACAGTGCTTGATGGTTTGGTAAAAGTCTAAAAGAAAATTTTAATGATGGATTGACTATTTGGGACAAGTTGAATTAATTGATTGAATGGAAGAGTGCCTTGTTGAAAATGATGTTCACAGTGCTTGATGGTTTTGTAAAAGTCTGAAAGCCAATTGTAATGATGGATTTTTTTCTTTTTTTTATTCAAGGGGTAAACGCTTTTGACTGGAGCTATGAACCGGATACAACCATTCAATAATACCACCCCAACAAGGTTTGAACCTTGGTGGCAAGAACAACAATGCCACCTATAAACCATCACACCATGCTAATATCGGCAATTGTAATGATGGATTGACTATTTGGGACAAGTTGAATTAATTGATTGAATCAAAGTTTTTGAAAATGGTTTTTTTCTTTGAATGAGTTAATTGGAATATAGATTTGTGGAAGGATGAATGATGAATCATAAGAGAATTTGAGTGGATAAAAAGTAGATTTCTGATGAAATGTTGAAATTTTGTTTGATCTTCTCCAAGATGAGTTTGGGACAAGAGTCCCCTGAGTTGTTGAGTGGTTTGGCAATCTTTGTATTGCATCATCTTGTTGCTTACTATTATGCTTTGATATATTTTTTCCAAGAATCCATAGCTTGTTCGAAAGCACCTGTTTTAGGCTTTTAGCCATAGCAGCAAGGCAATGAACTATTTGATAAAATTCTTTGATAGACATGTATGAAAAATGTGTTAGCATAAACAAGGCAATGAACTCTTTGAAAAAATTCCTCAAAGAAATGTGGTTTCATGGTGATGGACTGGCATGACGAATGTTGTGACAAGAAAATTTCTATGGATTCTCATGGCATTCCATCACCATTGAGACCACATTTCTTTGAGGCTTTTTTTCAAACAGTTTGTTTCCTTTTCTATGCTATTGATTATTAGTATGCTTTGATAGATTTTTTCCAAGCATCCATAGCTTTTTTGGAAGCACCTATTTTAGGCTTTTAGCCATAGCAACAAGGAAGCAAACTATTTCATAAAATGCTTATGTAAACATGTATGATAAATGTAGTAGCATGGACAAGGTAGTGGGTTGTTTAAAAAAATTCCTCAAAGAAATGTGGTCTCATGGTGATGGAATGCTATGACAATCCACAACAATTTGCTTGTCATGCCATTCCACCACCATGAGACCACATTTCTTTGAGGCATTTTTTTCAAACAGTTCATTCCCTTATCTATGCTATTGCTTACTATTAAATTCTATTATAGATTTTTTCTAAGAATCCATAGCTTGTTGGAAAGCACCTGTTTTAGGATTTTAGCCATAGCAGCAAGGAAATGAAATGTTTGATAAAATGCTTTGATAGACATGTATGAAAAATGTGTTAGCATAGACAAGACAATTAACTCTTTGAAAAAATGCCTCAAAGAAATGAGGTCTCATGGTGATGGAATTCCATGACAATCCACAAAAGTATTTGATTGTCATGGCATTCCATCAGGTCATGAGACCTCATTTCTTTGAGGCAATTTTTCAAAGAGTTCACTACCTTGTCTATGATATTGCTTACTATTATGCTTTTGATAGATTTTTTTCCAAGCATCCATAGCTTGTTAGAAAGCACTTGTTTTAGGCTTTCAGCCATAGCAACAATGCAACACTTGAACTATTTGACAAAATGCTTTGGTAGACATGTATGAAAAATGTGGTAGTATAGACAAGGTAGTGAACTCTTTGAAAAAATGCCTCAAAGAAATGTGGTCTCATAGAATACCATGACAACCAAATGCAATTGGCAGCTGCTCCTAGTTATTAGTTATGCAATGTGAAGTAATTGCATGCTGCTTAGGTTGAATTTGTAAAAACTATATTGTAATTGAAATTTTGTCATCTATCAACATCTAGTTATTAGTTATGAAATGTGAAGCAATGCTTTCAGTTTGAAAGATGTGCAATGCAATGTAATCAATGTTATGAATATAAACTACAAAAATCTATTTTTTACTAAGTTATCAGTTTGGTTTTGGGTTCGGGTTCAGGTTCGAGAACCTAGTTTGCTTGTTCGGGAAATGTTTTTTGGGGGGTTGGGTTCGTTTTGGGTTCGGTGATACAAAAAATAATAAAAATCAGAAATATATACATATTTGCAGCAGTAATCAAGTTCAGAATACACCACCATATTAATAGTCAAATAACATTGCAAAAATACACCACCACTTTCATAGTCAAATATTAAAATATTAGTGATACTCAAATGTCATGATACAAAATTATAAATTAAAGTTCAAACATAAAAATTTCAAGTGTTTACAATAAGCCATTATTGACCATTGATCAATCTAAAAAGTGTGAACATTATTCTGTTGGGAAGGAAAACAAGACAACAATGTTACATAATTATTTACATTGTGAAAGAGCCAAAACCTTTTTCCTGCAGATTGTAGAAGAATATCAGTGATTTTTTGGGTGTCCTTTCCTTGGAATGGAACTATCCTGAGCCATGAATGATTGACTAGGAATTGTGAGAAAGAAATAAGATAAATCATGCAACTTGTTACAATTTCTTTCCTTGGGAAAAAGGGTAATTTTTTCTTTTCAGGGAGAATCTCCTTTAGATTTTGAGCGCATTGATAATTTTCAAGATAGACTTAGCCAAATATGCCATCTAAGTTTGAATCTTTTAGGTAAAATGTTTGCTTCTTAAAAAAAAATCAAAATTCAAGATGCAGGCTCTCCTCCCTTAGGGAAGAGAAGGCCTATCATACCTAACACTCTTATGCAACACTTCTTAAGTTCTTGTTGATGCAATATTAGATGCAAAGTTTCAAAATAGGCATGGTTATATAAATTCTCATATGAGGACTATCATTGCATCAAATTAAGAATTTTCAATCCTTTATGGTCTAGACAAGAGAAGTATGGAGTAGAAATCCAATGCTAAAGTCTTATTGTTAATCTCTTTGCTATGAGTGGTTCAAAAATGAGGAATCTATCTTCTACACCAAATGAGACATATTCACAATATGTGCTAGGAAGGAATAAGTCCATAAGATTGAGTATGCAAGAACTGAGAATTGCAAAATTGGCTTACGTTTGACTTCCATAGAAATTTTCACACTTTTCAATGTTCACACATAAGTTAAAAAGTATATGTGTGTAAGTTGTAAAGTATACAGTTGAATATACAGAACTCATATCTATTGAACTGTTAATTTATAATGCAAATATGGACACCATCGATAAAAAATATTTTTATTAAAAGCAAATAGCCATGTACGCATACATCAATACTTGTCGATATCAATATAAAATATAGTTACAAAATAGCCATATAGGCTAACGAGAATGCCATATAGGCATACAATGTCAAATATATCCAATACAAAATATGTACAAAATTTCCATGTAGGCATACAACAAAGGGCTCTGCATTCAAAATTCATTTCTCTCCATGCTTTGGTTCAAATACAATTTTATTTCCCTTTGATTGGCGATCCGATGGCAATAAGTTTTACACCCATTTCTACTGTGCTTGAGGATTCCTCCTATTGATCCTCCTATTGTTTAGCTCCTGGTGAAGTTTTAACTGTTACAATAAGAAGTAAAGACATTAATATATAGAAATTACATTATAAAAATTGATATATTTAACAAAATAATCACTTATGGTCATCTCATGATCATTCTCCTTGATGAAAATATTTTCACGTCGATGTTGAGGCATACTTAAGCCTTGTATAAACCATCCAAATAGGAATTAAACTATGAATCAATAATTGTTTGATTTTTCACTAGAACTAGTTCATCTATAACAACAAATGTAAATTGAATTTTAGTAATTTTCCTCATACCTCCCCTATCAGAGCCATCGAGGATTGTATAGCAGAGGAAAAACTAATATCCATTGCCCTCGTAATGTTTGGCAGTGTTTCTGTCACCAACATCTAAAAATAAAAAACAAATTATTCAATCACAAAAAAGTTACAATAGCAATCCATGTGATGACTTATAATGTATGAGATCTAATGAACAAAATTTTGAGTACAAGTATTAAAATATATATTTATGATTATTAGTTATCGAATTTGAAGTAATATTTTGAGTTTGAATGATGTGTAATGAAACGTAACCAACAATATGAATATAAACTACACAAATCTATTAAACATAGAATTCATTAGTTAAGTTCTCTTTATTCTATATTACCTCCGTCAACGTTTGATCAAATCTACTGGCACTAGGAGGTGTCTCCTTGAAACCTCCAACATTACCCTGTTCAACATCCAAAATCACATATTAAAATACCTTTCGTAAAAAATGCTATTAACATGTAATAAATTTATAATTGTTTACTAGTTACATACCCCACTGATAGGTGTACTCCAAAAATAAGTAGGTGGATGACTGGTGTATCTAGTCTCTACACTATGACCCTACAATTTTATTAAAATAATAAAACTAAATTAATTAATCTTGCATTTCACAATCCAAATTTAATAAATTAAATTCAATGAACATGCTGAATTTTGCTTGTGTTTCAATGCCATATGCATCATGCAAAATGTCATCCGTCCTCTCCATACCTATAGATGCATACAGATTAGGCTATGTAGTAGCATATGGATGTTGCGTAGCACCCTCTTGAGTGTTGGTAGGGTCATACGAACAAGTTTCCACTCAAGATTGATACACATGGGTTCGAAGGCCACCACCTGAAGACTCCCCTGGATGGTGCTATACAATAGGGCTAGTGTAATGGATGACACTCTGGGTCAAAGTTGTGATCACTTGCAATGTCTCTATGTCGACACTCTCCTTCACAATGACAAGCATCACAATATTCTCACGAGGCGACCTAGCGAGAGGTTGTCTCCCTTGCCATGTAGGATTTAGCTATGCACCAGGCCTATCTTGAGCTGACCCCCACCTCTCCCCTGGAACTCCCTCATATCAAAATAATTTGGGATTTGGTTCAATACAAACTCATTGTATAGTTTCCTAAGAAAATATTGGGGGAATTCACAATTATTGCACAATGGGTAATCAAAGACCATATACCATATTTCATAAAAATGGTTCTTAATCTCTTGGTGGTGGCACCAATGAATAGGAAACCTCTTTGCATTGAGGGTAAGCTTTTGATTTCTTTTAGGGTCAGTGAATAGAGAGCACAAATCACCTTTAGTAAATTTTTAAATCTTTTACTTGTTTATATGTTTTTTTTCTACATAATATGTCTTGGCTATCTGCCTCCTATCTTGCCATCTAGATATTTATTGGGTGATTGCATCTACATTTTTTAACATATCTTTCAATGAATTTGGTAGAAGCATTCTTTCTATGGTTGAAGCATTTGGATCACTCAACCTACTGATAAGATCCTCAAGTTGTTTTCTATTGTTCTTAATTTCACTCAAATTTTCTTGAGTGCCAGGAGGGTATTGAGAGAATGGTGGGGGAGGTTTATTTTGTTGTTTAGGTTGATTTTGTTGAGGATTTTGATGTTGACAATTTTCCTCGTCTTCTTGTTGAGGATTTGTACGATTTCCTACAAATTAAAAAAAAAAACAATCAAATCTAACCTAAAACAAACCAAATCAATTTCAAACTAATTTTTTTTAAAAAAATAGCAAACAATACTTACCTCTCGCATCTCTTCATCATCATGGCACCATATTTGCAAAGAAAATCCAACTGTTGTTGATAAAATTTGTAGAAATCCTTCCTACTAGAACACAAGCGTGAAAGTGAGGGTTTTTGGCTACGAGCAGAGCTGAGAAGCAGTAAAAAGAAAATGATACAGATTTCACTTTTTTTTTGCTTTTAAAATCACATAACATGAGAGCATTATAACGTGCTTGTGTTATCTCTGTTCAAAATTTTTTCCCATTTGGCCACAAAAGTGCGACCAACTTCATGCACCCGCCCAAAGGATTAAGTTCTAATTTTTCAAATATACATTCACAACATCAATATCTAGGGAAAGGATATTTTTTCATAATTTTTTATTGCACTTTTTTTTAAAATTAAATTTTGAAGTCACTATAACTATAATTTGGACATATGTGTGTGTCATACAACCTAACTGTTTGTGTATTTATTAAAATCTAATTTTTATTTTTTGAGTGAAACAAAGACATCAATACATAGGGAATGGGTATTTTTTGATATTTTTTTACAATGGCTTACTATTTTTCCACCTTTTCACAACAAAGAGCTTTATGTTCAAAGAAAAACCTATGTTTAGTAAAAATTAAAAATTAAATCCATGATAAAATTAAAATATATCAAACCTATACTTGTTTGAAAGCTCATTTCAAGGGCTAAAATATTACAAAATATAATTTTTAAATGATGTTATTTAATCCCTCAAAAGGTAAAGAAAAAGTGGGTTTTTTCCAGCATTTTGATAGGTGTGAAGGAGACTCCATTGTGTGTATGATTTAATACTAGAGGGGTTTTATCCAAGGGGGTTTGATCTAAGGGGGTCTTATCTATCCCTCTTTAATTAGAACCCTTTAGATTGAGCTTCTCAAGACTTAAATAATTAGTTTTTCTTAAGATAGTGATTTCAGGAAAAAATCAACACGTCCAAAAAGTGAGACATAGTATTGTGATTTCACCCAGACAAGGATGATCATTTGTGGTTGCTTTGTTGATGATGGTTGGATGTATTTGTTTGGACTTCTACCTTGGTTTCATGGTTGATTGAGATGCTTGGTTCTCAGGATCCTTTCTAGGATGTTGGTGGGGGCAGCTTGGTGTGTTGTCTGATGTTGGAAGTTGAGTGCTTTCCTCTTCATGGGTCTTGGCTTGTGTTGCAGGTCTTTCCTAGACTGGTGCATTTTGGGGACACTTTTTCCCAACTTATTGCATTTTTTGTGTTAAGTGGTGATGTTGAATCCCCTAGTTTCTTCCTTGTTGTGTGGCTAGGGGTTGATCTACTCCTTCACAAGCCCTCGTGGGTTTGTAGTGATGGTGAGTTCTTGCCTTATCTCCACTTCTACTTTATTGGAGACATTTGTACTACTTTCCTTTGTAGGAGACTTGTTATTGCATCACGCTTACTCTTTCCATATTTTATGGTATTTACTTTCATAGTGTTGTGTGTTGCACATATGCTTGGTTTTTAATTATGCTTTGTGAGTTGCTCTAATTCTTGGGGGTCCTAGAGTTGTTACTTCTTGCTCCCTTGAGTACCACGATCTTTTTGGGTTCCACAATCTTGTTGGTGGTTATGAGATCATGATTTGAGATTTCCTCAGAGATTTCTACTTGTGGTAGAGTTTCTAAATGGGCTTGTACCTTGTCCTTGGTTGTTTGGGGTATGTAGTTCTATTGGGGTATGTGCAGGATCATGATGTAAAAAATAGGCCCTTAAGTGGCAAAAAATTTAGAAAAATCAGAGTTAGGAAACTTGATGTAAAAATTTGAATAATTTATCTATATTATTTCAAAAATATGTAAGAATAGAATCTCTAGAAAATTGAGCGTAGTTTCTAAACTACTAGGTTTGTTTTAAAAATAAAAATCTATTTGGTGAAAATTGAAATTTCAATGCAGGTGGTACTTAAATTTTAGGAAAAAATAAGAAGTAGGTGTCTGTCTAACCACCCTAACCACAATAAAATAATAATATTTTTTATAATATTTTAGATATAAGTAGAGGAATCATTCCTTGATGTGATGCATATTTCTGTGTAATTTTTTTCCAAGTAAATAATTAATTATGAATTTATTATTACGAATTTTTTAAAAATATAAAAACTTTATGTCTGACCAACTTAACTTGATCAAAAATTCAAGAAATTCAATTATTCTTTTTTTAATCCTATAGTATGCAAAGCATAGAATGTGACGCATGTTTTGGATTCAAAAATGTGATACCATAGGAAAGCTATAGATGCTTTTCAACTAGCCTATCAATTAGGACTTTAGTCATAATTTGAATAGAAAATGAATAATAATTACCTATTAAATTCAAAGTAAAGCATAATTTATATCAGTGGAAAGCTGAGAATCTACTTTAGAAACCCTTTTCATTTCATCAATTTTGGGTAAAATAATAGTCGTCGGCCACATACCCATCATATTGCCACTTTTTGGCCCATCATGATCCTACACATACCCATTGGGCTTTTCCTGAAGTGTGGGTTGTGGCGGATCATGTCGAATCTATTACTATTTCTCCTTTGGGGAGATGGTTTCATGGTTTGGTGATGTTTTAGGTGTTTGGACTCCTTAAAGAGTGGTGCTTGGTGGGAACTTATGCTCATCCCTGCCCTATTTTTTGGTGGAAGTTTTTGTGCTTCTCAAAGGCTTCTTGGCTAGTGGAAATGGTTGGTTGGTGTTTGTGTTTGGTTGGGGAAGGGGGATCTTCCATCCTAATGTGTTTTTTACCTTTGTTGTCTATTGTTGTGGTGTGGTTGGGAGTGGCTTTGTTCCCATTGTGGGATTCTTTTCTTTGTGGTTTGCAATGGGTTTGTTGTTGATGGGGATTTCCTTAGCCTATTGGTTTCCTTTTGAGGTGGATTATTTTTCTCTTAGGAAAGAGTCGATGGTATTTTAGTGTTGTGGACTCATTATGTGGTTGAACGTGAAGTTTTTTTTCCTTGTTTATTCTCCTTCGGTCATGATGCCTTGAGAGGAGGTGGTTCTCTATGATGTTGTATTTCTTTTTGGCTACCATGCTCTACTTTTGTTGTATTCAATAGAGTTGAATATTGCTCCTTTTAAGGTGGATGGATATCCTATTGAGGTGGATTCAGTGGTTATAGAGATGGTGGGAAGTGCTTCTCTCCTTGGTAGGTCCCTATTGAGGTGGTTTGTGCTTGCTCTAGAGGAAAGTTTCTTTGGTAGTTTCTGTTCTGACTTCTTCCTCTCCTATAGAGGGGACCCCCATCTGTTAGAGGTGGTTTATGGTTTAGTTTATGGTTGGTTGGTGCAATTTAATGAATGTTTCTCTCCAAAAAATTATGTTTTTCGAAGTTCTACTACGGTCCATCTGTTGTAGGTGGATTGTGGAATGGTTGTTTTCGGTAGTCATTTGGGCTCATTGTTTTGGGGTACAAGAATAGGTTGGTTTCTATTTGGCTCAATTTTTCCTTATATGAGTAGAATTTTTGCTATAATTCAGTTACTATAGGTGATTCATGGCCTGGTTGATCCAGGAGATTCTTTGGGCCCCCGATCCTTTGTTTTGGGTGTTATATTTTTGGCTAAAGGACTTTGATGTTCCTATATCTTTGACTTAGGACTGATGGTTGTTCTAAGTGTTCTTTGCCCCTAGTATTTGGTACCAAGTGGGTTGTTATTTTTTAGCATTTTTTTGGTGCTTCTACTAGTTTTCCTTCTCTACTTGTGTCTTTTTGTCCCTTTGGGCTCTTCGTGTAAAGGGTGTGATGCCATGTAAATGTTGCTTATCTAATCAAAAAATTATATAATGTAATAAATAATATATATTCAGTCAAATAAATGATTTCTTAAGTTGATATATTGATTATATTTTATGAGATTATAGTCACCCAAGTGAAGTCCACTTGAGATAATTTTAGTACTATTTATAGTTTATATTATTTGTTAATGATTTGTTAAAATAGATTACTAATATATATGTTCATTTTTTTGGTTTGAATTATTAGTAGTAATCATTTGATGATCAATAATTGTTTCACATAATTGCATAAGCAAATAATTATAGCGTAGTTGAACATGTTTAGTTACTATCCTAACAAGATTACCTACTATTACCAATTGTCAAATAGTGAACGTTTATACGATAGGATTTTTTTAAATTATGTTTAGTTTCAATAATTTTTTCTATGCACAAGCTCTAGGAAAATCATAAATCCTCAATTACACTACAATTCAGGTAGTATCCAAGAAGAATAAATTTCATTAGTTTGACATAGTTAAATGTAACACACCTAGGTTAGTAATTTTCTTGATAAAGGATCTATTGGTCTGTTGAGTTGAATGGATGCCCCTTCTACATAAATTTAATTAAAATAAATGGAGTTAGATATCACCCATAAAATTACCCTCACTTGAAGGACCATTAGTCAAAAGTGATTCAAATGAAAGTCCTCTTGATGAATTAAAAAATCATTAAAATATTTTAAAAATTATGTACCTTTAAATGATGGTTTACCTTCATTTGAATATGATTTGAGAGTCATTTTCAAGTGAAGGAACCTTTTACCTTTGAACATAGGTGTTTTCTAAATTATTTCATCCAAGCATGCAAATTTCTAATGTCATATTTTTGGCACACTATTGTGGACATACCCCTCCACTGGGTTCTTATACCTTTCCCTACATTAGTAAAAATTTTAATAAACATTTCATTTTATATATGGTAAGATACTATGTGGCCAAACATAGTGGAGCACGAGCGCGGGCATGGGCATGAGTGGGAAAAGAAGGATTTTGAAAAATTGAGTGTTGGAGATGGAGGTAGGGTAGGATTTGAGAAATCGCAAGCAGGATTGGCACTCGTTTTGAGTAAGAAGAAAGGTGAGGCTGATCTGGAAGAAGTGGATTCCAAAAACAAAATTTTGGTGGACCCGGGAGGAAAGCATATTTTGGCTACTAAATCTGTGGGTTCCCCTATTGGTCAAAAAAGTGAAAAACCTAAAGGCGTGGTGGGGACCACTGGTGAAAATGGAGGCAATTTTAAACCTTGGTCCTCTCTATTTGGGGTTAAACCAAATGGAAAGTCATCTTTCCCTCTAGTGCAAAATATCTCTATCCTTGAGAAAGGTAAGTTTGCAATTTTTGTGCAAGATTTGTTAATTGATCATAAAATTGCTTTAATGGAAAAAACCTTGGTGGGTAAATTTATGGTCCTAGACCAAACATTGAAGTGGTTAGGGAGTTTGTAAAAAAAATGGAGAACTTATGGAAAATTTTCAATGGCGGTGCTCCCAAAGAGATTTTTTGTGTTTGAATTCACCTGCAGGGAGGATATATTGGCTATAAGAAGTGGCGGTCCATGGGTAATAGCGAAATCCTCCCTGGCTCTTAAAAAATGGTCTTCAAATCTAGACCTTTTAGATTCTATTCTTGAGAATTTCCCAGTGTGGGTTAGACTCCCAGGTCTCCCCCTGAAGTATTGGAACAAAGATGTCTTTTATGGCATTGCAAACTCTTTCGGAGAGCTTCTTTCTATTGACTCTATGGTAGCTGCTAGAAAGAGGTTGGTATTTGCAAGAATATGTCCGAGGGTCTCTCAAAACACTAACCTTCATCAGTCAAGATTCTTTTGAAGTTGGGCTCCTAGTCGCAGGCTATTGAGTTTGAAACTATCCCTTTTGCTTGTTTTAAATGCAAAAAATCTGGGCACTAGGCTAAGAAATGTCCTTTAAGTTCCATCAAAGAAAAGGAGAAGCTAGTTGGAACTTGAAAATCCGTATGGAGAAAGAAATCAGAAGGGGAAATCCTAGAGAATAAAGAGTCTAATGTTCATGGTATCTCAAAATAGGTTGGTTGTGATATGGTAAGTAAGTGTGTGGTTCCACAAGAACCCCATCGTAAGGAGTTTGAAGACACCTCGACAACTAAGGAAAAGGAAGCAAGTGTGGGGTAGATAGTTGGTGAAGAAAAGAAGAGTCAGGATGTTGGTCCTTTATTCCAAGAGATGAGCCCAACTAAGAATATAGAAGGGAATCCAAGCTTGGAGGACATACCTATCTAGGGTCTATCCTTGGAGATGAATATCCCTCTTTTTCTCCCTTCCTCTAAAGGTTTTTTTTCCTTCGGGTGTAGATCCCTTTATGGATCCTAATTCCTCAAAATTAGTAAAGGAATCTTATAATAATTAGGACCAAACTAAAAAAAAATTCTAGTGACTATTCAACCTTTCATTTGAATGGCATCATGGACACTTTACCCTGGGAGCAAAGAGTTCTAACTGATAAGGAATGGGAATCTAAGTCAAGCAGATATTGATAGAGAGGAGGTTTTATCGAAGAAAAAGAAGAAAAAAGATAAATAATGGAATAATCCAAGTGGTATCTCTACTAGGTCAAAAGCCAAGGCAGACTGTGGAGAAACAAAGAACTCTCGTGGAAAAAAATCTACTAAATGGACAAGAGAGCATAATAGTTTTTAGGATATTGCAGATGGATTTGAGAAAACCATCCCGAAGTGCCTCCACTCCCCTAGAAAATCATGAATATTATGTCATGGAATATCAAGGGACTTAATAATCCCCATAAGTAGGATGTACTACACAACTTTGTTAGAGATCATAAGCCAGATATTCTTCTTATTTAGGAAACTAAAATTTCAAAGGAAAAAGTGGAAAAGATGAAACTATTTTAGTACTATAGTATACACGGCAATAACTCAAATGGTGCTTCAGGAGGTATTGCCACTTTCTAGAATAGTCACATAATTAAAGGGGATCCAATTTTGGAAGGCTCAAACCATATTGCTACTAGATTCATCTAGATTAGGGATAATTTTAGTTGGATTCAATCTAATATCTATGCTCCCAATGGAAAAGGTATCAGAAAATATTTCTGGTTGGAGTTGGCCACTTTTTGAAGGTTTTTTAACAGTGAGTCTTGGGTTGTCATGGGAGAATTTAATACTCCCTTATTGAATGAAGAAAAAATTGGAGGATCCCATATCAATGAGGAAAGTAAGGAAGATCTTCAGAATTTTATCAATAATCAAGCGTTGATTGATTTGGATTTGCAGGGCACCTCCTATACCTAGTCAAATCACAAAAAGGGTATGGATCTAATCCAAGTTAGATTAGATAGAACTTTAATTTTTTATCAATGGTTCTTAAACTATTATTGTTCTCTTAAAGCCCTTTCTAGGATTGGATTTGACCATTTCCCCATAAGTTTTGTTGTGGATCCTTTAAAGATAAAGAAAAATATCCCCTTCAAAGTTAAAAAAATGTGACTTTTCCATTGTCTTTTTAAAGAGGAAATTAGTAAATGGTGGAATATTAATATCTCTGGAACAACTATGTTTAGAGTGGCCAAAAACCTAAGGGAAGTTAAATTCAGTTTTAAAAATTTGAAAAAAGAGTCTTTTGGTAACATTTTTAGGATAAAATATGATCTTTAGATGGAGTTGGGGGAGATCCAAAATAAAATCCAGAAGGAAGGATATTTGAATGATATTAAGAAAAAAGAGAATGAGCTCTTTATTATGATGTATGACATCATTGCTAAAGAAGAGGGGTTCTAGAGACAAAGATCTAGAGCTTTCTAGTTATCTATAGGTGACAAAAATACTAGGTACTTTCACTTGTCGACCTCAAAAACATAGGGCAGTTAACAGAATCTCTCTTATTGAAGTTGATGGTAACAAGTATGAGGAGGAGGAGGAGGATATCAAAAGGCATGTTGTTATCTTCTTCAAAAATATGCTTTCTTTAAGAATGAGGAAAATAGCCAAAATGATCGAGATAATTTGATAGAGGTTATACCTAATGTGATCAATTAGGAAGATAACTCTATACTGGCTACTATTCCCTCTAGTGAGGAAGTTAGGAAGGTTGTTTTTTCCTTTGAAGGGAGTAAAGCTCTGGGTCTCGATGGGTTCCCTATGTTCTTCTTTTAATGGTTTTGGGAGATTTTTGGAGAGGATGTGGTGAATGTTGTAAAATAATTTTTTGGGTCCAAAACTCTCCTAAAAGAGTTGAATGCTACTTTTCTAGTTCTTATTTCTAAGAAGCCTGGAGTTGTGGACTTTGATGCTTTCAGACCCATCAGCCTTTGTAACTCTATCTACAAAATCATCTTGAAGGTTATGACTTTTAGACTTTTAATTCTTTTGCCAACTCTAATTTCACCTCAAAGGAATGAATTTTTCCTTGGTAGAAAAATCCTTGATTCAATAGTCATAATGCATGAGAATATCCATTCCCTAGTTGAATAAAAGACTAAAGGTTTCCTCTTAAAGCTTGATATATCGAAAGCCTATGATAGAGTTGACAAGAAATTCTTGTTTAAAATTTTAAAGGTGTTTGGGTTCAACAACATGGTTCTTTAGTTGGTGGAGCAACTTGTGTCTACTACTTCTATCTCTGTTATGGTTAATGGATCTCCCTTGATTTTTTTTCAAAGCTCTAGAGGTCTAAGATAGGGAGATCCTATTTCTCCTATTTTATTTACTAGTATGGCTGAAATTCTTGGAAGAAATTTGAAAAGGCTAATAAATCAAAGATCCCTTGTTGGTCTTAAACCATCCTCTAGCAATTTGATCTGTTCTCATCAATAGTTTTTCGATGATACCATTCTCTTCGAAAAATCCATTGTTTCAAAGGGAAATACTTTGAAATATCTATTGGATGTGTATGGGAGGATGTCTAGCTAGTTTATTAATAAAGATAAAAGCTCTCTTCTTCTTTAATACTCTTGAACACATAGAGAATAAAATTTTTAGAATCCTAGGTTGCAAGGTGGAGTCTTTACCTGCCACCTATCTAGGTTTACCTTTAAGCCTTAAAACCCCAAAGTCCTTTTGGATTTCGTTGGTTGAGAGGTTTAGTAAGAATATTGCTGGATGGAAAGGAGCTTTGCTAAGTCAAGTTGGTAAATTACAACTCCTCAAAGCTACTCTTCATAATTTTTCGATTTATGCTTTAAGCCTTTTTAAAATCCCTACCAAGTTTGTGGATGCCATTGAAAAGATTCAAAAAAAATTTCTTTGGTCAAGTGTTGAAGAAAGAAAAATGTTTCCTTTAATAAGGTGGGATCTGGTGTTGAGACCTAAACAGGCCAGTGGTTTAGGTCTTAGAAAAATCAGGATGGTTAGCAAGAATCTTCTTGCTAAACAAATTTGGAGGCTATTTTTTTCCTCAGGGGAATGAACTGATATCCTGATAAGAAAATATTTGGAGAATAACATATCTCTTATAATCATGATGGAATCCCATGTTCTACCTAGAGGCTCAACCTATTGGAATAACTTGATTACTAGTAAAAAAGTTGTTGAAATAAGAGTGGGTTGGAAATTCAAGAGTGGAAACCAAACAAGATTATGGGAGGATAGATGGTTGTTTAATGAGTCCCTTACCAAAATTGAACCTTTTTGTGGGTGGGTTGAGATTTGTAAAGCTCTATTTGGTTTGTATGTTAAATATTATTGGATGAATGGAAAATAAGTTGATTTGTGTCTTCTAAGTTAGGCTCTTGCTCCTGTTCATTCATCCCTACTAGCTGTCAGAATTTTCAAGATCAGACGGAAGGCCATATTGTTTGGAAAGATGAACCCTCAGGAAACTATTCTATTTTGTTAGCTTTTCCCAAGTTGTCTTTTGCCTAGGTTCCTCCTCCCTTCTGGTCAAAAGCTTGAATCAAACAATTGGTACCTAAAGTCAACATCTTCTTCTAGATCTTACTTCAAAACAAAGTTCTCATGGTTGATAATATTTGCAAGTGAGGCTTTCAAATACCCAATAGATGTTATCTTTGCAAGATGGAAGTAGATTCAGTTTGTCATTTGTTTCTTCACTGTCCTTTTGCTGCCTCGATTTGGGAAAAATTCCTCTGTTATTGGCAATTATCTTGGGTGTTCCCCTCATCAATTGAAGACTTCTTCATCCAATGTAAAGCCCCTACTCACAACCCAGTACTTCAAAAACTGTGGGATTTTTCCTTCCCTCATGTTGCTTGGGGTCTATGGAAAGAATGGAACAATAGAATTTATAGAGATAAATAATTTTTGATGGTCATTGTGTTTGATAAAATAATCAAATTAATGAAAGCAAATTTCAATGCAATCCCCCGGCTTCTAACACCAAGAAAGTGGCTTTTTCTTCCTATGATCCTATGATTGCTAAGGAATGGAATATTAGTTTTGATATTTCATGTGATCCTAAACAAGCTAAGAAGGACAGGGAGGGTGTCTACTGGACTTTCCCACCTAACAGTTGGATCAAAGCCAACTTTGATGGGGCAGCTAAAAGTAATCCTAGGGCAGCGAGATGCAGCGGAGTTATAAGGGATTCTTTTGGAAATTTTCTCATTGTGATTGCCACACTGCTTGGCTCACAAACCAATCACTTAGCTAGGGCTGCTAGAGATTTTTATGTTATAAATTTGGGTCATAGTTTGAATTTTAAAAACCTTTGGCTTGAAGGGGACTCAAAAATATTATTGAATGTCTTTTAGGTAGGTCCCCCCTTGTGGACCATAAAGTCTTGGATTGATGATGCTATTTTGACCTTAGCTAAATTTGATAATATAAGGATATCCCATACCTATAGAGAAGCCAATGTTGTGGTAGAATTTTTTGTGAATGAAGGGGTTAAAAGCAAATGACAATGCACTTGGTTGAACATTAGTGATTTAGGTGTTAATTTCTGAGCCTTATTCAGCTATGATGTGTCACATAGGCAAGATGTGTGTCACCTCATTAATGATGATAGAATGGGGTAAGTACATCAATATCATTAGATTGCATGGGGCCGAGCTAATTAGCTTATCTTGTAAGCTTGCTTAGCATGCTTTGTGGGCTCATAGGTTTGGTGGGACCATTTCAAGTCAAGATTTCATCTCTTTCTGCATTACTATGCTTGCTAAAATGGGAGGAGATAGAAAAAGAGTTGAGCCAGATAGCTTTGAGAGGCACACAAGAAACACTAAAGCGTGGAACAAAGTTAAAAGTGGGGGTTTAATCCTTTTTCTGGGAAAATTCCATGCGTCTAATCAAGGAGTTATAGAGCATTTTGAGAAGAATTGGGACAATTGGGAAATAACCCTTTTTGGCAGAAAAGTTATGCTTGATGAAAATCTCATTATTGAAGTGACTAGTATGTCCATTGAGGGACACAAATTTTTCTGAGACAAGATTTTCTCTGATGAAGTAGTGGTCATATTTTTGAAGAAAGATAATGAAAAATTGAAACTGGTGAAAGTTTCCAATAGTTACTTTGAGGCTGACACCATTAAAGCTCTTTGAAGAAAATTTCTTCATGTCATTATTGAGTATATCACCCTGGATGGTCGTTTCACTAGGATCTATGGCTATCACTTCACCTTACTCAATCATTTCCACTATAAGGTAAGGGTTTCTCTCCCCTACTATCTACTCTATTCCTTAAGAAAGAGTTTGAAATACCATAAGAAAAACCCTAAAAGATATCCTATATTACATACTGGTCTGATTAGGTCAATTTTTGAACATTTCCAAAATATGTCGGCCCTTCCTAACCTAGATGCCTCTTCAACATCCAAGGAGGATGACACTGAACTTAGTTGTTTGGGGACTAAACCTAATTTGAGTTTAGTAAGAATGGTCCTTAATCGGCCCCCTGTCCATACTAGAAAGAAAACCCAAATCCATAATCCCTTGTCTGATAAAGTTTTCCCCACTTCTAAGCCTAGAAGCTCTACTCCTAAAGCTAAAGGTGCTAGAAAGAATCTACCTATCAAAAACCTTGTTTCATATTATGAAGATTCTCCTAATTCTGAGGATCCTGGCACTAATAATAATTCTTCCTTTGTTGTCCCATCGATGGAAAGAGATGTTAGAACTAGGTCCCTTGGAGCCTCTGACCCTGCTAAAAGTTGCTTCAATCTTGAGAAGGAACCTTCTGTTGATTTTCTGGGCATAGTTAGGAATAGTGCTATGGACCATTTCAAAATGTCAAAATGGGTCTTTCATGAAATTAATGACCTAAAAATAAAAAACTAGGCCCTCCAAAGTAAATTGGAAGAAATGGGAGCTAAGGTTTCTACATTATGCAAGAAGGATCATGTAGAGCGTAAAGAAAACATTGCTAGTAAAGAGATCTAGGATAATGTGGGTAAGGAAAAATGGATTGAAATTGACTTAGAAAAAATAGAAAATACTGTGAAGATAATTACTGAAAAAAATAATAGGATGGCAAGACATAATGCCATCATTATCAACGCTATGACTAAAAAATTGGATAAAGCTCAACAGGGGTCCTTCGTTGTTGATTTGCAAGAGGTGAAAGATAAAAACTAGGAAGAGGACATTGGGATTTCAAAGAGAACCAGGGCTAATTGGAAAAGGAAGGCATCCCCCACACCGAATATGATTCAAACTTTCAAGAAGGGTTTCTAGGATATGCAGGACCTGGAGGCCAAGACTGAGTCTATTCTGAAGACTTTGGGTTAGCTGTTATTGGCTTTTTGGCTTGCATTTCGGCTGGTTCTTTGTTTCACCTTCCTGGGCTTTTTTGGTTGGCTGTTGTTTCTTCTAGTTTTTTCTTTTATTGCAGCCTATTTATTTCACTGGACTATTTTGTCCTTCTCTTTCTTTTGTTGTGAACTTGGTGGTTTCGGGTCCCTGTAAAACCCATTTTTTTCCTTTATCAAAAACATATGCACAAACTCTACAAAAATATTGATAAATAAAATTTGTTTTTATTTTGCATATCAATAGATTTGTAGGGATCTTTGGGGTAGTGGGCCTAGCTCGATTGGCTAAATCATCCATTTTTAGGCAAGAGATCACGAGGTCTAGTCTCTCCACCATCCCCATGGTATCAGAGGGCATGTTGGGCTAGTGCCATTGGTCACATGAATTTTTTTTTCTAGGCACGTTGCAGTTTATAGGGGATGGATACCTGACCAATTCTTACAGTCTAAGAAAAAAAAAATTTGTAGGGATAATAGGGAATTACCCTAGTAAAGTTATCATATATTTCCTTCAATCATGAAATCTTAAATAGTACCCTTAGTTTTTATTTATAACTATTTATCATGATTATTTTAGACACTAGTAGAACATATTTCATACTAAAATATTCCCTTTTTATCATATACACTAGGTACCATTTTATTTTAATGATATTTATATTACCTTATTTATTCATATTGCTCATATTGTCAAATAAATGTTTTTTTTGACACTCACTCTCAAATAGAAGCTTGAAGTCTAGAATGAGTTTTGGTAGAAGATTACCAAAGTATATTATGTTAAATATATTTTATAGATAGTTAATACAAAGAGAAATTCTGCAATGGTAATGAGGTGTAGAGTGTATGGCATGACTATGTTAAAAAAAATTCTTAGTTTTCAATTCACAAGCCAAAATATTAATATTTAACAAAAACTTAATATTTTCAAAATAAGTAACACACAAAATTAATGTCTACATGTATATAGAAATAATTTTTAAGTAAATAAAACAACTCCAAATTGATATCTATCAACATCTTTTAGATATATGTATTTAAGATATCTATACCAATAATTTTACATTGAGCCTTAGTGGGAAACATATAATTGAAAAAAAAAAGGGTACCTATTCATTTGAATGTGTAGCCATTTTTAACTTCCATTACATGTTTTGATGGATAACACAATCATACTTGTTCATATGTTGAAGTACAAGAAAATAGAAATATAATTACATTCTACCATCCCATATCTACCCATTAAACTCAAAAAAAAAAATAGTGTTATCAGAGTGCAATCCTTTAAAGAAAACCTATGTATTGGTATTTATTAAATCGATATTTAAAAATAGTAACAAAAGACAAATTTTTTTTTTTATAATAAGCAATTGTGACACTAGCTCGATATATGATACCATCTTGATGAATGTATACAAGTAGAGTATTTTTTATTTATTTTATATATTATCCTTGAAGGGATAAATGGGTGAAATCTATCTTTTTGGAGCCAAAATTGTATCTCTTCTATATACAAAAACATTCATAATTTTACCTACTTTGAAATAAATAAATATGTATGCAATGTCCACATGATTACCATGAAAAATTCTTGTTTGTGGTCTAATGATAGAGAAAAATGAAAAGACCTGAATATTTTATTTACCAAGGGGAAAGGTTTTATCCCTTAGACCCAACTTCCCAATCCATTCTAACAACTTATCCACAAAATTTAGAAAATAATTAATAGAACTACCCTCTCTAAAACTTAGGTCCAATGTTATATCAATTTTTTTATAATATTAAATAATTGTGAGAGCTTAAGACCAAGATCGTGGAGCAAAGATCAAACATGAGATTGCTATATTGAAACTGAATATTTAGCTTTACAACCAATAAGGTATTTATAGGTGAAGCTTGAGACAAATTCTACAACAAGACTCCACAAGAATAGGAAAGGTGGCGGATGAGAACCCATGAGACTAGCTCAATAGTTCAACCTCCCTTATATGTAGCAATGATGTGTAAAAAATGAGTTGACACATCGACTAGTGACTCACCTAAGGAGACTGAGTCTTTCCATATGTGAGGAAAGCTACTTACTATGATTATGTTAGAATAAATCAACTCATGTTGAGTTATACACCAACACCCCCCCTTAAGCATGCTTAGGTAGGTTATGAAACATGAGTCTCGACTGTGCACCATTTTAGGTACTCATTTACAAAATATCTCTCAAAAACCAGAGAAAGAAAGAAAACCTTGTGGGAAAAAACTTCCCTCAAAAAAAAAGAAACAAAATGCAAGTATCTCATTAAGGGAGTGAAGAAGAAGAAGAAGAAAGAATGTGATTGATCTTGTATTGCAATAGGATATAGATAAGAGTAAAAGAAACCACTACACGAGTACCTCTAGGATACTCTCAAATGATTGAAATTGTAGTTGGTAAATATTCTGCTTTGCTCAACTAGATTAGGTTGATAAATAGCTACTCGATAACTAGATATAGATTCTGATCATCTGAATACACTTAGACTATCTTCCTAATTTTTCTTATATAATCCCCCATAATAATTAGGAGACATGCATGCATATATAGATTTACTTCTACCTCCACAACCTTCAGAGACAATCTAAAACCAAGGTTCAACACAGTAGATTCCATTTCACATGCATGTATTATTGTGGGCCTCATTCCAATCGAAGAGTAAGCCATGTCTCTCAAAATTAGCACTCGGCCTACAGTTTAGGCATCCGTCTTAGAGGTGCATAGGAAGGGGTTAGATTTGATTTGATTTGAGAATGCAATGGAATGTAGGAGCTAAGAAGAGCATGTAATTATTAAGAAGTCAATATCCTCACTACCACACCTCCTCCCAAGTTTATTATGTCATGAAAAATGTCCCAAATTTAAAATCTTCCCAACATGGAATTCAACTAGCTCATACCTCCATTTGGAAAAGACCCGCAAAAATCATGGAAGCCCCATCACTGATTGATGAAGAGAACTTTCTTCTATGTGAGCTGGACAGTTGAGGTGACCTTTCTATGAGGTTGTTGCAGTAGAGAAGAGGCCATAATGCCTCTATGCAGACTGAGTGTGGGCTAAGTCTGACGTGAGATGTGGAGTGAGTGATGGCACCCATTGTGGCACAAAAGCCAATTCTTCCTGCGATTTGTGTGGCACAACTTCTTTATGCAGTCTCCTTCTTGACTACGAACACTTTCCTCTGTCTCTCATCTTGGCCGTGGATGTTTGGAAGTTGTGGCCTATGTGTAGAGAGAATTGACTGCAGAGAAAAGACACCTCTGAGAGGTCATAAGCTACAGCTTGTAAACAAGATTATGCACTCATATGATGCACCCCAGAGAGAGCAATTTAGAGAGATGCGTCACTTAGAGAGGACTCTAGTCGATGTGGATGTTAATGTGCCAGTGGCACTGTAACGCTAAGAAATTGTAGAAAGAAAAGATTAAAAGAAAGCATGCAATGCAAATCTAAATGCAATCTAATGCTAAGGAAAAAAGAACAAAGGAAAGTCAAAAACGTAAATAAAACTTGAAGAATCTCACCAAATTTGTACGTATTTCCATGATTCATCTTGATTTACCTTCTCCATTTTACTTTTAGTATAATTTCCCTCATATTTCATGCAAGTTCATGCAAGTATAGCCTATGATAATGATTTAGCAAAACATCGAAGATTCAAGATAAGTTCTCACAAAAGTCATAAGATTTCGAGAGAGATTGGAATGAAGAAGAATAGATCAATTTATAGAAAATTGATTATTCAAAAGACAGGTCAGGATTGAAAGATCATTGGACGGTTGAGATCGATAGATTAGTCATGCATTCTGATAACAGTTAGTAATGACACGAGTGATATAAATTAGAAATAGAATTAACGATTAAATAAATGATTTAATCTTCCAGATTGGTATTCGAAAATAGAAGAATTATCTTTGCATGACAAAGATAAAGATGAATTAAAGCAACTCTCTTTCGAATGCACACACAAGGTTTAATTAATTAAATAGGAATATTTAATTAATCCGCATGTACATGCAAATGAGTTAGAACTAGATGATTGAATGATTTGACGAGGAGATTACTCGAGAATGCCAATCAAACATTAAATAAAGAGTTAACTAAGTGATTTGAATTTATCTTTGAGTCGAGTAAAAGTGAATATTTAGATAAATTACACAATTATCTAAATATAGAGGAATGCATTAAAATAGAATTCATGAATTAAATAATTCATTTAATTCAAGATTTGATATTTGAAGAATAATTAAATAAATAAAATTTATTTAATTAAGTGATGAAGGGATTTAAATGAATAATTAAATAAATAAAGAATTTATTTAATTATAGTTGAAGTAAATTAAAGAGTAAATTAAATAAGAATTTATTTAATTTGACAAGAAGGATAAGGTTAATTAGTAACATAATTAAATAAAAAGCATTTATTTAATTAATATGATAGAATAAAGAAAAGTGTGAATTAATTAAATAATTAAGATTATTTAATTAATAGAAGAAATGAAGACTATAGAGAATAATTAAATAATTGACATTATTTAATCATGACCATGAAGAATACGAATTATGAAGACTATTGAAGTTGTAGGCTTAAACCAGATTTTGGTGTCTACATTTGCCCCTCTTTGATACAATTTCATTTTGGCGTTGTGTGAAAGAAAATCAATAAAAATATGCCCCAGTCATGTCCCAGTGTAAACAGGTGAAGGTATGCCCCCTCGGGAAAATTGACAAAATTTTGAAAAAGTTCAGAAAATTTTGGTAATGATCCCGATTAGTCCATTGGATAGCTAGAAATGTAGTGGAGTTGAAGAAATTGAGTTTGGAAATGTTAGGGATAGGTACAGGTTAATTGAAGTTGGAAGTTGACGTGGCCAGTAGATAGAAAACCCTAGGTATATATAGAAATTGGGGTAAAAACCAATTCATTTTCACCCACTTAGCATTTAAAATTGAGATTTTGCTTTGCACCCATAGCGACAATGTCTCTCATTTTGAACACCCACCTTCAGGTGGCCAGCCAATGCGGACCCCCCGGTATGTACCCCGAACTTGACTTTTGAAATTTTTAATGTGTGCATGTTTTCATGCATTAAATTTAAATTTTAATTATGCGTCATTTTTTTAAAACACCGCATGTGAATGCACAAACAACGCATCTGCATGTAGAGCAACACATTTGCAAATTTACGTTCAATGTTTAGCATAGGTTTTCTATGATTCGACGTATTTGTAGTGTAATGAAACACATTTGATAATCAACATCGCATGTGCATTGAAAATAGCCACATTTGTTTGTTTTGAAATGCATATGTAGTTAATTTGACGCAATCGTCGTAATTTCAATGCATTTGTAAGTATTTCAACGCATTTGTATGTATTTCAATGCATTTGCTTTTAAAAGGTAAGTGTCTGCGGTATTTTTTGAGAATATATGCATATGCATTATGAAGCTATGCATATGAAAAGGAATGACGCATGTGTCTAATGAAATGACACATCTGCCTTTTATGCACCACATATGTTAAATAATGACGTGTAATAATGACTTATTTGAATAGCAGTTAGTAAGATGAATAGATGAGGCACGAGGCATGTCATTATAGGTTGTGCTAGATATAGTATATACCCGAGAGTCGAGACCAATGACTTTTTGGTTTAGAGATAGCTTGTGGAGTGCAAAGCAACATTTCCTATGGCACCTTGGTCTTCTTCACGTTATAGACATGCCCCAGATTCTAGTGAATTAGGGATTATTAATAGCATTGTGTGAGTAGTGGCACTCGGAGGCATCCTCCTTTCACCTACTGACCGGAGAGGCCATCGTTACTTTGGAGGATGTCTACATGATACTCAGACTTCCTATTAGAGGCACACGAGTGAGGTATGATACCCAAACGGGTAAGGCCGAGATGTGCAGATACTATCCGCACGTAGACATCAGACAATTAGGGTTCGACCACTATGAGATTAGGTGGCATGTGTTGGCTAAGAGGTATAGGTAGCTAGACTGTCTAGTGTGTACTTTGATAGGTGGCATAGTACTTCCTGACCGTCGAGGTCATGGTTTTCCTATAGGATGGGGAGGGATGCTAGTAGGGATGCTAGAGAGACATGAGGTATATGCATGGGGTCCCTATCTCCTTGGTATGTTGCACTTTCATTTGCATGATATTGCCTACCGAGAGGCACAGTCTATGAGTTGTGGTACCACACTCCTGATGGTATTGGCATGGGAACACATCGCTATATTCTGGACACCAGTGACAGTTGACCTTCCATAAGGAGATCCCTATGCCTTCCACTATGTGGGAGCTAACACTCAGCACCACATAGGAGATACGGGTTATTTCAGGCATGCCATAGACATGATGGTTCAGTTTACATGGAGGCCATACTTAGACTGTGCAGAGTGGGTAGATGAGGATGAGCATTTGTCATTTTGCTGTCAGACTCAGTACCTGATTGGATAGATAGTGTCACATGTCCACATTATAGAACGCCATTTTCTAGATCGTGTCTTGTGGCAGTTTGGAGAGGTACAGAATGTGCCAAGAGGACGGGCTGAGTTCGCAACATGATCACAAGAGATCCCCCTATGGGGTCCAGAGATTCTAGTCGCCACAGCCGAGGTAGACATTGATGCACTACAAGTAGTTCCATGGGGATGGAGAGATGGTATAGTAGACCCAAGGAACACAGAGGAATACAATCAGTGGTGGGCTATACATAGGCTGATTCCATTGATAGATCCAGAGTAGCCAACGTCAGTAGAGTGGCGAGGGATAGGTTTGTGAGGCAAGCATGGTAGAGGTAGAGGTTAAGGAGATGGAGGAGGCTGTGGTGATGGTGGAGATGATGGCAGAGGTGGACAGTGAGGGGGTAGGAGAGGGAGATGTGGATGGAGGGGATGAGGGCCACCATTGTCACCGATCCATAAGGAGGGGATGAGGATGTGGCCATGCCAAACATTGGGAGAGGAGGGGAGGAGGTAGATGTTGTGATAGGCGGAGAGGATGAGTAGCCCACAGAGGAGGCCATTCTAGATACCCCAATAGAGGAGGAGGCAAACAAAGAGGAGGCAGAGGAGGCAAACAAAGAGGAGGCAGGCAGAGATTGATGCCTTGGGCTTGTTGGGCACCTACTAGGAGGATGACGAGGAGGATGATGATTATGAGAGAGAGATTCATGATCAGATTTTAGAGGAGTTGGATGAGGAGGAGGATGGTGTAGTGAGATCTAGATAGGATGACACAGGAGGAGTGGATCCTGACACAGCCACATTTCCTAGGTAGGTGGCATCCTTGGAGGAGCAGATGAGAATCCCGATCTTAGACGAGGATGTATTATAGATAGACATGGACATAGCCATCATGGACAAATATTAGGCTATAGCTCAGAGATAGGAGACTAAGTAGAGATTCACAAAGCTCATAGCCTTATGTATTGGACCATCAGTTGCGTTTGTTAGAGAGTTAGTTAGAGCTGGGGAGAGAGAGACGTATTATCATGATTTATATGAGGCAGAGGTTCCTCCAAAGAGATGGGCTCCCAGCTTCTCACAAGCACGTAGCAGCAGATCACAGACCAGGACTCACACCAGGACAGTTAGCACAAAGGGTGTGGAGTAGCCATGTAGATCAAGTCCATATGATAGGCCTCACTCAGCTCATAGGTCATTGGGTTCTCAGCATCAATCATTTACACATGCTAGCCATGAAATTAGTGGCATTTCAGGATAGGGATATTTCTTGATATATATCGAGACATTGTATTATGATTCAATAGCCTATGGGCTCCCCTATTTATATGATACATTATGACACTATGATGTGACACTGGTGAGTGATATATATATGATATTGGTGGTGATTCTCATGATATGCAATTCTATTTACTGATTATGCAGTCATTTATTTACACATGTGATGTTTAGATGAGGTGCCTATGTGATGGATGATTATATCTATTGTATGATGTGTTTATGCAACTAATGATATAATGTTGATTCTATGTGATGTATGCAGTTTATAAGTATGAGATGTAATATGATGTTATATGTACAATGCTTTCTACATGTGATGATATACAAATGTAATGTGATGTATGTATTTACATTTGTTCTATACATGGAACGCCTATGATTTGATTGTATGATGACAAATGTCTATTATGCCATGATTTCCTAAATATGATAAATTCCTATATGTACATATTTTTCTAACATGTATGTTTATGCTAGATGAATTGTATTGTTGTGTGTCACAGGACTCCATCATAATGCAAGAAAGAAGATCTGTTAGTGCAGAAAGAAAGAGTGAGAAATAATAAAAGAAATGTGATGGATCTTAGTATTAGCAATCTTCAATGTTTTGTTGTATCACAAAAGGTATTGCACTTTATCATCATTGGGCAGGACTAATATAGATGGAGAAAAACACCATGATAAGACATAGATCAATGTGTATAAGGTCATCCACTTGCTAATAACAGATAGTTGCAGACAAGGATTGTCATCAACTCATACTAAGGGCACAAGTTGCCCCAGTCTTTTTGTCAGGACAAACCATAGACAACAAAAAAAAGAAAAGATAGGTCATGAGATGTCATCGCTCCTCTAAATCCTTCATGTGACATCCTTGAGGAAACTAGTAACATGACTCAAAAACCAAATTTGAAAAGACAATTTACAAACAACAGTCAAACAAAATAGAATTCTGATACATCGTTGCTTCTCTAAATCCTTCATGGGACATCCTTGAGAAAGCTAGTAACATAATTCCTAGTCATCAATTCAAGATAAATGATAAGATAAATAAGCCATAAAGTCAAAAAGCCAGTGAAGTATTTTCCAAAACTTGATCTATTTGTTTGATTTGTTTTGATTGATAGAATGATTGATTGATAAAGCCTGATTTCATTAGATACACATATCAGATAAGACGTTGAGTTTGGTTTCGATGTTATGACTATTTGTATAAAGCATGACAAAGCCTAGTTTCAAAAAGACATGTATCGTATAAGATGTTGAGTCAGATGTTGATGTGATAACCTGTGTAAGGCTATGTTTGATTTGAAAATGTCGATCATGTAGGAAGGATTCATCCTGTATAAGACATAGATTGTGTTGTTGATATCAAAATTCAAGAAGGACTCATCCTAAATAAGATAGAGGTTGATTTTTTTGATGATGTCTATCCGTAGGAAGGATACATCCTGTAGCACACATCAATTGATTTGTTTTGATTATTTCATTTGGAAAGTTGTGTGATTTGACTTAGAGACATTGCTGACTTGTTCACCAGATTAATGCATGACTTGACATGATGTGTTGACAATTGATTGTGTGTGATGACAAAACCCTAAAGGACTGACCTAGTGTGGCCTCGGGGGCTCATTGATTGATGGCCTAGCCTACGTTATACACGCAGAGACCTCATAGTTCAACTTGAATTTGACTGACAAGATTGACTAAAAATAGAAGATGTGTGTGAAAGTGAACATGACGAATCCTAATGGACTGACCTAGTGCGGCCTCAGGGGCTCATCAATTTATGGTCTTGCCTACGTTATACATGCAGAGACCTCGTAGTTCGACATGAACAATGACCTTGTCATATAGACATATGGATTGAATCATAATTTCATACAGACTAACCTAAACAGAATAACCTAATGTCTTAGGGGAACATCGGTAGATGGCCTTGCCTACATCCAGTTTCAGAGGAAACGTAGTTTGACAAATGAAAAAGACTGACAAGTGCGACTAACTTTGACTTTGTCTTTGGATTTTTGAAAAAGACTAACAAGTGCGACTAACTTTGACTCTGCCTTTGGATTTTTTTATTTTTTTGTCTTTTTTGAAGTTTTCTGATGTTTTTGTGTTTTCTCAGTCATTTTGTGATTTTTTTGGATTTTTCTATGGTTTTATGTCTTCAACACAGCCAATGGAAGAATCAATATGACACACGTCAAATGTTTTCCCCCAGTCGAGTATAAGACCATTTGATTATGAATAGGGTAAAATGAGGGATATGAAATGCACTCGATGTCAATTGTTCCAAGTTATGGGAAATAATACCACTTATTATGAATGGTATATACAAGCGATGGATACAAAAGATAAGGGATATGCAAAGGGATAGGTAGTATGTACAGGGATAAGGACTATGTACAGGGAAGTGGACTATGTATAGGGATAAGTAATATGTATAGGGTAGGCTAGATTAGAATAATAGTAGACAAAGGAGAAAAGTCAAGTACACATGGTGCTTGTTTGCTAGGTTTTCACCATGGTACCTATCCAAAGCGCCATTGAAGTGGTTTTCACTATTGGATGAATTATTTGTCTTTACTATTTTATAGATTATAGAATTTTTTTGGTGTTACCAAGACACCTATTTTCTAGGTTTTCACCTTGGTAACGATTTTTGTGATTTTTTGATTTTTTTGTATGTTTTACTAATTAAGAAAAGGCTCTCAGAAGCTATGCATAGAACTTCTTTAGATGCAAACTATTGATTGGTGAGGACAATGGTTCCCCTTTAGGAGTAGAGAGTTGGTACTCTCCTAATCCAAAAGCTTTTGTAACAATATAAGGTCCTAACCAATTTGGTTCAAACTTTCCTAGTTTGTCTCTTTATGCTTGATTCTTTGGGTTCTCCATTAAAACTAGGTCACCAATGTTAAAGTTTCTATTCAAGACCTTCCTATTATATCTATGATGAAGGCAATTCTGATATGCTTGGAGATGGTCTAGTGTCTTCTATCTTTGCTCATCCAAGAATTCTAACTCATGGAGTCTCGATACTCAATACTCTTCATCATCAATGTGGCCTTTCAAGGATACCCATAGGGAAGGAATATCGACCTCAATAGGAAGAATACCTTCAAAACCAAATACTAGTGAATAGGGAGTAGCACCAAGGGGAGTACATATACTTGTGCGATAAGCCCATAAGGAAGGGTTAAACTGTAAATGCCAGTCATGACCAGCATCATTAATAGTCTTCTTGAGGATTCTAATGATGGTTTTGTTAGATTCGTCTGCTTGGTCATTAACTTGTGGGTAGTATGGAGTGGAAAAGTGATGTTGAATGTGAAATTCATCACATAGATGGCGAATTTCTTGATTCTTAAAGGGGTGGCCATTATCGATAATTATGGACTGAGGGACACCATACCGATAGATGATATAATTTAGGATAAATTTAAAATATGTGTGCCGGTAATGTATGTCATAGGAATGGCTTCAATCCACTTCATAAAATACTTAGTGGCAGTGATAATGAATTTGTGTCCATTAGATGATGTGGGGTGGATCTTACCTATGAGGTTGAGTCTCCATTAGGTAAAGGGCCATGGTGATGTTATAGGATAGAGCTCTTGTGCTGGTGCATGTAATAAAGTCTCCATGAACTTGGCATTGGTGGCATTTCATTACAAAGACATATGAGTCTTTTTCCATCGTAGGCCAGTAATAACCCAGTCTCATAATCGTTTTGGCTAAGGTAGGACCACTAGAATGGGAAATTCTTATACCCTCATGCACCCCACGCAAGGTTGCTTGTGCTTCAGTAGAATCAAGACATCTTAGTAAGGTATTATCTAAGGCACATCTATATAGGGTGTCTTCGACGATGGTATATTTGGCTGACTTGCAAAGGAATTTCCTACGTTGATAGGCCAGTGGGTATGACTTCAACATGAAGGTAATCATAGATTTCTTTGTACCATGGGGAATCCAAACCAACAATGTCACACATCATTTCAGAATCTGGGATATTGTAAGTTGGGACCAAAAGTTGTTCTACCAAGAACTCGAGCTTAGGCACATTGTTAGCAATGTCTTGAAGTGATGCAATTGTAGCCATAGCGTCTATTGCATTGTTTAAAACACAAAGTATCTGATGAAATTCAACTTTGTCAAAGTACTCTTTAAAGCTATCAGCCATGCATTTGTATGGATTAAGCTTCTCATCCTTAGTCTCATAATCATCATTTACCTATCCGATTACTAGTTGAGAATCGTCATACACCTGTAGACTCTTAATTGTCCACTTGACTGTCATACGTAACCATGTCACTAGAGCTTCATACTCTGCTATGTTATTAGTACATGGGAATCCAATCCAGAATGACTTAGGGATAGAATCACCCTGTGGTCTGATAAACAGTATACCAGCCCCTGAGGCATGATTTCTATGTGAGCCATAAAAGTATACTTTCCATGTTATGTTTGTGTCAATTGTAAATATGAACTCATCAGCAAAGTCTGCAACTAATGGGTGATCTTCCTGTATTGGTGCATCAGCTAACTAATCATAAATGACTTGTCCTTTAATAGCCTTTCTTTCTACATACTAGATATCATACTCACTAAGTATCATAACCCATTTGGCCAGGCACCTTGTTAACTCTGCCTTGCTAAGAAGATATTTCAAACTTGGATCAATTTTAGCAATCAACATTGTTTGGTGGTTTAGCATATAATGCCTTAGTTTTTGGGTAGCAAATACTAATGAAAGATAGGCACATTCAATGGTACTATAGTTGAGCTCATAACCTACCAAAATCTGACTGATATAATAGACTTCCCTTTCATGACCTTCATCATCATTTTGTGCAAGGAATTCTCAGAGTGATGAATGGGTTGTTGTGATATAAAGAATAAATTGTCTTCCTTCAATAGGTGGCATTAAGACTGGTGGTGTGAGTAAATATTCCTTAATTAGTTGAAAAGCCTCTCCATACCTAGCTGTCCATGCAAAGGGTACTCCTTTCTTAAGTAGATGTTGAAAAGGATGTGTCTTATCTACTAACTGCACTATAAATCTTCTACTGGATTGTAGTCTTCCTTGTAAAGTCCTTAGTTGACTGAGATTAGTGGGTGGAGGCATGTCTATGATTGATTTTACCTTAGCTAGATCCACTCCAATGCCTCGTTTGGAAATGATATAGCCTAACAGCTTTCCTGACTTGAATCCAAACACACATTTCTTGGTATTGAGTCTCACTTTATACTTCTCCAGCCTTTGAAATATCTTGTCTAAAACCTGTAAATGTTCTTCCCTTGTATTGGATTTAACAACAAGGTCATCGACATAATCCTCCATAAGAGTGTGTACCAGATCATGAAAGATAGTGGTCATGGCACATTGATAGGTTGCTCCAGCATTCTTGAGTCCAAAGGGAATAACATTCTAGAAATATGTTCCCCAAGGACAAGTGAAAGTTGTCTTAGGTTGGTCTTTAGTTGCAATTTTGATCTGGTTATATCCTGACAATCCATCCATAAGGGACAACATCTCATATCCTGTTGTCATGTCAACTATCATGTCTATGTTAGGCAAAGGGAGTCATCCTTAGGACAAGCCTTGTTGATATCTCTAAATCAGTGCAAATGCAAATGTCCCCAGTTGGTGTAGTGACTAGTACAAGATTGGAGATCCAATCAGCATAGTTGATTGATCTTATGAAACCAACGTCTAACAATTTCTTGAGTTCTTCCTTGACTAGTAAAGCTATATGTGGATGCATTTTTCTCAATCTTTGTTTCACTGGCTTGACACCTAGTTGTAAAGGCAAGTGATGTAGAACAAGTTCAGGATCCAACCCCGGCATGTCTGCATACAACCATGCATAATTTATCTATCTCTATGTAAAGAAGTTATGGAATTCCGGTTGCTCTTTTGTTGTCAATGACGCTACAAAATAAACCAGTCGAGGATTATCTTTGGTACCTATGTTAACTTCTACTGATTCTTCCACTAGCATGGGTGACTTTCCCTGTGCAATGGGGAGAATGTTCAAATTTCCTTTCCTTTTACTTTTTCATTGTCTAAAGGTGCCCTTCGATTTTCACCTAGAGACTCATCTTTTTTATCTTGTTTATTCTCTTTCTCATTTTTATGACTGGAGGGTTGAATAGATTCCCCAAGTATTCTTTGTTGTCCAATTCAATGGTAAAACTAGCCTTGTGATCACCATTAGGTATACCTTATTGCAACCCTAGGAACTCAGCAATTGCTTCACCATTCTAGAAAATGTCTAAGACAGGTGTGTCTTGTTGGTCCCAATCAATGAGTTGGGGATAGACTAAGAGCATGTCATCATCGAAGTTATGAAGGTTTAATGGGGTCAAGGTAAGGATTGAATTATTCATATGGTCATAAAAATTCTTGTACTAGGTCTTGTTTTCTCTTAGGTTTAGGTCTAGGCAGATTGATAGGTGGGCCTAATGCCAAGGTTTGATTATTTGAAATAGATGTATCAAGTTTCCAAGAGGTAGGATCAAGTGATTCCCAATAGTAGTGTTTAAACCACTCCTCTTTTGTCATGTTCTTTGGTGGACAAGAATTCAAGGGATTTGGTGAGGATCTTAACATTAAGTCAAGTTCTCCAAATAACTTGTCAAGGTCCATGGAAGAGGTAGAGGATAGAGAATCCCACTCATAATCGTTAGAGTTGAGGGAGTCACAGTGATATTGGTCCAATGGTTCGTGAGATGTCTTAATATCTTGTGAATCACTCATTTCCTCAAGTAAGGGTGAGGTGGTATTAGGAACTCCAATCTAAATCGGTTGAAACCCTAGCCCCACGCCTTTTGGCCACTAAGAAAAAAATATTGGTTCAATCCTCTCATCTTGGTTTGAGCCTAAACCACTCTATCCATCGTATCCCTTGCTCTGCATGATTGTGAAACCCTTTCCATATAGATTTGTAGGAATGTAAGGAAGTGAGAGAGGCCCTTCTTCATCTTCCCTATATAGCTAGGAAGTGACATCTTCTATATTCACGGACTTTTTGCTTAATTCTCCCCATTTAATGAAATTTGTTGTGGGAGGAACATGTATAGTGACCATAGACTATCCCCTATCTGATGTAGGTAAACGGTATCACTTAGGAGGAATCAAATGGCTAACACAATATGATGTTGTCATGTAATACTCTCCACAACCCTTGTCTTGGATCTCAACCCTAGGAGTGGTAGGAATTCAGGGTGAAATAGATGTTCGAGTGAGTGTGGATGGATCCACATAGGAAGATGGATTGGACGATGAAGCTTCTTGGTTTATTGGCACTTGGAATTGGGGTATCTCTTTTAGATTGGTGCAATATTGAAATGGATCAGGATCACCATCTATAGTTATCTTTGTACCATTGTAAGGGAATTTAAGACACTGATGATACATTGAAGGGACCACCTTCATGGCATGAATCCATGGTCTACCTAGTAGAAGGTTATAAGGAAGGGTGGGATCCAAGACCTGGAAATTTTTCTCCATTATTGTAGGACCAATTCTGATAGGAAGTATTACCACCCCCTTTGATTTTTGTTCGTCATCATCATAAGATTTAATAAAAATACTTTTGGTCATTTCTATGCATGCTTCTGAGATACCTAATACCTTAATTAGTTATAAAGTGCATAGATTTAACCCTGCTCCTCCGTCTACCAAAACTTGTCTAACTTTGGTATCATCAACAAGGACTTCTAGATGTAAAGAATCGTTATGGTTCATCTTTTCAGTTGCATAGTCTTGTTCAAAAAATGTGGCATGATGATTATTGGTCAATTAGCTCACCATTTCTTGGAAACGATTGACATCAAGTTCATTAGGGACCATAGTGTTTTGTAAAGCCTTATCAAGAATAGATCAATGCTCAAGGGAAATACGCAACAGTTCCAAGATTGAAATTTGGGCTAGGGTCTTCCCCAACTGGTCAAGTAGGTTATATTGTATCTTGGAAGGTTGTGGTGTTTGTTGCGATTGAGGGCCTTGGATAGTGATCTTGGTATGATGAGTATTGACTACACACTCGGGATTTGCATTCATAGTAATGGTATTGATATTCTCATCAGTAGCGTGAAGGTGATGAATGATTTTGCCACTATTATAATAATGCTTGATACTCGCATAGTTGGCTAACATATTGGTCTTAGTAATCGAACTAGGAACAGTTCCTTTTCCATGGTCATGTAGTGGATCAGAAAAAACTTGATGATCAGTGTTTGATGACTTTGGTTTCTATCCACCAACTTCTATAATTCTCCTTTTGACAAGATCTTGTATGATATTCTTCAGTTGTCGACAGTTTTGTAGGTTATGTCCCTTAGTTCTATGATAATCACAAAAGGCATGATCATCCCACCAAGCTAGTTTAAATTGTCCTAGATCATACTGTCTTGGTTCCTGTAGCTATATAAGATTTTGTTGTAACAGTTGTTTGAATGCGGACTCAATGGGTTCCCCTAAGAGAGTGAACTCATGTTTTTGAAATCTCTATTGTTGTTGTGGACGTTGAGTATTTTGAACCATGTTAGGAGGTTTATTGATAGCATTAAGCATCTTGGAAAAAGTGTGAGGTCCTTGTAATGTGATGAGTGTTTCTGCTTGTAGCATTTTAGCATCAACTATCCCATCGTTGGTGAAATTTTTATTGTGAGACCAAAATTTGTTTCTGTTAGTGGGGGTGTTTTGTATGAGAAAATTTCTATTGGATATTGATGTCTTAAGTTCACATTTTTCAATGAGATCCTTTTCTATTATAACCCCTTTTTCCACTAGCTCCAAAAAAGATGTACAACAATGTACCCTTAAGTTACTCCTTAGATTTTAAAGGTTTTCTTGGAACATATAGTAACTTTTTTTTTCAGGTATCTTGATAGGACACTAGCTAGCTATAGTCCTCCATCTCTGGAAGAAAGCAATAAATGTTTCACCTTCGTCTTGTGTTGTGTGACACAAAGTTTCTATATTTATCATGTGATCTATGTTGAAAGAGAATTGCTCCACAAATTTCTCAACTAGTTCACCCCAAGATCTGATGCTAGAGTCTAGAACTGAAAACCACTCTAGTGCAATTCCTACAAGACTTCATTGAAATAGTCTCATAAGATATGTGGCGTCATAAGCGACATCTATGAATATCGTAGAAAATTCTCTTATATGTTCTATTGGATTCCATTTTCCATTGATATTCAGTATGACATATCCATGAGGGAAAGGGGTCATATACAATGATCTATCAAAGGGAAATGGTCACATGTCCTTTGTTGAAAAGGATTTCTTAGTTGACACCAACATGTTATCCATTTGTGTTTGTAAGACATCAACTTGGGTCAAGGATGTGCTAGGGGGATTATGTGGATCCGTATATGTATTCTGAAATCCAAAGTCTCATGATGGGTTTCGATTAAACATTGGTATTTGAGGTGCATTTGGATTCAGAATGTTGGTAAATGTGTTCTGGTTTGGAATCTGCATAAATTGGTATTGACATGGGATATGTGTGAACGGATTCTAACTACCAATCTGGGAGAAAGGATTTTGATTCAAAATCTGTGTAAATGGATTATGATTGCTAGTCTGGACAAAGGGATTCTGATTCAGAATCTAAGTGAATGGATCCTGGTTGTCAGTTTGGGAGAATGGATTTTAATTGCTATACTGGAAAGAGGGAATGCCTCCTATTTTTGTAGTCCATGGTATAGTACTAGTGAATTGAGCACTAGGTATGGCCATTCATTGTGGTATGGTACTTGTGACACCGACATTTGGTATGGCCATTGACTAGAATGTTTTACTTGTGACACTGACATATGGTGTAGAGGTTGATGTCTTAGGTCTTTTACTTCCAACAAGAGGACTAGAGGGAGTGGATGATGATCCTCCTATAGTGAAATTAAATCCTGATGTCATTTCAGATGTACCAAATGGAGATGTATGGACTATTGTACTCTATGTAGTATGCCAGATGGCATAGTTGTGTTGACTTGAGGTATAGTAGTACTAGCAAACGTTGTATTTGTCCCTTCTATAGGTTGATTTTGTAAGGTGCTAATATCAAATCCTATAGGTAAGGTAGTGCATTCGGCTAGCAATTTGGCTAAGTATCGAACTAATGATCATTTGCTAGGTACTCATCTACGAAAGAGGAAAACTTACGGTCTTGTGCAGCAGCCTCTATGTCTTTTGTTGTAATGTGACCTTTAGTGTTTCTAGTGGTGAATTTGTCTAATAGAGTCTTGTGAGGTCTTGAGGAAAATGGATTGATGAATTCCCTTGGATTCAACATCTTTTCTCTCTCTTCTCTTAGACTTAGTTTCAACCATGTAAGATTAGCTCAATATGCAAGGAATGCAACACTACGTCTATGGATAGTATGACTTTTAGTCTATGTATTTGGAATTTTCTAGATGCAAAATAAGGAGTGTTTTAAGATGACACTAGCCTAAAATCTAAAGATGCAAAGTCTAAGTAAGACTCTAAAATAATCAATTCTATAAACCCAAGATGGAGGGACCAACTACCTAAAGTCTAACCAAGGTGTCAATTTAGTTAAGTCAAGGAACCAATGTAGGACGAAAATCAAACACAAGCTAAGTTTCCTAACTAGACTGATGAGCTAGGAGGACTCTCTGTAGGAAAAAAGATAAAATGATAAGACTAGGTTCAATGATAGATTTCATTGATACTATGATTTTTCTAGAGTGTAGACGATGGACCAATCCTAAAGTTTATAAAAATGACCCTCCTAGAAGTTTACACTAAAGGAAAAATGTATTCCAAGATGAGACCAACCTCTGAATTAGGACAACTATGGTAATTCCTATATGAACCTAAAGGATGCAAAATTGAGCAAAATCATTTCCTACTTCTATTCAAAGTCTGCTTGTAGGATGCCAACTGAAAGACTGCTATAACTGTGTTGACTAGATAGTGATCGTGAATTCTGGTTTTCTAATCAGGCAAATGCATCGCAAGGTTTCACAGATGTGGTTTAGTTTAACAGTTGGGGTTAGGATTCATAGTCATGGTTTTCTGATGATCAATTGCATGTCCTTGATAAAGTTTAATGCTTGACTCTACATATGCAATTAATCTTCTAACAAATGCGACTTGTAATGATAGTTGCGACTCAGAATATAACATATGTGGTCCTTCACAAAGCAAATGTGAGCTAATCTGGCAGATGAAACTCTACTCTAAATAGATGTGACTAAAAATGACAGATGTGACTCAAATTTAAATAGATGTGACCAAAAATGAAAGATACTACTTGAATTTAAACAGATGCGACTCTAAAATAATTACAACCTTCTGGTGAATAGTTGCGACTCTCTATGTATTTTTCAATGTTTTGAGATTTAAAATTGACTCTATTTTTCCGTGATCAAATCTGGTAAACAGGGACAATCATAAGACAAAGTGTTTTCAATTTTATTTTGGACTCAAAGAACATCTAAGTTGACAACAAACAAGCACATCCTAATAGGCCAAAAGGCCTAGGGTTTGTATACTTGGTACAACCCACCTAAATACCCTGGATTGGTGATAAACAACTTTCCTTCTTGAAAGCAGATAGCTTAGAAATTTGGTAGAATTGGCTCCCCTCCATAGCTCATTAACGTCTTTCAAGCACACCAATTTTGAATTCTTTGGGAAATTACCTCCCAAGCACTGCTATCTCTATTCAAGGGGATCAGTAGTGAGTGTCTTTGGGCATGATACTATACCTTGCATTATACCAAGCAATGGCCAAAAATGGTTGGTCTATAAAATAAAAGGTGTTTAGTATGAGCATTCCATTCATGGGGCATGATCCATGCAGTAAGAGTCCCCTTTTAGATCCATCTCGTTGGAACCATACTCGTGATTTTTGGGGCTTTCCCCAAGAATCCACTTTTATATACCGGTTGGAAGTCCCTCAGGTTCAGGGTGCTACTGGTCTGAGCCATCCTAGGGTGAGTACTTTTTCTCACCAGAATAGGCCCAAGTTCTAGAGTTGGTAACTATTTCTCTTACACCTAGGATTGCACGGATGCACAAGGGGAGAGGATACTTCGATGTTTCAAATTGTTAGGGTAATACAAAGATTTGCTTTCGCACCAACACAATAAACACTTGTTAATTTTAAACCAAATGAAAGATTTGATACACTACCAAACAATTTGTTTCAAGAAAATTAACTAAGGTCTTCAACATGCGTTCTGTAGAAAGATTCATTAGTAGTTTTTAGTATTGTTTTCGTCAATCATCCTGAAAAAACTCGTTAACTCCAAAAAGAAAAAGCCCACACACTGAAAATCCGATATTAGTAACACACAAATCAATTGACAATTTTAGATTTTTTAAAATAGAAACAAAATGTTACTATTAAATTGCATTATTGTTTTACTAGTCAAATGCGTTGATTTTCTCTGCAATTGCGTTCTCGGTATTTTACCAGTTAGTTACGGTTCAGGAATTTGTAGATGTGTCGGTATTTTTTAGATGTGTTGTTTCTGGTGTTAGATGTGGTTCAAAAAGTCAATTGCATTGCTTCATCAAATTGATGCATCTGTGAATTTCAATTGTGGTGTTTCATCAAGCTGATGCATCGTTCTATACAAAAAGCCTACAAAAATCAAAATAAAAGTCTACGAATATGCAAAGATGGTGTCTTCATGTCGGGTTCACAAAATGTAACACCAAGAAAGTGCAGAAAGAAAAGATTAAAAGCAAGCATGCAATGCAAATCTAAATGCAATCTAATGCTAAGAACCAAAGAAAACAGGAAATTCAAAAATGTAAATAAAACTTGAACAATCTCACCAAATTTGTACGTATTTCCATGATTCATCTTGATTACCCTTCTCCATTTTGCTTGTAGTATAATTGTCCTCATATTTCTTATAAGTTCATGCAAGTATAGCCTATGATAATGAATTAGCAAAACATCGAAGATTCAAGATAAGTTCTCACAAAAGTCATAAGATTTGGAGAGAAATTGGAATGAAGAAGAATAGATCAATTTATAGAAAATTGATTATTCGAATGATAGGTCAAGATTGAAAGATCAATGGATGGTTAAGATTGACAGATTAGTCATGCATTCTGATAACAGTTAGTAATGACATGAGTGATATAAATTAGAAATAGAATTAAAGAGTAAATAAATGATTTAATCTTCCAGATTGGTATTCGAAAACAGAAGAATTATCTTTGCATGAAAAAGACAAAGATGAATTAAAGTAACTCTCGTTCGAATGCACACACAAGGTTTAATTAATTAAATAGGAATATTTAATTAATCTGCATATACACACAAATGAGTTAGAACTAGATGATTGAATGATTTGATGAAGAAATTACTCGAGAACGACACTCAGACATTAAATCAAGAGTTAACTGAGTGATTTGAATGTATCTTTGAGTCGAGTAAAAGTGAATACTTAGATAACTTACACAATTATTTAAATATAGAGGAATGCATTAAAATAGAATTCATGAATTAAATAATTCATTTAATTCAAGATTTGATATTTGAAGAATAATTAAATAAATAAAATTTATTTAATTAAGTGATGAAGGGATTTAAATGAATAATTAAATAAATAAAGAATTTATTTAATTATAGTTGAAGTAAATTAAAAAGTAAATTAAATAAGAATTTATTTAATTTTACAAGAAGAATAAGGTTAATTAGTAACATAATTAAATAAAGAGCATTTATTTAATTAATATGATACAATAAAGAAAAGTGTGAATTAATTAAATAATTAAGATTATTTAATTAATAGAAGAAATGAAGACTATAGAGAATAATTATATAATTGACATTATTTAATCATGACCATGAAGAATACGAATTATGAAGAATATTGAAGTCTCAGGCTTAAACCAGATTTCGTTGTCTACAGGCACTATTAAGACCCAATCAATATATATGTATCATTTTTGTGCATAAAGCACAATGAAAATGATAGCTCCAAAGAAATTTGCAGATGTGCCTAATTGTTGCCTCCTTAGAGATGTTGAACTTTGGCAACGTTCCTCGTATTGCAGTGATAAAAGGCCGAATGGAGCCTTGCATGCAAATGAGGCTACAAAGATTCACGATAATGGAGTGATTCGATCAAAAAGCAAATGACGATTTGATGCTATTCCACTTGCTCTAATACCATGTGAGAGCGTAAGACCAAGATTGTGAAGCAGAGATCAAACATGAGATTGTTGTATTGAAACTGAATATTTAGCTTTACAACCAATAAGGTATTTATAGGTGAAGCTTGAGACAAAGTCTACAACAAGACTCCACAAGAATATCAAAAGGTGGCGGATGAGAACCCATGAGACTAGCTCAATAGTTCAACCTCCCTTCTATGTAGCACTGATGTGTCATAAATGAGTTGACACATCAACTAGTGACTCACCTAAGGAGACTTAGTCTTTCCACATGTGAGGAAAGTTACTAACTATGATTATGTTAGAATAACTCAACTCATGTTGAGTTATACACCAACAATAATCCATTATAAATTAATGTTCTATGATATTACTTATTTAATGAAACCTCGATAGTCAAAACATATTACAAATTCTTGTATATATGTATATATATATACATACGTATTCATATACAGATATATAAAAATAATAAATTAATTATATATCAAAACCCTAGATAAATTATTGAACTAAGTATGATGAAATATAATACATAAATATATAAACTTAGTTAATATTAAATAAGATGAAATTAGAGCTTATGATGTGGACTTAAATTGTTGTGATGATGCGATAGAGAACTATTATATAAAATCTAGAATGTGATATCTAATAATATAAGATTTTCCACACAATCATAACACTACAATTCAATCAAGTTGTGTGAATCTATCTTGATGTCATAATTCTATCTTTAATAGACAAGGACTTTTTGTATCTATATGAGAAATGAGAAATTTGATTATACATATTTAGCAAAGAAAACTTTTATAGTAATAAAGGATGATGCTGAATAGCCGTTTCCCTAAGAAAGGGTAATGAAGGGTTTAATGACCCACAACGAATGTGACGGAAATAGCATATTTATTCCTAGGCACTTATAATGCCCACTTCTAAACAAGGATCCACTACTGTGTTACTTAATAACAAGAGTATTCAACACGGCTTTTCAGCTTTAGAAAAGAAAATCAACACGTAGCTAGCCGAAGAAATAGAAATAGGACACGTAACTAGCCGAAGAAAGTAGTCATGTCAGTTTATTTATATGTGCAATCTATGTAAGAATTGCAACGGCAATCGCAGCTCTCTAAGTAGTCCATTCATTTATGATGGAGAAAATGCTGTGTGTTGTTAATTATCTTTCAGCAATCCACTTCGTTCATTCTCCCACTCTCCCAGGGACTGCTATTTTCCTTGTCGCAGCTTCACTCATTTCCACATTTGTTGCTCTAGCTTTTATGTTGTCATCAACTAAGGAGAACAAATGGCCTCCATCTCCACCAAAGCTGCCATTACTGGGCAACTTGCATCAGCTGAACAAGGGTGGAAATCTTCTTTCCACCTTGACAGACATGGCCAAAACTTATGGTCCTGTCGTGACAGTTTGGAGGGGCCCATCGCCACTTGTAGTCCTCACCGGCCAAGCTCCAATCTGGGAGGCCCTGGTTAACCAGGCCGCCAATTTTTCTGATCGCCCTCCATTCCACTCCAGGCAATTTACTAATGCCTCTTTGAGGACTACTTTTAGTTCTCCCTACAACGAATATTGGATTCAGCTCAGAAGACTTCTGCACAACAATGTTCTCAGCCCCGCCCACGTTGCACTTCAGAGCTCTTCTCACCAGGCAAGTGTGAAGCAACTCATCAACAAATTAGAAAAGGAGATGAAAGAGAAGAATGGTGTGGCGAGGCCTTTGCATGCCTTGAAAATGATGGCAATGAGTTTTATTGCCCCTCTATGCTTTGGTTTGGACTTTCAAGATGAGAATTTTTTGTCCAAGCTGGAAGAACTCATAGCTGAAGATATTAGACTGAATAAAATAGGAGATGTGTTTCTGAATTCATTTCCGATGGCTCGCTTCGTTGTTCCTTCATCAATCAGAACAGAAAGGAAATGGAAGTCTCTGCGAGCTGATACTCTGCATCTCCTGTTGCCTATTATCCGATTTGCCCGCAGTTATAGAGCATGCTTGAAGCGAAGTGCTCCCAGCTGTTTCTTGAATTGTTTACTGTCCATTGCCGAAGGGGAGGATGCCGAAGGCAAGTTAAAGTTATCCGATGAAGAAATAGCTTACAACTTGTATGAGGTGTTTCTTCTTGCAGTAGACAGCACATCTATGACCATAGAATGGGCTCTGGCTTACATGATAACCAACCCTCACATCCAAGAGAAGGCTTATCAAGAAATAAGCCAAGTAGCGCAGAAAGGAAAAGACGGGTTGTTAAGTTTTGAGGATTTGGGGAAGCTGCCATACATGCAAGGTGTGGTGAAGGAAACGCTGAGAAAAGAACCGGTTATACCACTTGCGGCAATTCACCAGACGGCTAACGAGTGTAAGGTGATGGGCATCACCATACCTGCGAAGTCAGAAATGCTTTTTAATCTACACAGCGTGTGCAACGATCCTGAGCTGTGGAAAGAGCCCGACGAGTTCAGGCCTGAGAGATTTTTGGGCAAGAATGAGTTGGAAAATATGAGAATGGCATATCTTCCGTTTGGAGCAGGAAGGCGGGTGTGCGCGGGAATGGACGTGGCCAACGTTTATGTTCCCATCACTCTTGCCAATTTGCTTAAATCATTCGAGTGGGGATGTGCCAAGGAAGGTAGTCTTCCCGATCTTACTCGGGATATTCCAACTGTGCTCATGTCAATGAAGTATCCACTGGAAGCTGGAATCATACCTCGTCCATAATAAACCTACATCATACCTCATCCTTAATAAACCTACATATGTCCTAAATAACAAACAACATACGTGTTGTTTGAACTTTCTCTGTTTGTGTGCATCTGTTTGTCTACGTCTATCTTCTGTTATTAGTCCCGGCCTATTTATAGGCGGAGACTAATGTTTTCGCTGTGCAAGTTTTTCAATTAATTGTTCCTTGAGAATCTCGTAAAATCTTTTAACCTATGGCGCAAATGAATTTCGGTATTAAACTATCATTTCTGTTATTCTCACTAAATTTTCTGATTGCCTGGTCCGTTTTTTCCCTGGGGTTTTGGGGTTTTCCCATTTCCAAATTTAAAAGAAACAATCTTCTCACCAATCAGAAGCCAGCAGGGGGAAAAATTAAAATCAAATCTAATGTTTGAGCTGGTCCAGCGAAGGTGGGGAAAAGGGTATCCACGCGTCTGATCATGCCTTGTTTAGCAGCATGTTTGACACCTTATAATACAGCTTTCTGGGCACGTGCAGAGGTTGATTTTTTGGGTTTTTTCAAAGTGATTCGCATGCGTTGTCTATGTCTCCACATTTCGCATTCATGGATACCAGGGCATCCTTTAATCGGCTCTCAAATGGGAATGGAAAGCTTGCTTGGTAGATAGAGGTGAGACTCTTGTTCCACTTGCATTTTCTTCTGCTCAATAAAATCTTTGATTCAATGTATCTTTGTTTAATGGAATTTGCACTTAAAAATTTCTTTGTTTCATTTGCATTTTCTGTAAGTTTCTTCTCAATAAAATATATGGCGGCCCATTTATCTTTAATGTCATCCCATGGATTTTATCAGCATTCCCTGAAAAAATTAAAGGTTAAAGCTTTGGTATTAGATCATGGGCCTGATTCAGGTGAGAGCATACTTCCTTGAGGCATTTTGTTGAACTCATGCCTTTCTGGTTTCACTGATTTGGAGGAATTTAGAGATCGTGTGCCTCTATTTATGGTTGCACATTTTTCATGCATGTCTAACAGGGCAATTGCAACTGTAACATCTGACAAAATCCCTTTTCCATTATGCTTTGATGGATGGCCATAGCCTGTTCCAAAACTCCCATTTTACCAGAGGTAGGGAGGATGCTAGCAAAGGTTGTCAAGTCTAGCTTCACACCTGCCAATTAAGTTATCTTGAAAATTTCTTAAGACCTATCAACAAATCCATTATGTGCATATTCTGCAACAATTGCAGTCTATGAGACCACATCTCTAAGACATTCTGTCAAACAATTCATTTGCCTTGTCTATGCTTCTGCATTTTGCATACACGTCTACCAGGGCAGTTGTAACTCTATTTGACAAAAACTTTTGATCCTTTATGCTTTGATGGTTGCTCATACCCTGTTCCAAAAGATCTTGCTTTGGCACATGCAGGGACAATGCCGACAAAGGTTGTGGAAGTTGGCTCAACAACTACCAATTGATTTGCTTGAATGTTTCAAAAATCTTTTCAAAAATTTCATTTTGTGAATATCTTGCAATCATTTCTTTAGGCATTCTGTAAAACAATTTACGTGCCTTGTCTATGCTTCCGAATTTTGCATACATGTCTACCTGTGCACATTATTTGGAAGGAGATGCATTAAAAACTGGCTGTCTAGCAGTCTAGCAGAGTCGCATGATAAATTCTTAGAAGGCAGAAATATGAAATTTTTTGGTCCCCGCCTATTTATAGGCGGAGACTAATATTTTCGCTGTGCAAGTTTTTCAATTAATTGTTCCTCAGGAATCTCGTAAAATCTTTTAACCTATGGTGCAAATGAATTTTAGTATTAAACTGTGATTTCTGTTATTCTCACTAAATTTTCTGATTGCCTGGTCCATTTTTTCCCCGGGATTTTGGGGTTTTCCCATTTCCAAATTTAAAAGAAACAATCTTCTCACCAATCAGAAGCCAGTAGGGGGAAAAATTAAAATCAAATCTAATGTTTGAGCTAGTCCAGCGAAGGTGGGGAAAAGGGTATCCACACGTCTGATCATGCCTTGTTTAGCAGCATGTTTGACACCTTATAATACAGCTTTCTAGGCACATGCAGAGGTTGATTTGTTGGGTTTTTTCAAAGTGATTTCGCATGCGTTGTCTATGTTTCCACATTTCGCATTCATGCATACCAGGGCATCCTTTAATCAACTCTCAAATGGGAATGGAAAGCTTGCTTGGCAGATAGAGGTGAGACTCTTGTTCCACTTGCATTTTCTTCTGCTCAATAAAATCTTTGATTCAATGTATCTTTGTTTAATGGAATTTGCACTAAAAAATTTCTTTGTTTCATTTGCATTTTCTGTAACTTTCTTCTCAATAAAATATATGGCAGTCCATTTATCTTTAATGTCATCCCATGGATTTTATCAGCATTACCTGCAAAATTTAAAGGTTAAAGCTTTGGTATTAGATCATGGGCTTGATTCAGGTGAGAGCATACTTCCTTGAGGCATTTTGTTGAACTCATGCCTTTCTGGTTTCACTGATTTGGAGGAATTTAGAGATCGTGTGCCTCTGTTTATGGTTGCACATTTTTCATGCATGTCTAACAGGGCAATTGCAACTGTAACATCTGACAAAATCCCTTTTCCATTATGCTTTGATGGATGGCCATAGCCTATTCCAAAACTCCCATTTTACCAGAGGTAGGGAGGATGCTAGCAAAGGTTGTCAAGTCTAGCTTCACACCTGCCAATTAAGTTATCTTGAAAATTTCTTAAGACCTATCAACAAATCCATTATGTGCATATTCTGCAACAATTGCAGTCTATTAGACCACATCTCTAAGACATTTTGTCAAACAATTCATTTTCCTTGTCTATGCTTCTGCATTTTGCATACACGTCTACCAGGGCAGTTGTAACTCTATTTGACAAAAACTTTTGATCCTTTATGCTTTGATGGTTGCTCATACCCTGTTCCAAAAGATCTTGCTTTGGCACAGGCAGGGACAATGCCGACAAAGGTTGTGGAAGTTGGCTCAACAACTACCAATTGATTTGCTTGAATGTTTCAAAAATCTTTTCAAAAATTTCATTTTGTGAATATCTTGCAATCATTTCTTTAGGCATTCTGTAAAACAGTTTATGTGCCTTGTCTATGCTTCCACGTTTTGCATACATGTCTACCTGTGGACATTATTTGGAAGGAGATGCATTAAAAACTGGCTGTCTAGCAGTCTAGCAGAGTCACATGATAAATTCTCAGAAGGCAGAAATATGAATTTTTTTTGTTGTCTATTTGGCTATAGCACTGTAATTTGCAAATTTGTCGCATAATTTCTTTTAGTAACGCAGAAATTTTTGAAGTTGTAATGGTAGACATGTATGAAAATTGTGGTAGCATAGACAAGGCGGTGAACTGTTTGGAAAAATCTCTCAAACAAATGTGATCGCATGGGCACAAAAAGGTTTTGGGCAGTTTTCAAACCCACAAAAACCCACAGTGGATTCAACATTTTAGAACAAGGTCCTCTTAAAGGGTTTACCCCATGCCAAACTCATCAACCTATATTTAGAAGAAAACAACATCTTCACCCCCAAGCCAAATTCAACAGTATGCAGTCAACAGGGTCTTGAAACGGTCAAGGCACATGTGCCAGGCAATCTTGTCAGATGGTAATGAGTTCTGTTTGTGCCAAACTTCTTTGACATCTTTGACTGGGTTTGAACTCGTTGTAAAATGACAGTGTGAAGAACAAACCACACAGATGTAAGCATCACCAATCCAAATATCGAACTGTTAAGTTTTGACTAACCACGTGGTGTCTCTAATGGTTTGTTTATTCCTTGTATGCATAAATATGGATATCAGATGCATGTAATGACACACAATTGCAACAGTGTGTAGTGTGTATAGAAGAATTGCCAGTTTGATTTGCATAATTTTGCAAAGCAAGTTATGGATACCATTGTAGGGTAGTTGTCATCACATGGTCGTCCCATGATGCTCCATAGTTGAACCATTTAATGTAATCTACATCTTGATGGTTGGAGGAGGCACAACCCATAATTTTGCTGGAGTTTTCCCTCACAATGGGGTTCTCAAAGATAAACATGGTGTCATGGTGACAAGTGCTACTGCAGTTTACTTTTCAGTTTTCTTGTTCATTGCTTCAAGTTTATCTTATTTCCAACATTGTGGAAACTCTATGTTAGCTAATTTCATAAGAAAAACACATAGGAACAACATAATACATTTAATTCACAAATGTAGTTGTTTCCAGAAACCTAAGATTATACAATATTATGTAAGCAAGAGAAGTTGCAAATAAAGATTACATATAATTTTTAGTCATAGACACTAGCATGTTTTGGTGAATTGCTCATTAGTGGAACCAAAACAATTATAGGTAACCATATTTTAAGTAGATGCACTGCTATGGACATTGGGAAACTACCCAGGACCCCTCAAAATGTATCATTTCAATGCAAAAACAGAGCAGATAAAAACCAGAACATGTTCTCCCTACATGGACTGCAAGCAAACAAAACATAATGTTTTAAAATAATAGTAGAGAGAGAGGGGGTAGTTGTCTACATATTATTATAAGAAGAAAATAAAAGCCTTCAGGTGTCCACTCCTAACAATCTATTCTCCATGCATAACATATAAGGACAGTCCGTGAGTTGTCTGGTTTTTGTTTGTCCTTAAGCTTTAAAAATGGTACACATGTCAACTGCTCTATACACTCGTCATGACAAGCTTTCGACACATCATGTTACTTTTATTTGACACCGACCTTGGATGATTTTCTATATATACAATAGTATTTTATTGCTATTCTATTATGCATTCAAGTGAAGTAGGCAACAGTAATCTATAAGCAGTTTTCTAGTACTTTGTTTACAGTATGTAAAACCCTTGGATATTGCTATTTCCATCACATCCTTGGAATCACTTAGATTTGCAGCAACCTCCTTTTCGCCTCTTTGGAATAATAGTATTTTGTGATCAATCCCTTTAGTTTTGAGCTATGCTAAATTCTAAAGACGAAAACCAAGCTAATCAATAGCAGTTTAAAACTATGCCCACAAGATGAACTTTCTTCTATAACTTGTTTGATAAACTTGTAATTGAACTTGTGCTAGTTACTGTAAAATTTCTTCTATAACTTTCAGATTTTGCTCTTGCTGAGGAGTTGTGGATAGAATTTTTTAGATGTTCAGAAAATGCAAGGCTGTAAGCATGCAAAGAAGGGGAAATGGAAAGAGACATCAAGAAAAAGCAAAGAAATTACAATACCGTCCCAAGAGGAGGAAGCAAAGTATATTTATTATTCTGAAACTCTTGCTTTCGCCATGAGCCAAATTACAATTTACAAAGGGAAACCACTATTCATAACATTTCCATTTTATTCCTCCCACTACAATCTTCAAATTTGCATGCTCTGAGCTTTGCATCATTGTTGGCTGCAAGTAACCCTCTTTTTCATGTGAGCAAAGGGGCATTTGACTGAGAAATCTGTCCTTTGAGGAGCAAATAGAAAATTTATTTGTGCGTTGGGAATTGAGCGCGAGATATAATGCAATATTAATCCAAAGTTTCTATTTTCCATTTATTTTGCTGGGGAAAAAAATACTATTTATCTTCATCTACATTGGCGGGTGCCTAATTTCCTGGGGGTTTACATTTTATAGCAATAATTTTAAACAAGTTGTTCAATCATTGGGAGAGGGAAAAGTATTACGCTTGTTTCCCTAATGTTTTGTTTGTTTTTTCAAGGAAGGGCACATGGACCTAGAAATGGATGCGTGGCTAGATTATACTTGCACATTTTGCACACAAACATTCTTCATGGTGTCTGAGCAGGTGGCTTGATTTGATTATTTCTTGGTGTGAGCTTGTACCCGTCCAAATGTATGATGTACTTGAGTTTCCTAGAATGACTGCATTTCAATTACCCACAAAGCTCACGCCTACCCTAAATGTTGTTATAGCCAATCCAACAAGGGGTCAAAATGTTTATTCAGGAAATCATAACCCTTGGTGTTGCCCCACTTAATTTGGTTAATAATGTTGGAGAGGCCATTTTGTTTGGGATCCAATTTTCCCTTACCCTGCAACGTATAAGTTTGTAAACCAATAATTAAAAAAAAGATTTGGCAATTTATAGTATTTTGAAGATTTGTTAATATTCTGTTGTCTTTTGGTCATGTAATATGAATCAACCCATATTTGTCATATGAAACAATCACTAAATGCTAAGATAGATTTTGATCTATAGTTTTTGTGATATATTTTTTTAATAACTTTTTTCAGATTCTCTGATAATATATTCCTAAATAATTTGGAACATGTCATTTACAGGATTCTTGTACAGCAGTTGTAAGTGCAATTAGAGTACTTGCAAACTTCTATTCTAAGAAAGGTCCAACAGCTGCCATGCCAAAAGATATTAAGACAAAGATTATGGATGATTTGAACTCAGTAGAAGCTGCTCTTTCATATTCCATCAGTTACTTTTGTCGTATGATCAGTAAAATGAAATCTCTCGAATAATATATAGTAAACTTTTCAGAAATTATTATTTTCCTAAGATTCTAGTAGAGCATACTCTCTTAATGAAAATATGTTGTATACTCTCTTATATATATTGATACTTAAAAGAGGACTATTGTTTGAAATACATATTGATTTTAGCAAGAGTACATGGTGCTCTAGTGTAAGGTCATGCAGTCTGCTCTTTGTATTGACTGGACCTATTTTTTGTATTTTGGAAATAACTGACTCAGTTTCTTGTTCAGTGAGTAAACTTCTAAAATAACTGAAAGAGTCCATACTTTTGAATTGATTCTAATTTTTTTATAAGCAGTTGCACCAAGACTGTTAATTCCTATACTGGAGCTAACAGTTAATGCACAACATCTTTATTGTATCAAAGACAATGTTTTTCATAGTCTATAAATTTGGCTCCTTTGCCATTTCCTGCACCCAACTCATTCGCCACCCTCACACTGCATTCACAAGCAAACACATTTATATAACAATAAATCCACAGTAGAATAGAGGAATTTAAGTTATTTGATAGTATGCTATTAACTCAATTGCAGCAGAATTTGTGATTATTCCACATTTGAATTTTATCATACATAAGACAGAGCTAATGATTATATTCTGACTGAAGTGAGCAATGGAAGGCAAGGGTTCTATTCTAAAGCCCATTGTAGTTATGCTATTTTTGTAGCTGCCAGTGTAGACAATATAAAGTCTACTCTCGTTCTTTTAGGAGGGCCACATTTTATGAGATTGGGGAGACAGTGTGGATATTAGCTATCAGAATTGATGACCCTGCAAAAAAGTATGGAGCCAGCTCTTGTTCTTCAAAAGCGGATAATCTAATAGATTGATGAGACAGTACGGAAACTGGTTAAGGGTGACAATGCACAGCATAAGGTTGTCTCTTGGCTCTGTTAAGGTAAGGGGATACGTTGCTGAAGATAATGGTCGGTCTTTTGGCTCCAGCAATTACTCTTATCAGCTACAATAATATCCCATAACAATGCCTTGATGGCACTACTTGTATCCAATAACTTCACTGAGATTAAGAGCAATGTTTTCAAGTGTGTGAGCACAGAGAATCTGCACAAGATGGCCTGTTATGGTGGGTTGTCTTACACTTTACTTTTGGGGGACAAATTCCATTATTTATATATTTACCTTGTATAATATTGATACATACATTGAATGATATGCAGTATTTTTTTAAAGAATTGAGACTATGAAATAGATTTATTAACAATGAAGACTTAGTTAACTTTTTAGATACTTTGGTTGTGCTCTAACTCCTACCACCACAGAGTAATTGTATTCTAAACACATCAAAACGTTGTGGTAAACGTACACTGTGTCTTGAATCAATAGATTTGGATAGAAATGATATTAAATAAACAAATACTAACAGTGTAGAATTGTTTTGAAAATCTAAAAAAGGCATCAGTAGGCTAGAAACTTGAAAGTTTGAAACAATTTCCCACACAATAGTATAGCTTTGTTTGACCATGCTCCTACCCAACCCCCAAAGTAAAACAACTACAAAATATTATGAAAGATCCTCTCACCTTTATTCCAGCTGCAAATTGATTTTTCCAACCATTAGATACCCTACCCAACCCCCAGCAAAAATTATGAAAGATCCTCTCACCTTTATTCTAGCTGCAAATTAATTTTTCCAACCATCAGGATACTGTAGTTAACATGAATAATTCAAATATAGTAAAATTAACTAAATGCAATTCTGGTGTGGAATAATAAAATTTTATTTGTAGTCAATGGTGAATATCTGAATATGCAAGCATACATTTATATTCTAGTACTAAATGACTTTAGTGATTTGAATTGGATGCTTCTATGTGCTCCTTGATGTCATTCCAAAAAAGATGTTAAGATTGTACTATAGATACAGAGTTTGAGATACAGTTATTTGAATTTTTTAGGTAAATTGCATCCATGGAAAATTGGGTTACTCTTTTCCTTCCTTTACATTTGTGCACCGTCAAACAGTTCATGGCTTCTCAGCAGAAAAGCAGCAATAAGTGGGCTTGTTTTGTCATCAATAAGTGGTTGGTCTATTGTCTACTTTGGGGATACAAGGCCATGCAAAACACTTATACAAGCAAAGCACTTATAGAAGTAGGCATGGGTTGCGCATTTGTTATCCATGAACCTGATATGACTCCCTTGTGATCTAGATGCTACGAATGGTGAAGGCAATAGCAAAAACCAAAAAGCAATGATCAAAGACCAACTACAAAATACTCATAACACTATTTTCCCTACACCCAGACCTACTTAAGGCAGGGACTCCAGCTCACGCAGAGTGCTTGTTAGAATTAGGTGTTTGACTTTCTAAATACCTCTATGCTTACTATAATTTGAAATTTGAAATATATTTGCTCTTGGTTAATTATATTTTCTCATGTAGGGATAAACGTTTAAAATTTATTATGAAGTGATAAACTGATGAAGAGTGTGATATCTTAACTTAATGCTATAATTTCATGTATTTATTTTTAAACATGATAAGAGTGGTGTTTCGCCACAATATCTTGTAGTGGAAAGTTTTTATATTGTAACGTTTTGTATAAGAAAAATAATTTATTTTTAATTTATTTTGTTATTCCTTCTTTTTATAAGGTGGGGTATTAATTTTATCGTTCCAATCTTGCATATTAAAATTCATCATCAAGAACACGGCTAAATAATTTTTCCATAGATTTGTTAATGTTGTGGGAAATATTTACTCAAAGGTAATTATCGATGTTTTTTTCAATTTTGTCATTGGCTGGTGGTATTTTCCTCATGGTTTTGTCAATTTCAAATATCTTTTAAATAATAATAATAAAAATTGTTGTAGGGAGCTTTGCTATTGAAATTATTTCATGAGTTTGTTGCTAATAGTCATGTCTTCGTATGCACTCTTCATGGGGACGTTTGGTGTGTTAAGTAGTACATTTGCATTTATTATTTGTGAGTAGACTAAAGTGCAATAATCATTAGTGGGTTATTGTGTGAAATTTTAAGTTACTTAAGCAAAGTATTTTGTGTGTTGTTTGTTTGTTTGTCGAGGTTATTGAATGAGGCTCAAATTTTTTTCTATTGAGAGGGTTTACATCTATAGTGTTTGAATCAACAAAGGTGGCATTTGTAAGTTCCTGTATCTTTTGCATTCTATTTTATTGGGGTGTCTAGTGATTTGCTCGAATTGTTTGATGAGGGTAAAATTTGTGCCTTTTGAGAGGGTTTATGTCTAGCATTTTGGAATTGGAAAACAAAATGTTTGTAAGTTCTTATATCTTTTATAGTGTCATTTTATATTTTTTGCATCTTTGTATTTTATGGGTTGATGCCTAGTGTTTGCACACATGCATTGCAACTGCACCTGAGTTTATTAAGTGAAAATGAAAATTAGGCCTAAGTAATTAGAAAATGTATGGGTATAAAATCATTAAATTTCTTTATGTTCAAAGGGTTTATGTCTATTGTATGGGGAGTGAAAAACGAGGCATTTGTAAGTTCGTACATCTTTTATAGTTTCATTTTTTAGTGTTTTACATCTTAGCATTTGATGGGTTAATGTCTATTGTTTGTTGTTGTTTGCATTTTGTGTGTTAATGTCTATTCTTCAGTATGCTTGAGTCCTTTTATGGGTTAGTGGTTGTTGTTCAATTAAAAACTTAACATAATAATTCATCAATGTCAATTTCTCTACTAGCCACGATTAAGAATGAAAGTGTTTGTATTTGAAATATTTCATGGGTTTGAAGTTTTAAGGTTGTCCATTAAACTATTATTTACATTGTTTTCTCATTTGGTCAGGTTGTTTGTGTCAGTTCCACGTGTATGCATTGCAACTGCACTTGAATTTATTGAATGAAATAATTTTTATACGCCTCTATATTTTATGGGTTAATGTCTATTGTATGTTGGTGTTTGCATTTTTTGCATGCATGCATTGCAACTATAGTAAAATTTAGTAAAAGAAAAAGAAAATTAGTTGTAATCAATTGGAAAACATCTAGGTATAAAAACCATTAAGGTGGTATGCCTTTTATAGTGTTATTTTATGTTTTTTTACACCTTTGCATTTTATAGGCTAATTTGTGTTGTTTGTTGTTGTTCGTATTTTTTGTGTTAATGTCTACTTTTTTCTATTTTTCATTGCTTTTCTAGTTTTGAGTGTGTTGTTCAGTAAAATACTTAACACCATAATTGATTAATGTTGGTTTCTCTACTACCCATGATTAGGAATAGAAGTAGCTAACTACAACTTATTCTCATTTGGAATATTTCTTGGGTTTGAAGTTTTAAGCTTACTCAACAATGCATTATTTGCATTGTTGCTTCATTTGGTGAGGATGTTTCTGTCAGTGTATTTATGTTTTTTTTTTAGCAAAGGCATAATTCCTATATATATATTTATATTAATAATAAGATGATTTACAATAATGTATTTATTTCCTTCCCTAACCTCTATCTCTCAGGTCTTAGCTTTTTCTTTGCTCTTTGCAGCTTACAATCCACCTTTGAAGTATGCCAAAAAATTAACACTAATTTTACATTTCATCCCCATCATAACTATCCTTTTACTCTAATGTCCTCTCTAAAGTATTGTAAAATGAGGACTGAGCCCTTATTGTCTTGTGACTACTACAAACTATAATATATCGATTAACTATATTAGGCAAGCAAAATCAACATTTACATATATTTGCTTATTGTTCTTCCATTTGCATAGGCTAGAATTCAGGTTCAACTCATATTTCATTTTCATCTTGCTCTTCCATGAAGGTGTCTATAATTGGTTGAGTTGAGGGTTGAACATTGAGACTGATCTCCCATTCATTGTTCCCAACATTGAAGCTAGTTTCCCAGAATTTGTGTCCACATGTTAGCTGAAGAAGACCTATATTCATACCTTCTGGAAGTGGAGGAGTACATGCACCTTCTAAACCTTGTGGACCACTTTCCTCCACTACATTCCTTTGAAGAGAGCTTCATTCATCTACAAACTATTGTCGTTGAGGTGGGTCATGCACATGTGTGAGCAAGGTGAAAATAACTTGTACCCATGCTTTAATTTTATATACTAAGGAAATATCATTCTCCCATGCATAACATCTGAGTGCATTCAACATGTGCAAGGAATTTTTTTGTAGCAATAAAATATATCTAGCGAATAAACCTCCTACATACCCATGTACTTTCCAAAGATCATACCTCTGTCAAGCTTTCTAAAGAATACCATCTTGTAGAAATTCATCATTGACCACCTTATTAGTGATAACCTCCACCAAATTGACACTTTGTAAAACATCCAATAAATTGGAGATGAAAATTGATAGCAATTGGGAAGGATAAATCAAGTGCTTAGATTTTGGCTCCAGAATCTCAACACTAATTACCTTTTTGATATTATTTTTAAATGTTGAGCAATGATCTTTGAAGACCAAGCACAACTCAACATATCCAATCTCATATGATATAGTAATTTCCCAATCATTGATAGGGATGGATACTCTATAGTTCCTAGGATAAAATTACATTTGTGTCCTTCTACATGCTGAACAAGAGCAAAACAACAACCTTAGTTTGCCACTATTTGAACTCTCTGTGTTGGTCATAACCTGTAGAGGCTGAAGCTCACTAAGAAATTATTATATTTATTCAATAATGGGTATGGATTGGCAATATGCCTCTATGAAATTTTTCATCCTGAATCGATAGGCCAACAATTTAGCTATACAATGTATCACTAAATTGAATTTGCTAACTTTAGTCTGCCACACTAATTCATAGAGAAACCCAATTTACATCCACACATATGTTATGTATAGGCTAGGAGAAAATCAACATACATTCATCTAATTCCACACATACAAAAAATTTGGCATTTTTAATGGTGAGATGCCCATTACCTACATAGAAAAGCACATTATTAGAAAAATTCATTATACAAGATTTTCTTATGGGATAATGCATTTTCCTTATGTGAGAATGATACTCTATATTATCCTCTTGTACATCCCACATTGAAAACATGATTATCACACGATCCTAGTGATGAAAAATTAACACCTTTCCTTGCAATCATTACACTTTTTATTATACACATGACGCTTGCTGCTTACAACAACCATATCACACAATTTTGACAACTTATGTAAACATGATGTACCATTTTGTACTCAATTTCTTTGAAAATATTTGCCACACTTTTAGAAAGTATATGAGCTAAAGATAATCTTGTACCTGGAATATGCCATTCAAAGTTGAAAGATATCAAGTTTCCACAATCCATCATGTTGTTCAAGTTTTTCTTTTGGCTCTAATTGTGTTAGAGATTTTTCTAATCTCAAACATAATGAAAGCTAGAAGCAAAAATTGAATAGTGTATTTATGGGTTAGTCTTTGTTGTTGAGTTAAAGGTTGAACATGATAATGTTTTGCAGATGATTAAAAATGGAGGTAATATTTTCTCTGCACACAAGCATTGCAATTCCATTTTAATTTATTGATTGAAGATGAAAATAAGGTCTAAGTAGTTGGAGAATGTGTTAGTGTAAAATCATTAAATTTGTTCATGTTGAGAGGGTTCATGTCTAATGTATTGGGAGTGATAAATGAGATGTTTGTAAGTTTGTTTGTCTTTTACAATGTCATTTTATAGTTTTTTACATCTGTGCATTCAATGGGTTAATTTTTATTGTTTGTTGTTATTTTCATTTTATGTGTAAATCTCTATTCTTTGAAATTCTTGACTATCTTTATGGGTTAGTTCCTATTGTTGAGTGAAAAACTTAACATCATAATTTTTTAGTGTAATCTATTGCATGAAAATGAAAGATGTTCAAAATTCATCTAGCATTTGTTAACACCTAATTTTTGTTGATTGATGGATTGTGATGTCAAGTTTTAAGGCTATCAAGAGTTATAGATTTGACCACCATCAATCAATATGTCAAAAAAGGATGGATTTGAAAGTTACTATGGCTTTTGAAACATACATGTATTTGATTCTCATCAAGGAAACTGTCAAAAAAAGAATGTATTTGAAAGTGCAAAATATGGCGAAGGAAATTAAGTTCCTAGCATGATTGGGAGTACTTGTTGTCTACAATTTGTTCATTCTATGCAAATTGATAGCATTTTGCACTATGGTTTTTAGTTCCTCAATGCATGCTAGTTATTTGCAAAATTAAAAAAGTATTTTGTTGATAGATATGTACTTTTTGAGCCCTAGGATGAAATATTCATGACTTTTTCTTTCCTGACCTGTTCACATTGTTAACTATTCCTGCCTCCTCACTAATATTTCTTCCTAGCCAATTTTATTTATATTCTATTAGAATCAATTAATCTAAGTTACATCCAATATTGATCATTGATCAAGCTAATTGTTCTTTTCCCTTACTAATCTTGTCTTACCTTTAGTTAGTTATTCATGATATCAAAAAGGGAAAAACATTTATTTATTTTATTTTCTAGAACTTCACACAATTTCCTTCTTCCTTTACTTTTTAATTCTCTATTTTGTGTTTTGGTTAATTTCTCAATTTATTTTTTTCTCCTCTTTCACTTGACTGATTCCTTTTTCCACTTCATTGTCTCTTTGTTTCAGTTAACTTTCCTGTATTGTGTTAGTCTTTGCAAACAAATTTTACATATTTTGATTTTCTCATTCTATTTCCTTTACCATCTTTCTTACATTTTCCATTTTGTGAATGAGCAACTTGCCTTTGCAAACTATCTTCTTAAATTTTATTTGTTAAATTTCTATTAAATGTGATTGTTTTCTTTGTGAACTTCATTTGTAGATTTGATGCACTCATCTCTTCACTATTACATCTTTCACCTTGAATTTTCATTGTTGTTATTGTCTTGACTATAAGTGCAAAATATGTCAGTGTGTATTATGTCACTAGAATTAAGAGAAAAATATCAGTTTTCCTTTCAATTTTTTCATTGTTTACTTGTACTTTCCTTGTGGTTTTGTCAAATTTACACCCACAAATCTGTTGGTTTTTTTTTTGTATGGCTTTGCTTCTATTTTGGGAAATATTTATTAAAAGGCACCTCTCAATTTTCTTTGCAATTTTGACATTGGTTGGTGGTATTTCACCCATGGTTTTGTCATTTCCCACCTAAAATAGTACATTTTGATTTAATTTTTATGAGTACTCATTTGTTGCGAGTAGACTTAAGTGCAGGGGCATGTGCAGGATCATCATGGAAAAACAAGCCCTTAAGTGGCAAAAAATTCAGAAAAATCTGGGTTAGGCAACTTGACATAAAAATTTGAATAAGTTATCTATATTTTTTTTAAAATGTGTAAGAATAGAATCTGTAGAAAATTGAATTTAGTTTCTGACCACCCTAACCACATTAAAATGATAATATTTTTTTATAATATTTTAGATATATGTAGATGACTAATGTCCCAATGTGATGCATAACTTTTTGTAATTTTTTTCCAAGTAAATAATTAATTGTGAATTCTTTATTACAAGTTTTAAAAAATATAAAAACTTGTATGTCTGATCACCTTAACTTGGTTAAAACTTCATGAAATTATTTTTTAATTTTTTTTAATCCTATATTATGTGAAGCATAGAATGTGATGCATGTTTTGGATTCAAAAAATGTGACACCGTATGAAAGCTATAGATTTTTTTTAATCAACCTATCAATCAAGACTTTAGTCATAATTCAAATAGAAAATAAATAATAATTACTTATTAAATTCAAAATAAAACATAATTTATATTGGTGGAAATCATGAATCTTCTTTAAAAACCCTTTTCGTTTCATCAATTTTGGGTAAAAAAAAATTCGTCAGCCACATACCCTATATATACCCATCATATTGCCACTTTTTGGCCCATCATGATCCTACACATACCCGCAGCTATCATTACTAGCTCATGGTGTGAAGGTTTAAGTCTTATTATCACTCTTTCATGAATAGACAATTAATTTGGTTTGGAAAAATACAAAACCATGGTCAAAATGTCGAAAGTGAATGAGGAAATTGTAAAAACATATATATATATATACACACACACACATATAATATGTATGCATATATATATGCACATAAATCTATATGTATGTACATACATATATAATACATGTAAATATGTGTGTTATTCATGTTGCATTTATGTGCCCAGGTCTGATTCTCATTTTTTGTGAATAGATTCAAGTGCAACCACCATTAAAGGATTATGGTGTTAAGCTTTGAAACTCTAAAGCATAGGGCTATTTATGCTGTTTGATGCATGCACACACAAAATTTGCATTAATTATTTGCAAGCTATCATCTATTGTGAGCAGACTGAGGTGTAGTTGAAATTAGCAGTTTCTGGTGTGAACTGTAAAGTCTTCCTCTAAGTATTTCATGAATTCAATGGGGAAATTGCAAAAACATATATATACTTTATATGTTGTATATATATTTGTATGTGTGTGTGTGTGTAAGAAAGGGGTACCAACCATGTTCAAGGCCCTTAGTCATGGAGAGCTAAGAGTGGAAGGGCTGTCGTAACTTACCTTAACATAAAGTGGTGTTTAGAAATGAGGGAATAGAATGATGAGGACTATGAGATCATTCAACCACTTTGGAGACCTGAGATTTGAGATGGGGCTAGGTGAGATGGTTTTTGGGTCCCACACTGTACCTTAGTAAGCTCTCTACACAAGGATGAAAGTGTGGTTTTAGGATGATAGCATAGAACACTAGAGTCTCTTAGGTGCATTGGCGTCTCTACAACCAAAGGACTGAAAATAAAATGAGAACTACAAAAAAATGAGCTCACAACCTAGCTAATCACTTCCAAAGGGCCAAAAAAAATCTATAAAGTAGGAAATATTTTCAAATGAATATGATAAAGTAAATATAGAAGGGTTAGGGTGGCAAGAATGATCTTACAAAGGTATTTGTTTGCTAGCTAGCTCCAAATGCACATCCACTTGCACACAAGAAAGAGGGAAATTTCTTAAGGCTATATAAGGTCCTGCTCATTCAAACCCCTATTTTGGTGTTCCCACCTTCATAAACAACCAAGTTGGATAGGAGTGTAAATGAAGTAAACAAAGTGTGTGGTGAAAGGAAAACCCACACCACAAGACAGTAAATGAACAAGTAAAGAAAGAAAGTGAGATAGAGAGAGAGCATTACCCTTGGGCCTAGACCCTCTCTGGAGTAGATGAATGCACTGTTGAGTGCTTACTTGAGAGTTGTTTATGCTAGAGTGACCTCAGTCTCACATTCCTTCACTTGTGAGAGTGTTACTATCAAGGATTAAGAGAACTCAAGACTAGAGCAAGTAATAAGAGAGCTTGAATGAATGACTTCCAACCCCAAATGAGAGCAAGAAAGGGGTTTTTAATGCTTGCAATGGTGGAAAAGAGCCATTATTTTTGAAACCTAACCATTAGGACATGTGTTGAAAGAGTTAAGATTCCATATTCCCCATTTCAAACTCAAAAAACTACTAGGATGCTAGCATGCCATGTAGACATCCATGCATTGCATAGGTGTCTACAACTTACATTTTTGAGAAATGTGTCATCATTCTTCTATTGCTTTGCCACAAGTCCACATTGAGGTAGAATCAAGAAATTATGACTCATGGGATTTTTTTCATTAATGCTCTAAGGTGTCATAAATGCTAGGCATGAATGCAAAAAATGTGGAATTGCCCCTAGGTGCAATTATGTGACATTACATTTTTTCCCCACTTTAGTGGGCTCAATTTTGGAAAAAAATAAGCCTCACTAAAGTAGAGAAGAAAAATTTCACTTGAATTTGAAATTTTATGAATTTGCATGCTAAGAAAAAGGGACCATAGAGGCCAATGAATTTGAACTAACCAATACTAAAGGTACCTACGCAATCTGAGCTCAAAAAACAATGACAAAATGATCATGAAATTTTTTTCAAGACTTTAACTTGCAAAACTCAAATTTTGGGCTAGACTTGAAAAATCAGGAGAAGCTACAATGGAGAGAAAAATGATCAAGAAAAGGTCCTTGGATTCAGAGGAAACATATGATCAAGACGTGACTATATGCCCCCTCCTAAGTTTTCCCCTAGCTTGGTGGGATAAATTTAGGAGAAACCAAGGAGCCACAAACTCTAGGGAAAAATGGGCCCCGGGGGACCTATATATACCTAGGTGGGCCCCTAGAAGGGTCATTTTCACTAGTCACTATGAGAAAATTGTTAACTTTTGTGAGAGAAAAGTTAGAAAAATTCCTAGCACGAGGGAGTATGAGGTGTTGAGGTTGGATGATAGGGAGGCTCCAAGAAGCAATCATTGATTCTTGGAAGCTGCAAGAATCAGTTACACTATTTTCAGGTGCTGCAGGAAGCAATCACAGATTCCTGCACTAGGCCTTGTCATAGACCTCCTTGGTGAAATTTCTATTCCACCAAACTTATAGGAACTCTACCTTTTCTAAGTTCCCCTAGTTCTCCTGTCAACCTCACTACCTTGTCAAGCTTGCAACTACCAAGCCAAATCTTGGTGCTATGACTGCTTTCTTCCTTAGCCTTTTATGCATCCAAAAGACTAATCTTCCCTCAATACATGAATGACTCTTGCAGGGGTGAGGAAATGTTTTCCAAAACTCCAAAACAACCTCCTAGGGTTTTTGAAACTTCACTTAGACTCCATCTTACCAACACTTGCATGGAACCCATTCCATAGGTTTGACCCTTGAGCCACTATTTGGTCTCTGAACAGGGGTAAATTGATTTTCCCTCCTAAAACCACCAAAGAAACATGGTTCTTGGCTTAGGAAATGTGTTTCCCCTATCTACAACTTCAATATTTCTAGGGTCTTTTCTTTTTCCAAGCCGTACTTTTCCCTCATGCAAACACTGCCCAGAAAACTAGGGTTTCTAACTGTCCAGAACCAGTTTTAGGACTGGTGAAAAGTTCTCCTCCTAAACGGATTGCTGGGCTCTCCTCCTTGGTACCATACATGGCCAAGGCATTCCCCTAAATTCTCCAAAAAAATTTTTTTGAAAATATTTTCTCCCTTGCAAGTTATCAAAGCTGTTCTGCAGCCTTTCCTAGCCGGACTCTTCACTGGGTCGCCTAGGGCAAGGCTTTTCTAATAACTCCTGCAACCAAAGAAAACCTAATAGCTACCACTAAAATATGTACAGAGATGGAGCTTGAAAATGTTCCCAACAATTCCATACTTCCAAGTATGGAGGGAATGCAGCCTAGAACTCCATTTTTACATAGTTCCAGTCAAAACAACAAATAAGGAAATAAAACACAAAATTTACAAGAATGGATGAAACGATGGAACAGCTATCAAATGTGCCAAAATAAACTTCCAGAGGCTTCTCTACATGCTAAAAAAACCTAAAAAATTCCTCTTTTAATTCATTTAGCTACTATCATGCAAACAAGAACAAAAAAATAGAAAAATAGGACAAGAATGTTGTTTTCTTCAATTTCTGGTAAAACAGTTCGTATGAAGAACCTCTAACCAACCAAAAATGTCGTGGAATGACATAAATATTCCTCCCACACAATTTAGGTTCTTGGGTCGAGGCTTAAATGACCTAAAAATGCCTTTTTGTAAAACCCACTATGTTTTCAGACATTTAACAATTTTTCACTATTTAGCAAAGTGAGCCTCTAAACTCATTGGAATCTTGACACCCTCTTTCCAAAAGACAAAAAACAACCATAAGCACATAAAATAATGGTCAACATGACCTTATGATAGCACAACAAAATTAAAAACTCAAAAACAAAATAGTCCTTTGCTTGGTGCTCCTGCACCATTCTCCCCCTCTCACAAACAACTAAGGAATTGTGGGAGAGATCAGAGACATATCAATGCCTTGATTCTTAAAATTTGATTCTTCTACCAGGTATCTTTAGATTCATGCTTATCCTTCCATTTGACAAGATGTTCCATGTACACCTTGTGCCTTGTAGTCTTTTTCACTCTTGACTCCAAGATCTTCTCTGCTTGCAGCTTGTCTGGAGTTGGTATGGACATGTTGTTGATGTCCTTGAAGAACTACTGACTAACTTGATCCAGATCCTTGACTGTCCCTTTATATTTGATCAAATTAGCAACAATGAAAACTGGAGAGATGCCCAAATCTATTGGTAATTCCACCTTGTATGCATTCTTACCATGTTTGGCCAATACCTTGCATGGACCCACTCTTTTCATCTGTAACTTGGTTTCCATTCCCTTCTACAATCTGGATTTGTTAAGATGAACCATCACATAATCACCTACTTGAAACTACACATCTCTCCTTGACTCATCAACTTTATCCTTCAATTTTTGTGTTGATGCTTTTATTGTCTTCTTAACCTGCTCATGAATCTCCTTCATGGTCTGAGTGAAGTCTTCAACATGTCCACTCCTGTTCTCCATTGATCCAAGGTCTCTAAGTTCACAAATTCCTCTTGGGTACATCCCATACACAACCTCAAAAGGACTTTTCCCTGTAGTTCTATTGACATTGTCATTATAGGCATATTCAGCTTGAGAAATTACCATATCCCATGTCTGTCCATATTCTTTAGTCAAGCACCTCAGAAGATTACCTAGCACTCTATTAACCACCTCTGTTTGACCATTGGTCTGAGGATGGTAAGCTGATCCAAATGACAGATTTGTTCCCAATCTGCTCCATAGAGTCTTCCAAAAATGACTCATGAACTTCACATCTCTGTCAGAAACAATACTTAGAGGTAGTCCGTGGATCCTAACAACTTCCTTGAAGAAAAGATGAGCTATGTAGCTTGCATCATGAGTAGTTTTGCAAGGTATGAAGTGACTCATCTTACTAAATTTGTCTACCATAACATAAATACTGTCAAATCCAGTCTTGGTCTTAGGAAGACCTACCACAAAATCCATGCTCACACACTCCCATGGTCTATTAGGAATGGGTAGGGGTTGATACAAACCAGCATTGCTAGCTCCCCCTTTAGCTTTCATGCATACAACACACTGTTCCACATATTTTCTGACATCTCTTGCTAACTTAGGCCAGTAATAGAATCTTTGAACTAGCTCTAAAGTTTTATTAATACCAAAATTCCCACTAAGACTGCCATTATGTTTTTCTTGAATCAGATTTTCTCTCATTGATCCTCTTGGAAGACATAACTGATTGCCCTTGAATAAAAACCCACTTTTTAGAGTATACTCCACATATTGACTATGAAAATGATTTGCAAAATATGAACATACCTTGTAGGCTTCTGAAAAGTCTTCATCCTCACCATAGAGGTCTTTGAAACACTCTATTCCAATGCTCTTCAGCTGTATTTCTTGCACTATCAGCATTCTTCTGCTTAATGCATCTGCAACCTTATTCATTTGTCCCTTTTTGTGCTTGATAGTGAATGTGAAAGCTTGGATGTATTCCATCCATTTCAAATGTTTATTACTCAGCTTCTCTTGGGTATTGATGTAACTAAGTGCCTGGTTATCAGTGAAAACCACAAACTCTTTGGGTAACAAATAATGCCTCCATTTCCTAAGAGACTGCACTAAAGCATATAATTCAAGATCATAAGTAGAGTAATTTTGTTTGGCTTCATTGAGCTTTTCACTAAAGAAGGCTACAATCCTACCTTCTTGACTAAGTACTCCTCCTATAGCTACTCCACTTGCATCACACTCAACTGTGAACAACTTGTCAAAACTAGGCAACAATAGAATAGGTTGGGTTTCCACCTCTTGTTTCAGCTTTTCAAAACCTTTATTAGCCTCTTGAGTCCATTTAAACTTTTCTTTTAGACCACCTTTGATAGTATCTAGGACTGGTGCACATATACCACTAAAATTTCTGATGAATTTTCTATAAAACTGAGCTAAACCATGAAAACTCCTTACCTCTATTTTTGTGGTTGGTGTGGGCCAGTTTAGGATGGCTTCCACCTTGCTTGGATCCATCTTCAACGTTCCTTGAGATACTAAGAAACCCAAGTACACAAGTTCTTTCTTGAAGAACTCACACTTCTCAAGGTTAATTGCCAACTTCTCTTCTTGCAACCTTTTAAGTACCATCTCCACATGCTTGAGGTGTTCTTCTATCTTACTGAAAATCAATATGTCATCAAGATAGACTACTACAAAGATCCCTATAAAATCCTTAAGCACCTCATTCATTAGTCACATGAACGTGCTAGGGGCATTTGAGAGGCCAAAGGGCATCACTTTCCACTCATACAATCCATCATTTGTCTTAAAAGTTGTCTTCCACTCATCACCTTCCTTAATTCTAATCTGATGGTAGCCACTCTTGAGGTCGAACTTAGTGAAATACTGTGCTCCTCCAAGAAAATCCATTAAATCTTCTATTCTAGGAATAGGAAACCTATATCTAATTGTAATTCTATTAATTGCTCTAGAATCAGTGCATAATCTCCACTTACCTCCTTTTTCTGTTGCCAAAACAACTAGGACTACACAAGGGCTGATGCTCTTTTGGATCAATCCTTGATTCAAAAATTCTTCCACTTGTCTAGCCACCTCTTGGTTCTGCTCGGGTGTAAGCTTGTATGCTGCTTTGTTAGGCAATGGATCTCCAGGTATAAAGTCAATTTGATGACTTATTGCTCTCTCGGGTGGTAGAGTTGCTAATGTTCCATCACTGACTATGCTCTTGTATTTGTCAAGCAATTTTTGGACTGCTGCTAGTAACACTATCCTTTCAGCCTTTTCTTCCTCTTTGGACTGCATCATGACCACATATCCTTCATTCCCTTGGTGTAGGTCCTTAAGGAATTCCTTGCCACTACTCAACATAATGTTGGGTACCTTTGACTGTCCTTCATCTTCCTCAATCAATGACTACAGTTTGAAGGTTCTTCCATCCTTCTTAAATGAGATGGTGTTCTCTTTTCCATCATAAACAACACTTCTGTCATATTGCCAAGGTCTACCCAGTAGTAGATGACATGCATCCATGGGTAATACATCACAAACCAGCTTGTCTTTATAGCCTCCAATTGAAGATTCCACTGTTACTTGCTCATTCACCAGAACACTCTACCCTTTATTTAGCCATGTGACCTTGTAGGGGTTATTATGGGGTACTTTCTCCAATTTTAACTTTGTTACTACCTCCTCAGAGATGATATTATTTGTAGAACCAGAATCTACAATGACCTTGCGTACCTTTCCCAATATCTTGCACCTTGCTCTAAACAAATCTCTCCTTTGCTTAGGTTCTTCCTTGACCGGTTGTCTGATCAGCACTCTATTAAACATCAGATTTTCACCTACTTCTGATTCTATTTGACTAATCTCAGGTGATTTGACACTCAAAGCGTCCTCTTGTGCATAAGCTACTCTTTTCTCATTGCTTGTTGAGGAAGATTTCTCCGGGCATCTATAAGCTGGATGACTTAGCTGATTGCAGTGATAACATTTCATGGTGGCAAAGTAAGAGTTACTTCTGCCTACTCCTCTTCCTTTTTTTGAACCTCCTTGAGGTCCTCTTCCTCTATTAAATCCTCCTCTTGAAGATGTTTCACCTCCATGCTCAGTAAGCTTAGATTCTCCTTGGGTTCTTTGATCATTACCTCTTCCCTGGTAACCTCCATGTTGTCCTCTTTGATCTCTACCTTTGCCTCTACCTTTAGAAAACTGATCATGCTTCCTCTTGTTCCTTTCTTCAATCTTGATAGCCAACTGATAACATTGGTGTACTGTTTTAGGACTCAAAAGAGCCATCTCTTCTTGGATGTTCCACTTCAAACCATTTAGGTATCCAGCTACTTTTAGGCTCTCATCTTTTTCCACATTTGATCTCAATCAAAGCTTCTAGAACTCTTCAGTATAGGTGTTGACATCTTGATCTTTTTGTCTTAGACTTTGCCTCTTCTTGTGTAACTGAATCTCATAGTCATTTGGCATGTAGGCTTCCTTTACCTTAGCAACCATTCCTTTCCAAGTTGAAATGGGCTACTTACCTTCTTTTTCCCTTTCAGTCTGAACAAACTTCCACCATGTCAAGGCTGATCCTCTCAATCTTGACTTAGCAACCTTCATCTTCTGAGCTTCAGTTACTCCATCACACTCAAAGTGATTCTCCATGCCTTCTATCCAATCCATGACCAAATCAGGATCCATCTTTCCACTGAACAGTGGTATGCCCTCAAGTCCTTTTCCACTCAATGCTTTCAATGCCTTCAAGAAAGGCTCCTCCTCCAAAACAGGGTCAGGTTCAAGGACCTTGTCTTCCTCTACAACCTCTTCTTCCTTTGGTACCTTGCCTTCCAACCTCACATTGTTCAATGCTTTCTCAAGTTGCTCTAATCTTTCTTTCAGGGACTTGTCCTCTTCTTGTTCTTCAACCATCTTGGCTAACTGTGCATTCGTCACCATCTTTAGCGGTTCACTTGACTCAACTTCCTCTGACATATAAGCTGCTGCTTTCCCAAATCTTTCACTGCTCTGATACCAATCTGATAGGGAGGCTACAGGAAGCAATCACAGATTCCTAGAAGCTGCAGGAATCAATTACACTATTTTCAGGTGCTGCAGGAAGCAATCACAGATTCTTGCACTAGGCCTTGTCATAGACCTCCTTGGTTAAATTTCTATTCCACCTAACCTATAGGAACTCTACCTTTTCTAAGTTCCCCTGGTTCTCATGCCAACCTCACTACCTTGTCAAGCTTGCAACTACCAAGCCAAATCTTGGTGCTATGACTCCTTTCTTCCTTAGCCTTTTATGCATCCAAAAGACTAATCTTCCCTCAATACATGAATGAATCTTGCAAGGGTGAGGGAATGTTTTCCAAAACTCCAAAACAACCTCCTAGGGTTTCTGAAACTTCACTTAGACTCCATGTTACCAACACTTGCATGAAACCCATTCCATAGGTTTGACCCTTGAGCCACTATTTAGTCTCTGAACAGGGGTAAATTGCTTTTCCCTCCTAAACCCACTAAAGAAACATGGTTCTTGGGTTAGGAAATGTGTTTCCTCTATCTACAGCTTCAATATTTCTGGGGTCTTGGCTTTGTCCAAGCCATACTTTGCCCTCATGCAAACACTGCCCAAAAAACTAGGGTTTCTAACTGTCCAGAACCAGTTTTAGGACTGGTGAAAAGTTCTCCTCCTAAACGGATTGTTGGGCTCTCCTCCTTGGTACCATACATGGCCAAGACCTTCCCCTAAATTCTCCAAAAATAATTTTTTGAAAATCTTTTCTCCCCTGCAAGTTATCAACACTATTCTGCAACCTTTCCTAGCCGGGCTCTTCACTGGCTCGCCTAGGGCAAGGCTTTTCTCATAACTCTTGCAACCAAAGAAACCTAACACCTACCACTAAAATATGTATAGAGATGCAGCCTGTCCACTTTCCCAACAATTCCATACTTCCAGGTATGGAGGGAATGCAGCCTAGAACTCCATTTTTACATAGTTCCAATCAAAACAACAAATAAGGAAATAAAACACAGAATTTACAAGAATGGATGAAACGAAGGAACAGCTATCAAATGTGCCAAAATAAAATTCCATAGGCTTCTCTACATGCTAAAAAAACCTACAAAATTCCTCTTTTAATTCATTTAGCTACTATCATGCAAACAAGAACAGAAAAATAGAAAAATATGACAAGAATGTTGTTTTCTTCAATTTATGGAAAAAAAGTCCATACAAAGAACCTATAACCAACAAAAAAGGTTGTGGAATGCCATAAATATTCCTCCCCCACAATTTAGGTTCTTGGGTCGAGGCTTAAATGACCTAAAAATGCCTTTTTGTAAAACCCGCTGTGTTTTCAGACATTTAACAATTTTTCACTATTTAGAAAAGTGAGCCTCTAAACTCATTGGAATATTGAAACCCTCTTTCCCAAAGACCAAAAAAAACCCTAAGCACCTAAAATAATGGTCAACATGACCTTATGATAGCACAACAAAATTAAAAACTCAAAAACAAAATAGTCCTTTGCCTGGTGCTCCTGCACCATTGGAGTAGCTATGTGAGGACATCTCTAAGTGTCACAGGGTGGAATAGGTAGGCCTCTAAGCCTATTTTTTTGTGAATTTTAGCTTATTTTTAACACTTTCTAGTCGGTGAGGTGTGAAAGCATACTTTTTGGGCACTCACATCAAAAAAGTGCACTATCATCCATATTTTTTACTGATGTCCTGAGTCTACATTGTCATCCTAGGGACATGATAACATCCTTGAGGCAATGGAAATTGGTCTTTGGAATGTATTCACTATGCTAGAGATGTGATACCACAAGGGGATTCTCACAACACTGATGGAGTGATGCGCTGCCACCACATCATCTTTCTAGCTACCTTGTGGGGATATGATCATCACACTCAAGGACATCTATTGGATCCTTAGACTACCTGTCTATAGATAGTGGGTGGCCCTGAATGATACCTGATTGACATGAGAGAGGAGGGAGGAAGTCCATTGCTGCTCGAGGAAAATGAATGGAATGATGACACAAGTAACAAATATATGCACTACAAAAACAAGGAAAGCACCACTACACCACTGTTGCACCAAGTTATGGTCCTAACCATGGAATTTTGGATCACAATAGACAATTGATTCTCATACATTCATGTGGGCCTCATCCATACTATTAGAGAGATGGTCGAGCATTAGAAATTTTTTTCCTTGGGGCACAACATGTTTGAACACCTCTACCAAGAGCTAGGTCGATACATTCACAATGAATACCATAGCCTGACTATGTGCACACTTTTGCAAGTGTGGGACGTCACCCACATCATGTGCACTCGGCCAATCATTTTTCCCCAATGATGGCCATATCACATTCTGATGGCCCACTAGTATGACATGATATGCCAATGGAGATTTGATGATCTATAGTTTTGGTAGCTATAGTTTGACACTCTCACTATAGATGGGGTTTGATGGAGACCCCACCAATTTTTCAAATGGGTGGATGATGGAAATTACCTATGGAACCTACAACAAGAGAATTTTTTGATAGGCCATCAAGATTATATCATAGTACCTTCTACTGGAGTCAAGTCATGTGACAACATGGCCATCCTCAGATGATTCCACTAGATGTGCCCACTTATACTAGGGCCTATAAGAGTGCAAAGAGGGTCAGGGAACATCCTCACCCCACCATTACTGATGTTGTTTCTAATGATGATGAGCCCAATCAAGATCTACCACAGTTGATAGCGATGGTGGATAATTTCAGGGGGGTAGCTACTAATTTTGCATGGTGGTGGGAGAGGAACTATCCTACTCCTATGTTTGGTGAGGGTGTGCCTAGAGGGGTCCTTGGTCCTCAAGAGGATTTTCCTCCCCAACACCCATAGGATAGATGGAGAGAGTGCTAGTATGTCGATGGGGAGGATGAGAGACCATAGGAGGAGGAGGTTGCACCTCAAAGATCAAGGTGACGCAGGAGATAAAACCCCTAGTGGCTACCCCTATCTCTTCAGTACCACCGACTCCTACTATTCTAGTGGCAATGGCCTTGGAATCACCATGAGTAGCTATAGATGTTGATGGCACGAGCCCTAACACCAATCCTCACCCTGATCGTACATGGCAGCCATGGGATTTAGGTATACATTGTACATTATTTATGTTTTTGTGCTTTTGATTTTTCTATTTACAATATAGATGCATGCTATGTGATATTGATTATTCCTTCTTTCTCTATGGTTGCATAGGATACATAGGGATGGACTGGGCTAATGGATCATTGTATTTCAAAGGTATCCCCTTATGTTCCAATCTAGAGGAGGGTTATCAAGGATTTTTAGCTAGTATTCATGGGGCAACAAGCCGCCACTTTTGAGTTAGTAGTGCACCTGAGGACCACCTACAATGAGCAAGGAATAGATATAGTCTAGTTGATTGCAGAGCTTACTACCATTTAGGGGACAATGTGACCAGGTCATGGGGGAGTTGTGGATGGCACTCGATGAGAAAGATGCGACAATGAGGAAGGTCGACATTGTTGAGTAGGCACGTAATGCCCTTTAGAGTCATCTCGATGACCTTAGTGGGAAACCAACAGCTGTGACCTTGGTAGAGGTTCAACATCTATGGGATGAGTTGAAGCAAGTAGAGATGACTACAGTCTCCTTACATGGAGAAATTAGGGGGATGTAGGTAGCTCTATTTGTATCACACTCGCATCGATACCACTCCATGACCACTATATAGTCTCTCCTCAGGGTACCAGAGTAGCAACTAGAGTTAGAGGGCTCTAGGAGCCATACACCACACTGAAAGGGGCTCATCATTTTGGACATCATTTTTATAGTGAGGGATACATACACATACATATATACATGTAGATCTTTTGTATAGACATATATTTAGCAACCACTCATTTTTTATAGTAGTGGCCCAATACATGTACATGACATTGTATACATACATGCATATATATATATGGACATATTGATTCTAATATCATGGCATTGTTTACTTTGATTTGTATGTTCTTTTCCCTTTGCGTATGTTTATGTTATCGATTTTATATGCTTATATGGATGTATGCTTACATTAGATGCTAACATGATTTAATAAGCATATATGATTGTATATTGATTAAATACAATGATGATCTAATTGCCTTAAAAGATGTAATGTGATGCATGTATATATAGCATAGTGAAACACATGTATGTACATCACACACATACACGTGGTAATATCATAACACCAAAAAAATTCATAATGTGTTAGTGAACAAGGTCAATATATGTAGTGCTACTACCCTTTCAAAGAGAGAACATAACATAGATGACACATGGAACACTACACATAGTATCAACGAAGATGCATCACATTAACAATCTCTTTTAGAGGCATCCCCTCCATAGATAATAATCCATAAGCACCCAAACCATACATAGAGATTAGAATGTAAGAGCCTAACTAGTTAGGGTTGAATTTCCCTCTCTAATCAAGCAACACATTTATATTTCTCTTATTTTAACCAAAAACTGGGTCCCCCAATTTAAAGGTCTTAGGAAGAACACTTTGATTATACTGTCTTGATAATGACCTTTGATAAGCTTGAAGATGATTGAGGGCCTATAAACAGTGCTTATCGAGCATCTCTAGTTGATGCAAATGGTTAACTCGGTAGAGTTCATCATCAATTAACCCTTTAAAGGAAACCTATAACCTGGACAAAATTTCCAACTCCAAAGGCATGATAGCTTCGACACCATACACGATGTTGTACGGAATTGTTTTTATCGATGTAAAGACACTCATACAATAGGCCCACAAAGTGTACGTTAATTGAATATGCCAATACTTATCATGCTTATTAAATTTTTTACAAAGAATATGTTCAAGAGTCTTGTTAGATGCTTCTGCTTGACTATTGGACTGTGGATAATATAGTGTAGAAAACCTATGTTGGATGTGAAATTTCTCCAAGAACTGCTTTAATTCCTTGTTCTTGAATTGTGTACCATTATCAAAAACAAGTGTAGTAGGAAATCCAAAATGAGAAATAATGTTATTCATGAGAGAGCTATAGATAACTTCAACATCCATGGATTAGAGTGGGATAGCTTCGACTGACTTTGTGAAGTAGTTTTTAGTGGTAATAGTAAAGGTATGTCCCTTAGAAGGAGGTGATATTTTCCAATGATATCCAACCCCCATTTTTTTAATGGCCAAGGAGAGGTTTTATTTTGAAACTCTTGAGTAGGTGCATGAATAAGACAGACGTGTTGTTGAAATTAGAGGCACTTTTTGACAAAATCGAAGGAATATTGTTTCATTGTTTTCCAATAGTACCACATGTGTATGCATCTTCTTGCTAGGGATCTACCACAAAAATTTCCACCCCTAGATCCCTAATGGGCTTCCTTAAGGGCAAGGGGTGGGTATGTATAGGATCATCATCGGAAAAATAGGCCCTTAAGTGGCAAAAAAATTAGGAAAATTAGAGTTAAGCAACTTGACAAAAAAATTTGAATAAGATATCTATATTATTTCAAAAGTATGTAAGAATAACATTTGTATAAAATTGAATGTGGTTTTTAAACTACTAGGTTTGTTTAAAAAAAAAATTCTATTTGGTGAAAATTTGAAATTTTAATGCAATAGTACTTAAATTTCAGGGAAAAAATCAGAAGCCGGTGTCTGTCTGACCACCTTAACCACAATAAAATGATAATATTTTTTTATCATATTTTAGATATAAGTAGAGGACTCATGTCCTCATGTGATGCATATTTTTTTAAAAAAATTCCAAGGAAATAATTAATTATTATTTTTTTATTACAAATTTTAAAAAATATAAAAACTCATATGTCTGACCACCTTAACTTGGTCAAAAAAAAATTTTTTCTTTTTTTTCCTATAGTATGTGTGCATATGTGATACTTTGAAAGCTATAGATGTTTTTCACTTAGCCTATCAATCAAGACTTTATCTGTAATTCAAATAGAAAATGAATAATAATTACTTGGGTATGTGCATGATCATCATGGAAAAAACAGGCCCTTAAGTGGCAAAAAATTCAGAAAAATTAGAGATAGGAAACTTGACGTAAAAATTTGAATAAGTTATCTATATTATTTCAAAAATATGTAAGAATAGAATCTGTAGAAAATTGAATGTAGTTTCTAAACTACTAAGTTTATTTAAAAAAAATAAAAATCTATTTGGTGAAAATTTGAAATTTCAATGTAGTAGTACTTAAATTTTAGGTAAAAAATAAGAAGTATGTGTCTATCTGACCACCCTAACCATAATAAAATGAAAATATTTTTTTATAATATTTTAGACCATAAGTAGATGACTCATGTCTGGATGTGATGCATATTTTTTTGTAATTTTTTTCTAAGTGAATAATTAATTATGAATTTTTTATTACAACTTTTAACAAATATAAAAACTCATATGTCTTACCACATTAACTTGGTCAAAACTTCATGAAATTCATTTTTTCATTTTTAATCCTATAGTATATGAAACATAGAATGTGATGTAGGTTTTGGATTAAAAAATGGTGATATCATTTGAAAGCTATAGATTTTTTTCAATCAGCCTATTAATCAACACTTTAGTCATAATTCAAATAAAAAATGAATAATAATTATTTATTAAATTCAAAGTAAAGCATAATTTATATTGGTGGAAATTTGAGAATCTCTTTTAAAAACCCTTTTCATTTCATCAAATTTGGGTTAAAAAGAAGTCATGAGCCACATACCCTACAAATACCCATCATATTGCCACTTTTTGGCCCATCATGATCCTGCACATCCCCACTTATTAAATTCAAAGTAAAGGATAATTTATATTGGTGGAAAGCTGAGAATTTTTCTTAAAAACTCTTTGTTTCATCAATTTCAGGTAAAAAAAAAGTCGGCAGCCACATACCCTTCATAGTGCCACTTTTTGGCTCATCATGATCTTGCACATACCCAGGTATTTCTACTTTAGTGAAACACCTAAGAAGCAAGCCATTATATTAGTATTTTTGTTAAAGAACATTGGAGAAAATAATATAACATTTTAAAAGCTTTTAGATATGAGTGCGATCATTTTTTGTCACATCATCAAGTAAGTTTCAAGTATTTAAGTAATTGTAGATACTAGAAAACCATTCCCTCAATTTATGTGAGAACACACAAGAGACTCGAATTCAAGTTGATCAAAAACTATAGGTTTTTTTGGACCTGAACTACGAAGTGGTATTCTTTCATAACCTCTTCTAAAGCTATCAAGGAAGTAGCACTTGCCATGGCATCATCATGTCTATTTTATCTCCTACAGAAACTGTCTATTTTGAAAGAGGGAAACTGATTGAGCAAGCAATAAACAAGGTCTTGGTACCAAGATAGCTTACTTTGTTTAGCTTGATAGCTTCACATAATCTAATTCACAATAAACTTAGAATCACCTAGTATATGAAGATTGTTTATTATTAGTGTAATTGTAGCATGCAAACCAACAATGAGATCTTCGTACTTAGCGATGTTATTGGTGCAAGGAAAATCTAATCAAAAGGATAGATGGATCGATTTACCTTCAAGGGATATCAAGACAACACCTACTCTAGAACCAAACTAACACCTCGATCCATCAAAATACATCTTCCATTCAACGTTATCGTTAGTTGTGAAAATATTTTCATTAGGAAACAAATCCAACAATCCAACCTAGGGAAGGAGCGAGATGAGGGAGTGGATGCCATTTGATTGACAACTACTTGACCCTTTAATGATTCATGAGTAACAAAATTTATATTGATCTCAAAAGGCAACATAACAAACTTCACTAATCTCCCAACAAGGTTAGTGCTAGAAAACAAATGCTTCATGAGACTCTTTTTTAATACATGATGTACGTTTACATATGGAGAAGGTAGTGTCTCAACTTCTATGTAGCGAATACAAGAGTGATGTATTGCTTCTCCATGGAGGAATAACGAGTTTCATAATCAACTAGGACATGGCTGATGTAGTAGACTACTCTCTCTTTCCTTGCATCATCATATTGAGCCATCAAAGCTACCAAAGCATATGGTGACATAGCAAGGTAAAGAAAAAAGGGCCTATCTTGTGTAACCAACATCAATACGGGAGGATTGGCCAAATAAGCTTAAATTGACTCAAAGGCTTTCTGACACTCCTCATCCCATATAAAGGGAACATCCTTTTTTAATAAATGAGTGAAAGGAAGGGTACGATCAACCAAATGAGATATAAATCTATGACTTGCCTAAATCTTCCCTTGTAAATTTTTCAATTCAGTGATATTCCTCAGTGGAGGCATGTTAACGATGGCGTCAATTTTATTTTTCTCAACATCAATTCCATGGTGAGAAACTATGAACCCCAAAAGATTTTTGACATCTACACTAAAGACACACTTATGGGAATTGAGTCTCATCTTGTAGATTCGAAGCCTTTTAAAGATAAGGTGAAGGTTTTTCATATGATCTTGACAAGTTATCAATTTTTATAAGATGTAATCAACATATTCTTCTAAGATCTTATGAATAAAATTGTGAAATATCAAGGTCATTTCCCATTGGTAAGTCACTCCCATGTTCTTTAAACAAAAGAACATGACCACATAGTAGAATGTACCCCAAGGGGTGGTGAAGGTTGTCTTGTATTGATCGTCTGGGTTACTACAGATCTAATCATAACCTAAGTAGCCATCCATAATAGATAACAATGCATGGCATGCAGTCAAGTCCACAATCGTATCTATATTAGTTAACATAAAATCATCCTTAAGAGAAGACTTATTAAGATCTCGAAAGTCAATAGATATGTGAATATGACCATCAGGCTTACTAATGGTGAGTATATTCAAAATCCAAGGGGAGTAGTCAATCAAATGAATAAAACTTTCTTTTAATAGCTTCCCTATCTTAGTCTTGACAATCAGCGTCACCCTGGGATTGATCTTTCAGATTTTTTTAATTAATCGACTTGGCATCAGGACATAGGATGATATTGTGAACTACTATAGACTCATCAATATCAGGCATATCCTCATACATTTAATAAAAGATATCAGGATGGGAATGCAAGAGATCATAGTGTTCATTTAAATCCTCCAAAGAGAGACACTTCCTGATCTTGATTACTTTTTCTAAAGATTTAGGATCCATAGGAACTTCAATAGTATCTCCTTTAAGGATAAAACTATAGTCTTCGAAATGAGAACATAACCTAGAAGTTCTATACTAGAGGGGCTTTCCTTTTATTCCACAATGAATAATTTAGAGAAATCCAAGGAGCCCCAATCATCACCAAGGAAAGCATTTGATTGAGAGGAAGAAGGGGAAGATGGAGGAGACTTAGGATCTTCTGATTTAGGTGGTTCATCTTTGTCAATACTCACTCTAGGAGCAATTTCCATAGAGGATATTGATGGAGAACATCCCATATCATCAATGGTTAAAGATGGAATACAATTATTGAGAGTGGATACAACTGAAGCATGATTGGAAGCCTCTATCTCACAAAGGTGAACAACTTATGGATCTACTTTAACTATAACCACTCAATTATTTGTGACAAACTTCAAAGAATAGTGTAAACTAGATGTCACAACACCGATAGCATGAATCTAGGGTCTCCCCAAGAGAAGGTTGTATAGTAATAGGCTAGGCATCACATAAACCAATGTAGGAAAGGTAATGGGGTGTAGCTACAAAGGTAGTATTATCATACCAAGAGCTTGGCAACCAGTGTTATACACACCATGAATATACAAGGAAGAGGTTGCTAAAGAAGATGAATCAATGTTGATTTTAGGCAATAGGTCCATATCACAAACATTGAGAGCTAAATGAGTGTCAATGAGAGTATGCCTAATACCAATATTATTAACATTAATTATAATAGTCAAGGGATCCACTTGCTTCTGCACAACTAGAGGCGAGAGTTCTTGTGGGTGGAATGTAATATTTGGAAAATCCACTTGAATATGAGCCAATAACACATTAACATCCATAGGCCTAGTGAAGGTAGGAAACAAAATGCTTTGCAAGGCTTCCTGCAACATCTCTTGGTAAACTGGAGTGGTTTGAAGCAAGTCCCAAAGTGAAATATTAGACGAAGTAACATGAAGTTTCTCAACAAGATCATAATCACCTGGTGCTTTGATCACATGTTTAGGTATTGAAGGAAGGCTTGGTTGAGAAGGTGGTAAAGAAGTAAGAACTTGAGTGGGTTGTGAGGTATGAATGGAAGGTTATTCATCCAAGTTCTATTTATCTCTCCTTGTATTGTACATATGCCCAACAACATTATAGGAATTAGAGTTTGTAGCTTTTATGAATCTTGAATATAACTTTGATGAATCACTACAACATGAAATCACATAGATAGAATAGTTCTCCCTAGAAGATGGTTTAGTTGAGGTCATGTAAATGATGGTTTTCTTAGGGCTCAAAGGAGCCATAGAGACCGCAACCACATTTATCGAGTCCTCAACTTGTAAGGGGGGAATTTGTTCAAAATATTTATAAATAGGGGAGAATGCTTCTAAAAAATCATGTAGAGCATCTTACAACATATCTAAATATTTTTCAAAAAAGGGATTATCATAAGCATGTCACATCATGAAAATCGATGTGACACTTTCACGTTAGGTTCACCAAAAATGTAAGAGAGGGGCACCAACCACATTCAAGGCCCCAAGTCACAGAGAGCCAAGAGAAGAAGGCTATGCTAACTTACCTCAACTTAAAGGGGTGTTTAGAAATGAGGGACGAGAATGGTGAGGAGTAGGAGGTCCTTCAACCACTCAATAGTCTACCTTAGATTCAAGATGGGGCTAGGAAAGTAAGTTTTTGAGTACCACACTATACCTCAAGAAGTTGAGGATGAAAGTGTGGTTCTGAGACAATTACATGGTGTGCTAGCGTCTCTTAGGTACACTAGCATCTATACAACCAGTAGATCAAAAGTACGATGAAAACTTCTATAAAATGAGTTCACAACCTAGCTAATCACTTCCAAAGAGCCAACACAAAGCTATGAAGTAGGAAATATATGAATGAATATGATAAAATAAATATACTTGAGGTTGAGGGTAGAAAGAATGATCTCACAAAGGTATTCATTCACCAGTTAGCTCCAAATGCACATCCACATGCAACAAGAAAGAGGGAAACTTTTTGGGGATGTATAGGGGCCTACCTCAGTCAAAACCCTATTTTAGTGTTCCAACCTCCACAGAAATCCAAGTTGGAAACCAATGTAAATGAACTAAACAAAGCCCGTGCTGAAGGAAAAACCCACTCAACAGTAGAACCTATTGTACCAAAGAAAATGGATCATTCACATTTTCATGGTCTTTTAGGTCTTTCTCTTGTGATGTTTGGCATGTCTTACTTTGATTTAATGTTGTAATGTGACTTCTACATTGACATTAAGTCTTAAATATTCAAATTATGGCATCTTGTGAAGGAGTTGTGAAGTCTTGTAACACATTTCTAGACTTTTCTAGACTCTTTTCATTAAAATTGACCTAAAAATATCCTTTTCATCACTTATCAAGTCCTATTCCAAAGTGTTGTAAAGTATTGTAACAAGATTTCATGCTATTCTAGGATTAATTTAACTATTTAAACCTTTATTATGCTTTATTTGACCCTTTTATGCACTCATATAAGGCTTAATTAAGTGTATTTTTGAATGTAAACCAACAAACAACATTAAATGTGACTTAATGCCTAACACCTACTTACAAGCCCAAGGTGGAACCCATTTTCCATGGGTGATGAATGAGTTCCTCTTGGCTCCAAAATCAAAATAATTCAAATTTTCTTTCAAGTTTTTATTCAAAATTATCTTATGTCGGCCTCTAATGAGGTATCATTAGGTTATTAGGGCACAAGAATGTATAAATAAGTGTGTCTCCTCATATTACATCTCCTTCCATCTCTCAATCATTAATTATCATTCAAGCACTTTGCATCATTCAATCAAGCATCAATCAAGTATCTTGGAGCAACCATTGACATATCTTCATATTTCTTCAACAAGGTTCTGGTGAATTTAGGGAATTTGCATGTTATTTATTCATCTTTCCTTATTCATTTCATTTCATTTCTTCATTAAGGGTTCAATTAATACCAAAGTGGGATTTGACCAAGGAAAATCCCTATACTCTAACCCTTAACCATTTTTCCCCTTTTTCTTGTGTGTTCACATACTTTTGTCCACAAATTTATCAAGCAATTAGGTGTTGAAAGGTTGTGAACAAGTCGACATAGTTTTTTAAGTCAACTACATCCTATTTTAAGCTTGGAGACAACCTACAACTCCTTTTCTACAAATTGGACTCCGTCAGCTTGAAAAGAAGACATGTGCAGATATGGAGCTACATAATTGACCTTTGATTTCATAGAATTTTGGGAGAGAGCTGATTCACTATCAATGGTGAATGAGTCCCACCTTAAAGTTGGAAAACTATATTTTGTCATATTCTTGTTCCTGACAGTTGGAAACCTATTTCAGGAGATTTTATTAGTAGCAAGACTGATTCACCATCACTGTTGAATGAGTCCCACTAATGATTTTGAATGATTTCTACCAGCATTTAGATCATTCTAGATTCAACATTCATTGCCTAGGTGCACTCTATTCATCCTTCTTTCAATATTGTTTTGCACATGTTCATGTTTTAGTTCATTCTTGCATATCACATTATGTTTTCAAAAATTGCATATTTCATAGGTTTTTCATCAATAGTCAATCAATTCCATTAGTTAGTTGCATTTACAACATTTCATTTAGTCATATTCACATCATGAAATCCTATATTTGAGTGAACCACTTCAATTTTGGGGTTCTATCTCTATCCTTTTAGGTGAAAGATCCTAAGAGTTCAGGAGAATTCAATATCCAACCACAAAATTGTTGGCTCATTTTGGTGAATATAACATGATGATGATGACCTCAGATCACAAGAATAGATGAATAAGTGCATAATTATCTAAACTCTTTATTTTAATCTACCATGAACTTAAATGATAAATCTTTTATACCAAGTGAAGAACCTGGTACATCTCCTAGTTCACCACCCTCACAATAAATTGAACATGATTGGGAGGTGGATGACTTGATGGATGGTTGACTTGCATTTTCCTTGCTAGCCTTTTTCCATTTTCCTTTTCCTTTTTCTTTTCTTTGGTGTAGTTGTATTATGTTCCCTCATAATGTGTGTTTGATGGTCTCTCTCTATTTGTACCTCGCTTCTTCTATATGTCATACTTTATCTTTTTTTTGTCTTCTCCTTTTGGGGATGACACAAAGCATTGAGATGCCCTATGTCTCTTCCATGTTGACCCAATCAGTCCTTTTTCCTTTTCTCTTTATCTTTTTTTATTAATATTTTCCTTTTGGGGATGACGTAAGGCATTGAGATCGAAATGTCTCCTTCATCTTGACCCAAGATATTTTTTTTTTGTTTGACTTTTCATTTTCTTTTTTTCTTTTTTTTTTTCCTTTTGGGGATGTTGCAAAGCATTGAGACCATAATGTCTCTTCTAGATTGACCCAAAATGGACTTTTTTTTCCATTTTTTTTCCTCTCTTTGTTCCATTCTTCTAGTTCTATTTGCTTTGGGGAATGATGATAGTTTCTAGCTCTTTAATAAAAAACTTGCAACAACGAACATATCAACCCAAAATTAATAGATCCTTTATGTGTTTAGTGTGCTACTTTCCAAGGGAAATCCTCCTTTTCTTTTGTTTTATTTTCCATTTACATGACGCAACCTAACTTAGAAACACATGACTTCACATAGGGGCTTTCCAAGTTGGATCTCATGTCTTATTTTGTTTTTTCACTTTCTTTCCTTTGATACTTTAAGCTAATTTCTCAAAGAAGAGTGTGTAGCAATTCCTTTAAAGTGGGGGGCATACATTGGCATAATTCCATTCCTACTCTTAGTTCTTAGTGTAGCCTTGTCACTTAATACAATGTGTTTGTCACTTTTTTGATGAGATTGGGTGTGATGTCCTTCATAAGGGTGATTTATCTTAGCATATTACATTCCTCTTGGTGGCCTGATGTGATACACTTCATCCCATAAGTTGTGAATATTTTATTATTTGATTGGTCCTCTCTTAGAGATATTAGACACAATGTTCCCTAAGTTATAGGATTTGCATCAACTTATCAGGACTTCTTTATCTTTTACATTTTACATGTTACATTTTTTCATTTTACATTTTTTCCACCTTGCATAACACAACTTACATGCCTATGGTACCCTTGCTCTTTGTTCATGAGTTCTAATCATATAGAGCTTTTTTTCTCTCATGAAGCAAGAATTGATATTTTCCTTTGTGACACCTTGTAAAACTTATCAGGAGTTATAACTTTGATATGGTTAAGCGTGAAGCCCATTCAACAACATGACTTTACCCATAGCCACCTATGTGTTTGTGAGTGCATACCAACTAGTTTATGTATCTCACCTGTTTGGGTCTTATCTCCTAGTGGATTTCCAATATTTTTGTCACTCTAGAGTATGTATGCATTCTTTTTTTCTCACAAATAGCCTAGATCTAATGCACAACTAATTGAAAAAATGAGCGAAGCTTGATCTAATTCTCCCTTTTCTTCTTCTCTTTCAATGTGTATTCCTTTTTTCTTATGTTTAGCTTTCCATGGGATCTTTATCTTGGGGGTTTCATCATCCCTCTTGATCGTTGTCATTCCATCTTGTTGACATAAGTGCATTTGAATAATTCTCAATATACATGGCTACTTTAGTGTGAGTTTGAAGCAAGTTCATCCTCTCACTAAAGTGGGGGATAAATGTACCATAGAAAAATCGATCATTAACATTTTCATGGTCTTTTAGGTCTTTCTCTTATGATGTTTGACTTGTCCTATTTTGATTTAATGTTGTACTAGGTACGTGTAGGATCATGATGGGCCAACAAGTGTCAATATGATGGGTATGTATAGGGTATGTGGGTAACAACTTTTTTTTGACCTAAAATTCATGAAATGAAAAGGGTTTTTAAAGAATATTCTCAGCTTTCCACCAAAATAAATTATGTTTTACTTTGAATTTAATAAATAATTATTATTCATTTTCTATTTGAATTATGACTAAAGTCCTAATTGATAGGCTGATTGAAAAACATCTATAGCTTTCAAACGGTATCACATTTTTTGAATCCAAAATATGTGTCACATTCTATTCTTCACATACTATAGGAATACAATAAAAATCATGAAGATTTGTCCAAGTTAAGGTGGTCATACATACGAGTTTTTATATTTTTTTAAAAGTTATAATAAAAAATTCATAATTAATTATTTACTTTTAAAAAAAATTAGAAAAAAATATGCATCATATATGGACATGAATTATCTACTTATATCTAAAATCTTATAAAAAATTATTATCATTTTATTGTGGTTAGGGTGGTTAGATAGACACCTACTTCTTATTTTTTGCCTAAAATTTAAGTACTACTACATTGAAATTTTAAATTTTCACCAAATAGATTTTTTTTAAACAAACCTAGTATTTTATAAACTACATTCAATTTGCTACATATTCTATTCTTACATATTTTTTCAATAATATAGATAACTTATTCAATTTTTTTATATCAAGTTGCCTAACTCTAATGTTTCTAATTTTTTTGCCACTTAAAGGCCTGTTTTTTCCATGATGATCCTACACATACCCTAATGTGACTTTTGCATTCACATTAAGTACTAAATATTCAAATTATGGTGTCTTGTGAAGGTGTTGTGAAGTGTTCTAACACATTTATGCACTTTTGTAAACCCTTCTCATCACAATCCACCTGAAAATCACCTTTTCATCACTTATCAAATCCTAGTCTAAAGTCTTGTAACAAGATTTCACACTTTTCTAGGCTTAATTTCACCATTTATAGCTTTCTTCTACTTTATTTGACCCCTTTATGCACTCATAAGGCTTAATTAAGTGTATTTTTGAATGTAAACCAAACAAACAACATTAAATGTGACTTAATTCCTAACACCTACAGACGAGCCCAAGATGGAACCCATTTTCCATGGGTGGTGAATGAGTGCCTTTTGGCTCCAAAATCAAAATAATTCAAATTGTCTTTCAAGTTTTTATTCAAAATTACCTTATGTTGATCTCTAATGAGGTATCATTAGGTTATTAGGGCATAAGAGTGTATAAATAAGTGTTTTTCTCCTCATTTTACATCTCCTTCAATATCTCAATCATTAATTAGCATTCAAGTAGTTTGCATCATTCAATCAAACATCAATTAAGTATCTTGGAGCAACCATTGGCATATCTTCAGATTTCTTCAACAAGGTTGTGGTGAGTTTAGGACATTTTCATGTTATTTATTCATCTTTCCTTTTTCATTTAATTCCATTTCTTCATTAAGGGTTTGATTGCCAAAGTGGGATTTAACCAAGGAAAATCCCTATGCTCTAACCCTTAACCATTTTTCCCCTTTTGCATGTGCATTTGCAGAATTTTGTATGCATAGTTTTAAGCAATTAGGTGTTGAAAGGTGGTCAACAAGTCAACAAAGTGCTTCAAGTCAACTACATCCTATGTCAAGCTTGGGAACAACCTACAGTCCATTTTTTGTAGATTTGATTCCATCAACTTGACAAGAAGACAAGTGCAAATATGGAGCTACAAAATTGAGCTTTGATTTCATAGAATTCTGGGAGAGGACTGATTTTCCATCAATGGTGAATGAGTCCAACCTTAAGGCTAGAAAACTATATATTTTTTAGATTCCAGCTCTCAACAATTGGAAACCTATTTCAGGAGATTTTTTTAGTAGCAAGACTAATTCGCCATTAGTGGAAAATGAGTCCCACTGGTGAGTTTGACTGATTTCTACTAGCATTTAGATCATTTGAGATTCATCTTTCATTGCCAAGGTGCACTCTATTCAGCCTTCTTTCAATTCTATTTTTCATTTGTTCATGTTTTAGTTTCATTCTTTCATATCACATTATGTCTTCAAATATTGCATATTTCATAGGTGTCACATCAATAGTCAATCAATTTCATTAGTTAGTTACATTTACAACATTGCATTTAGTCATATTCACATCATACAATCCTCTGTTTGACAAAACCACTTCAATTTTTTGGTTCTATCTCTCTCCTTTTAGGTGAAAGATCCTAAGAGTGTAGAAGTCAATAGCCAACCACAAAATTGTTGGTTCACCCACACCACAAGATAGTAAATGAATAAGGAAGGAAAGTGATAGAGAAATAGAGTGTTACCCATGGATCTAGACCCTCTTTGGAGCACATGGACACACCATTGAGTTCTTACTTAAGAGTTGTTGTTGTTGGAGGGACCTCAGTTTGGCATGGCTTCACTTCTAAGATCATTGCTATCAAGGATGAAGAGAACTCAAGACTAGAGCATGCAATAAGAGAGCTTGAATGAATGACTTCCAACCCCAAATGAGAGCAAGAAAGGGGTTTTTAATGTTTGCAAGGGTGGAAAAGAGCCATTACATCCAAAACATGACCATTAGGATGTATGTGTTGAAAGAGTCAAGATTCTAGATTCTCCATTTCAAATTCAAAAAACTATCAAGATGCTAGCATGCTTCTTAGATGTCTACGCACTGCATATGTGTCTAGAGCCTATAATTTTGGGAAACATGAAATCAAGCTTTTGTGCTCCATCACAAGTCCACATGAACCCAGAATTGTGAAATTTTGACTCATTGGATTTTTGTCATTAATGCTCTAAGGTGTCATCAATGCAAGGAAAGAATGTAAAAAAGTGGAATTACTCCTAGGTACAATCTTGTAACATTACACTATATATATATATATTTGTGTGTGTGTATGTATGTATGTATATATATTTGCATATGCACATATGTATATATGTGTATGCATATATATGTGTGTGTGTGTGTGTGTGCATATATGTATATGTATGTATATTTATGTATATATTTGTCTGCATGTGTGTTGTGTGTTTTTGTATTTACCTTGGTCTGATTTTCATTTATTATGAATAGATTCAAGTTAGTTGGTATTAATGGATTACAATGTTTAGTGTTGAGACTCTCAAGAAAAGGACTATTTGTGTTTCTTAGTGCATACACATACATACATATATTATGTATATATGAGTATATATACATAAATATGTCATACATATATGTATGTATATATGTATATATGTGTGTATGCATACATATTCTAAATTTCTCCATTTGTTTGTTGGGGTTGGAATCTATGTCTATTGAGAGGGTTTATACTTATCATGTTGGCAATGACAATGAAGGTGCTTGTAAGTTCCTATATCTTAAATTACATGGTGATATTATAGTTTTAAAACCTTTTGCAATGATTTAATATTTGGTGTTCTTTATTGATGAGTGTTTTCATTGGTTGATTGTTGTTTTCCCAATTTCATCATGGGATTTTAATGTTTTAATGATATTTATATGTAGTGTGGATGTTTCAATGCCAAAAGGTCTTAAAATGAATTTTATGCTATTTTTTCTGAATATGTGTACATGGAACAATGATAGACATTGGAAGATGTCTATTTATACATGTACAATACAACTGATATGAAATTGATGTTTCATACCATGCATGTCAAGAATGTAAGGAAATTCAAGGTGTGGAAACAACTCTCCTAACACCAAAACTTTAGAGAAGAATGTAGATATACTTTTAATTTTTCAATTAGAGTTCAATTAAGATGCATTATGAAGTAAATATCAAAAAAAGAGAATTGGAAAAATACAGATGAACACCAAATATACGTGGGAAAACCCTTACAGAAGAAAAACCCACCACACCAAGATAAATCACTTTGTATTACAGTAATAAGGATTACATACAAGTATCAGACTTATCTTTCTGGTGTCTGTTTACAGCAACATTCACCATGAACAATCTAAGGAAACTTTAAGTTACAGTTTGAATATAATAGAATTCATTCACTGATAGAATCACTCAACAATCTATCTATCCAACCAACCGATCACAAAATGCAATCACTGAGTATATCCATGTCAATCTCTATCTGTCAAGCTTCCTCATAGAACCATTACAATGAACAGACTCTCAATTGTTCAGATTCATCATCTCCTATTGGTCCATGAGATTCCACATAGGATAGTCAAACAACAGTCAAGAGAGTTCACACTATGTTGGCATCTTGGTGAGACACTAATAGTGTCTCCCCGGTGCCCAAAAGTTTCTTATTGATGTCACCAAGTGTTACCGTAGTTGCCAAGATGTTTCACTGAGCTTACAACATATATTGAATTTAGTTTTCCTTTCATAAAGACTATCGTTCTCGCCAAGACATCTCAAAAAGCTTTCTTGTGTTACCTTGAAGCACCAAACAGTCGGCGAGACCTATTGTTGTTGCCAATAGATCATAGCGAGGTCTAAGTGTCTCATAGATGTGAGTTCACCATTTAGCAAGAGTATCGCTCTTCGGTGAGACCACATATAGATAAAAAAAGTCATCACGATCTCAACATTCCTATCGACAAGACTTACTGCTCACTGGGAGGTTTTATCGAGCTACATTAAGTTACACCAAAAGCATAAAACTATTGGCAAGACCTATCATCTTTGCCGAGACATTATGCCGAATACACACAAGTCATATTGAGCACTAAGCCACAGTCAGCAAGACTTATGTTCTTCGCCGAGAGAACATACCAAACTCCAAGACTTATCCCGAAGGCTTCAACATAAAGCGTTGTCAACAATACATGTTACTTTCACTAAGACTTCTCACCGAGCTGCCATGTTACACCGATGACAAACATTTAAACTTTCATCAGTGAGACATTTCAATGTCACTGGGACATCTTATCGAAACCATTGTGTTATCCCGAAGACTTCAATGTGTATGTTATCAGTGAGACTTTCCTATCGATGAGAGCTCATAGTGAACCTCTAAGACTCTTCCCGATATATGATATCTAATTGAATGGCCTGTCGGCCAAAGATGTCCATGTGGTAAGAGATCATAGCGAAGACTCCATCATGTAAGCATTCGGCGAGACTCCTCCAAGGTCACAGCAACTTGTACAAGACATGATGCTACCAATTTGCTAGTCGGCCAAACATTAGAGCTGTCATACCGACTTGACTTCTAAAGAGGTTTCAGCCTGTATTGATTGAGGCATACATTTCCAACAAAGAATATTTTGTACAAATAAGACATCTTCCAATGGTGTGTATTTGGAACTATAAAAATGAGGTTTGTGTTTTTTCCCCTAACCTACTTTGTCAATGGAAATTGGTGTATTATATGTTGGTTTTGTGTATTATAAACTTGCAATCTATTATTGAAAGCAACAAAAATAAATAAAATTTTGTTTTCCTAATGATTTGTTGTTATGCATGTCTCATTGGTGCAAATGCTCCTATCAACATGTGTCTTGTGAACAGTGGCTTGCATGCTATGTGCGTATGATTGCATTTTGAAATTATTTTTACTTAAATTTGGCTTATTGTAAATAGTTAGAAGTACAAATTCCATTAATGGATTATTTTGCTAAGTTTTATAAATGTGAAAGAAAAAGGATCTCATGCATATATGTATGTTTGTAAATATACAAACATGCATACATTCATGTATGTATATATTTATAAATATGTATATATATGGTTGTGTGTATTCATATAGACATATATATATGTGTGTGTGTGTGTGTGTGTGTGTGTGTGTGTGTGTGTGTGTGTGTGTGTGTGTATGTGTGTGTATTCCTATATGTACATATATACGTGTGTATATATGTATGAATGTATACATATGTTTTTATATATACATGTGTGCTCTTCATTTTACATTTATCAAGATATGATTTCCATTTAATATGAATAGACTCAAGTGCAGTTGGCATTAATGCATTATGGTGTTGAGCTTGGTGCCTAAGGAACAAAAGATTAATTTTATTTTTACCACATGTATATATGTATGGACATATATATATATGCATGAATGTCTAGATATGTATACATACATTATATATATGTGTGTGTGTGTATGTATGTATGTATACATATCTATATATACATATATAAATGTGTGTGTGTATATATATATGTATTGATGCATATGTTTGTTGCATTGATGCACATGTTCATATATGTAGTTATATGTACATGTATGCATATACTTATATGTCTATGTATATATATTGTTTATTATGGACATGAAAAAAGTATCATTTTTTGCTTGATTGATTTGGGAATAAATAACAACAAATTGGACTTAATGATGACTTGATTTAGTGTTGTGGGGTGTTTTACACATCCACATTAGGTCTTAGACCCTTGGAAATCCATTAAACGATGTCTTGTAAAGGTGTTGTAGAGTGTTGTAAATCACTTTCATACATTTCTAGACTCTTATTAAGCATTTTAGTCTAACATTATTTTAATTCAAAATTTATCTTTTTCCTCTTCTTCTATAATTAAATAATTATTTTAATTAGTTAATTATTCATTAGCCTTTTCTCTCTATAATTAAATAAATGTTATATTTATTTAATTATTTAATTATATAATTTGTTCTCACCTCTCTTTTGAAATAAATATTTTTTTTATTTTTTTAATTTATCCTATGTTTTCCACTTAAATTAAATAATATTTATTATTTAATTTCTCTTACCACCTCTCTTTTTGTGTCAAACTTATCTTCCACCTCAAGTCTTTATCTATACATGTCTTTTCTCTTCCAATTAACCTCCACCCTTCATTAAGTTATTTTATAATTTAATGTTGGCCCTTGATCATGATCCTTATTCTTAACTCTTCCCTATAAAATGATACCTTTAAACTCTAATTCATTCACCAAATAATTCATTCATCATTCATTGTCTATCTCAACTCAAGCAAGCTAGGGTTTGGCATTTTTGAGACTTCACAAGGAAGCATCCTCAAGGACATCATCAAGGGATTCAAGAGAAAGATCCTTCATCATGGAAAGTTTCTAATCGCATTATTCCATGTTTTATGTTTCATTATCTCATTTCATCATTTTTCTTTAATTACCTAAATGGGGTTTGACCAAGGAAAACCCTTAATACCTAACAATCAACATTTTCTCTCTCTTCCTTTATGTGATCAAAAATTTGGGTACTTATATTATATTGAATTTTTTTTTAATTCATCTCCACTTTTGCAATGCCAAAATTAACACAAAAAGTCACCAATAGTGCTAAAAATCAGGGTTTTAGATATGCGCACCTAGAGGTGCAGATTGAGTAGACTGAGAGCTTCAAATTCCATTTTGAGTTTTTAGAAAAGCCAAAATGGACTAATTCACCTAAAGTGGAGAATGATTCCCATTGTACCTAGTTTCTAGATATTTTTTTATATTTGGATACCCATTTGGCTAAATTGAATAGCAATTTAGTTTTGTAGAACTGGGACTGATTCACCTAGAATGGTAAATGAGTCATACCAGGCCTAAAAATCAACATTTTCAGAATTTCAAAGTCATTTCCAATCCTAAGAAAGTTTATAGTTGCACACATTCAGTTTTACAACTTTAGAACTATTTTGTTTAATAATCATTTCTAGGTCATTCTCTAGGTCTTTTTGCATATCACAATGTGTTTTCAAATAATCATCTTTCTTTTTCATTTTATTACATGTATATCATCTCATCTAGGCACAATACACCCACATCACATTAATATTTTAATGTCTACATTGCAATTTGGCCCATCTTTCTCCTTTTAGGTGAAAAACCCTAGAAGGGCTAGAAAGCCCTTGGAAGCCAAAATCCTTGTTTATATTTATGCATATCAACGTCAAACAAAAATTGAATAGTATTATTTGTTGAAACTAATAAACTATATGTGAAACAACTTCAAAAGTTGTTAGATAAAATTGGCCCACACTATACATTATTTATAGCCACATGCAAAATACATGTGTAGTGTTCCACCCCCTATTATTTAGAAACATGGCATAGTGTGTTTTCTAGTGGTTGTTGTTTTTGCTAGTATCTATGCCAATTTTTTATTATTTGGAATTTTACCTCTACTACACATATCATATATTGCTACAACAACGTGTAGAGGTATGCTTTAAAACTCTTTGTGCATTTGAAAATAGCATGCATAGAGATGTGTAAGAAAGAGAACATAGAGTGTAAAATATATTGATCCAATATCTAACTATTATTGTCATTGTGTGGCTGATAAGCATAATAAATTATCCTTTTAGTAAATTGTAATGCATTTTCTTTTTTAGATGCTAAACAGCTCTAGATACTGAATTATAGTATATGTTTGTGACCTCTTTCAGTTGGTTTTGAAACTGACTATGGATAAAGAGACTAAAATAGTGAAGGGATGCTCTTATATGGAAATGTGTGTTATGCAAGAGATAGAGATAAGCACTGAAAAGTTCAACTAAGATGTGAATAATATTTTAACTATTTTGTTTTATATATATATTTTAAATATATGTTGGATTGTGTAAGGTATAGACATTAAGATTAAAGCTAGAATGGGCAATGTAGTATCTTTTCTTAGTTTTGCTAATTTAGTTTTCATATATGCTATTTACAAGGTCAGGCTATGGGACATAGTACCTCTGATGACATGGATCTAGTCACTGGTGTTGCTTCATCACCTATTGGAAATTCGTATCTCAAAAAGGTAGCTAGAATCACAAGCATCAAAATCATATTTGGTTGAAGTGATTTTTGAATTTTCTAGCTACATCTGTTGATTTCCTTATAACAATATGCAACTTATCCACTAGAGATATTCACAATGATCTCTTGATTATGTGTCTGATGTCCATGGATGAAAAAATAGAGAAAACATTATAGTGCATATGGATACATACATCTACTATTTATAAATGCAATGAAAATGTATATGCATGCATATATATGTGTGGATGAATTTATATAATGCATAAATGCATTTACATAAACAACCTCATAAAATGAAGTAACAATGCAAATAATAATTTCATCCACAGGCCTAAAATTTTAAACCCAAGAAATATTGCAAATATGAACAATTCTCATTTTTATCGAATAGATTAAATTGTAGCTACCTATTTTCATTCTTAGTCATGGGTAGGAGAGAAATTGACATTAATGAATTATAGTGTTATGTCCTTAACCTAACATAATAACCCGTAGAAGCAATCAAAAATAGCAAAAAGTAGATGATAACATGAAAAATGCAAGCAACAAGAAACAATAGACATTAGCCCATAATATGAAAAGATGTAAAAAACTATAAAATGATAGTGTAAAAGACATACAATGTTACAAATGTAAACCCTTTCAATGGACACAAACTTAATGATTTTATACCTAGATGGTTTCCAATTGCTTTGACCTAATTTTCATTTTCTTTTGATAAATCAAAATCAAGGCTAGGTAAATGCAAAATCTAGAACACGCATGCATATATATGTGTGTGTGTGTGTGTGTGTAGATATATGTACATACACATATATATATATATATATATATATAATATGCACACACATGTATACATATGCACATATATAAATATATATACACATATATACATATATTTGTATATAAATGTTTTTACAATTTCCTCATTGACTTTTGGATTTTTGCTCATGGTTTTGTATTTTTCCAATCCAAATTAATTGTCTATTCATGAAAGAGTGATGGAGAAACTCAAAAATTTACACCATGAGCCAAAAATGATGGTTTCACTTCACTATACTCATATGTATACATACATACATACATACATACATACATACATACATACATACATACATACATATATATATATATATATGTATGTATGTATGTATGTATGTATGTATGTATGTATACCCATGTATACATATATATATTTATGTGTATGTACTAAACAAGACAAATAGTCCTCTTCTTGAAAATCTCAAAACTAAACACTGCAATACATTGATGGCAACTACACTAGAATTTGTTCATAACAAATGAAAATCGTACCTAAGTCAATGAAAAATGTATAACACATATATACATATACAGACATATACATACATACATAAATGTACACACACACACAAACACACACGCACACACACACACATGCATACAAACATATACATATGTACATATAGAACTATATATGCATACATATATATTGTATATATGTGTTTTTGCAATTTTTTCATTGAATTTTGGCATTCTGGTTATGGTTTTGTATTTGTCCAGTCCAAATTAATTGTCTATTCATGAATGATTGAGAGACATGTTTAAAAATTCTCACCATAAGCCACTAATGACAACTACACTTCATTCCACTCACAATAAATGGGAACTTGCAAATGGTAAATGCAAATGCACTACCCAAAATTCCACACAAAAGAGTTACAAAAAACTATTTTGCTCAATAAGTTCAAGTGCAGTTGCAATGCATGTGTAGATAAAATATTCCATTTCAATCATGAGAAATACACTATCGAGTTATGTTTTTAACACAACAAGGAATACTAAGCCATAAATACACTAACAGAAATAACATGAGAAAATTAAAAAAAAAACTCAAATAATAATTTGGTCGATAGGCTTAAAAGTTTAAACCCAATAAATATTTCAAATACAAACAATTCTCATTTTTATCAAATAGATTGCAGTGTAGTTAGTACTTTTATTATTAATCATCGATATAAAATAAATTGACAATGATGAATTATTTGTCTTTTCCAGTGTCATTTTATAGTTGCTACATCTGTGCATTCACATGCATGCGTGTAGAGAAAATATTAGTTCCATTTCTAATAAATTGAATGAAGAAAGAAGATAGAAGATTATGAATGTAGTCTGGAATAAGTACTTATTGTCCCCAACAAGAGAACATTGCATATTAATGAAATATTATAGATGTTACAGTTGCAGCTTTTGTAGTTATACAAATCTATGTTTTATTTAATTGGTTAAACTATAGCTGACATACATCTGTACCACATAGTAGATTATTTGCATTGTAAATGATAGACAATAGAGATCTCAATATTTATGGATTATAGTGTGATTTATTTAAATGGGAAAGGTTTAGAATCAAGATAAATAGGTTCCAACCCCATCAAACAATCTAAGAAAATGATTGGACAATAGAAAAAAGGCAGTGTCAAAGATATATGAAATTACAAATGCTTGTTTTTTTTATAGATTTATTCTCTGTTAAATAGTTTCTGGAAATGATTATACAATAAAAATAAATTTTTGCTCAACATTCTTGAAACCCTATGCTAGGATCCATTGATGTTGATTGCATTTCAATCCACTGACAACAAATAAAAATTAGTAACAAATGCTAAAAGGCCTTGTTAAAACAACATACAATGAGAGGAATGTTGGGTTCCAAGACATGGCTCTATCAAAGAACATTAGTAAGGTATGGAGTATTTGCAATAGAAATAAAATATTCTCAATTGCTGATCTGATTTCATATAGAGACATTTTTTACTCATTGACGCATGATACATTGTCATGGCTAGCAGAAAAATTGACATTATTGAATTGTGGTGTTAAGTCTTAAACTCAAAAATAGACACTAGCACATGGAAATAGTCAATGCAAATAAAGAATAGACATTAACACACAAAATGCAAACAACAATAATAATAGACATTAACCCATAAAATGCAAAGATGTAAAAGAGCTAGACAATGACACTGTAAAAGGCATACGAACTTACAAATGCCTCATCCTTCACTCCACATAGAATAGACAAAGATCCTTTCAACAAACAAAAATTTAATGATTTTATGTCCATACATTTTCCAATTACTTGGACCTTATTTCCATTTTGATTTAATGGATGTCTTTACAATGGCTAGTGAGAAATATGGCATTAATGAATTGTGGTGTTAATTTTTCTAATCTACAATAGAGGCTAATCCATCAAAGCATTTAATGATAGGGAAGAGTAGAGAATTAATGCAAAAGATGAAAAGATCAAAAAACAATGGACATTAACCCATAAAATGCAAGGATGTAAAAAAATATATAATGACATTGTAAAGGATATAAAAACTTACAAATGGATCATTTTCCACTTTGAATACAATAGACATAAACCTTTTCAATAGATATAGGCCTAACTCTCTCAATCATTTTCCATAGTTTTGCAATGTTTTAATCTCCATTGTCCCCTATCAATTAGTGTTATTATAGATTAATCTTTGTTTTTTTCATTTTTGTCATTGGCTTTTGATATTTTGGTGCTTTTTTGTGTATTTTTCTAACAAAAATTTATTGTGTATTCATGAAACATTAATAGACATTGAAGGATGTCTATATGTTCAAGATATATTTGATTTACCATGGATCTAATCAAACGAGAACAAAACACAAATAACAGTTTTCTCAACAGTCTTAAAAATTCACACCATAAGCCACTAACGACACTTTCACTTCAACCTAATCAAAATAAATGAGAGCTCGCAAATAGGAAATGAAAATGTGTACTTCTAAGTATCACACATCCCCAAAAAGAGTGTATGCAAAGACACAACTATAGCAAGAAAATCATGAAATAATTTCAATAGCAAAGCTTCCTACAATAATTATTTTTAAAAAAATTATAAATTGACAAATGCATGAGGAAAATACCAACAACCAATGCAAAAATTGTAAAAAAATCAATGCTATATACCTTACTATGATAGGGTTGTGCATTAGTGATGTTTTTTTCTATACCCATGTTTACAACTTACATGTGTCTATGGATAGATGGCATTCTTCATAGTAAGTCACATGCCTTGTCTAAGACTAGTGCTAATGTTGAGCATTGGAGATTGGAATACATTATTATAGAGATTTCCTAAGTACTATTAAGATTGATAGGTGGTTTTTTCTTCTCAGGTGAAAATTGTCATTCATAGCATTTGCTACATATGTAAAATGATAGGAGATCAAGTTTATAGCAAGATATGGCCTAAATTTGTAAGTTCATTCTCTTCATTATCCCTATTTTATATAATCAAGGTGTATTCTTCTTGCAAGGAAACTATTCTTATTAAATATAGAAAATCTACTAGATTGCAATTATAGCTATGCATGAACCTTGTTTCGTTGTGCTATTGTTTGCAAGTAGTTGATTATTTCTATTTTTTTTTTGAGGGCGCAGCCCGAGACTTAGAAAATAACCCACAAACAAGAGAATAATTTTATTATTTAGAAAATGGAGCTTCTTACATGTAGAGGATCTCAAATCCCAAAGTTCTACAACACATGCAAGTTACAAAAAGCTACAGAATCACCCTTTCGCAATATACGAGCTTGTCTCCAAAAAGTTACCCAAAAATTAGAAACCCGCCCATAAATAGAGCTCCTCTTTAGTTTGGAGCCAAAAAAAAATTCAAATTTGAGTTTAGGCAGTTTGGTGCAAAAAAAATTACACCTTGAAGTTCAAATTTCAAAAGAACATTTACAATTGTATCTTCTAGAAAGTGCGCCAACTAAGGGCCTGTAACTTTGATACAGGACTCCAATTCACGAACGTTTAGACGTTGGAAAGGTACAAAAGTGAATAACATGCCAAAATTTCTATGCTAATTTTAGAAGTTTTGGGGATGATCAAAATCTAAGTCCTTAAATCTAACTGAAGAGGTTTTGGGGTGCAAATCTAGGCTAAAAGCGTATCTTGTCGAGAGTAGAAAAATAAAACCATAATTGATTTTGTTCTTGACAAAAGGGTATCCAAAAAAATGTAACAACATATAAAAGCGAAACTTGATTTAACTATTTTTGGGTGATGCAAAGTTGCCCTTACTTCAGATGCTCCTGCATCAAACACAGAAACCGTTGAAGTGACCCTATCATGTCTTAGATGGTGGAGGAAAAAACTCAAATGGTCAACCTCTGCCTTAGGCAACCAAGATGAATCTTCAACAGGCCTTCCTTTCCATTTCACCAGATATTCTTCATACTGCTTGTTCTTGGTACTCCTTCCCATATTATCAAGTTTCCTCAATCTCCTTTTACGAAGTAGAGTGCTAAGATCCCTTGTTCTATAGTTGGTACTTCCTACTTGCACCACCTTCACTGATCTTTTATCCGTCTGAAATGTTGAATCGGAAAATAAAACTCTACCCTCCCTTGCCATTACGAATGCCTTCAAAAATTTTATAGGGATGAAACTTCTTCATCTTCAATTTGTTATATATTCCCATTAGAGCACTGCTATCAAATGGATACATAGCTTCCATCCGCAATCTGAACTCCATACTTACCTCAACACTTTCGGTCTGTATATACTACATATTCATCTTGTTAATATGTTCTCTTACTCTTATATCCTGATGTATTCTAAAACCTTGACTTCAACACTTATTTTTCTTCCTCTTGGTCTAATACTTCCTTAATTCTAGAGTTGTTAGGGCTACCTCCATACACAATCTAGGCAGTGATCTACCAGTCCGCCTGTTGATAGGGTGTGTAGAAAATTATGCAGGGTAGATCAAGTCCATCCTTGGGTTTATCTCCTACCAAACATCTCGGTAGGTTACCCAGACTCCTGTTAACAACCTCTATCTACCCATCTATTTGTGGATGGTGTGCAAAGCTGAACTTCAACTCTGTCTTCAACTTCTTCTACAAGATCCTCCAAAAGTACCCCACAAATTTAGTGTCACGATCTGAAACAATACTCTTTGGCAGACCATTAGCAACCTCACCTCTTCAGAGAACAAGTCAGCAATGTGGACTACACTCCCAGCGGGTCTTTGGCAAAATATGATCTTTGAAAACCTATTACCACAAAGAATAGATCTGTTCCTAATTGTCCTTGAAGGCTTAAGAACAAAGTTCGTGCCACAACTCTCCATAGCCTCTTTAGTATGGGTAGACACGTCTAAACCTGTATTCTAAACTCACCCCTTTAATGGTATTTGTACTTACACTGGCTTTCCAAACCTTCACATCCTTTGAAAATAGCTAAGGCCAATAATAATGCTCACTAATAGTAGCAATGGTCTTATCTAACCAAAATATCTTATTTCCTAGCCTTCTCAACACCAGGTTTCTCCCTCGTAGACTCCTTAGGACACGTTGTTTCCCTTAAATAACATGCCATCTTCGGATTACCAAATCCAACACTCACCTCCCTTTGCCAACAGGTTCTTACAAGATTTTTCCAAGCCTCTTAAAAGTGGGATCTTCTACGTCTGATGTCGCCATTCATTGAATTTTCTACTTCAATACTGCATCTTTGTAATCAATGTACTCCCTCACTTAAGGCATATGCAGCTCATTGACTTACCACTCCTGTGTTTCAAAACAAGGTATAACTCTATAAAATTCTACCATTTCATATGCCTCTAACTAATTTTCTGACTGTTGGGTAAGACGCAGTGGTGATATAGAACAAATTCCTTGGGCAATAAATAATGTCTCCATTTCTTTAATGCTTGAACTATTGCATAAAATTCCTAATCATATACAAAATACTTTTTCTTGGCATCATTTAACTTTTCACTGAAATAGGCAATGGGCTTACCTTCTTGGCTCAACACTGCTCCAATGGCACAACCAACGGCATCACAATCCACCTGAAACACCTTGTTGAAATATGGGAGGATAAAACAAGTTGTTACATCTGCTCACTTCAATAGTTCAAAAATTTCCTCCTCTCACTTGAATTATTTCTCCCTCATTGTTTGGGTGAGGGGTCACAAATACTCTGAAGTTTCTAATGAACTTTCTATAAAAACTAGCCCAAACCATACGGAAAGATCTCACACTGGTAGCGAGTTCTTGAGGGTAGGCCATTCTAGAAATAACCTTCTCACGAGACATAAACCCCAAGTGCACTAACTCCCTCTTCACAAAACTGCACTTCTTGATTAATCAATAGTTTCTCTTCTCTTAACTTCTCAAAGGCTCTCAAATATGCATCAATGGTCATCCAACGTCTTGTGAAAATCAAAATATCAATACGGACGCAATAAAACTTCCAGAAATTATTTTAGTACTCATTCTTAAATTACATAGATATGTATTCATGATTTAGCCAAAAGGCGCTGACTAACCCACTCATTACATACCCTCGTCTTGAAGGCAGTCTTCCATTCATCTCCCTCTTGAATCTAGATCTAGTGATATCCACTCTTCAGATCAATCTTTGTGAAGTACTGAGCTCCACTCAAATAGTCCATCAGGTCATGCATCCTTGGCAGGGGAAATCTGTACTTGATTGTTATCTTGTTTATGGTTGGGAATCTATACACATCCTCCACTCCCCATCCTTCTTTGGTGCTAGTACTGTAGGTACTGCACGTGGACTCAAACTCTCCCTTATCAAACCCTTTCTCAACAACTCTTGAACTTGTCTATTCAACTCCTCATTTTCTACTAGGTCATTCTGGATACCTTATTTGCTTAGGTCCGATCTGGAATCAGAAGTCAAGCCGATGGTAGTCTTTGTATTGATGGTAAACCCTGGGCATTAATAGAAATAATATCTTGAAACTCATCAACATCCAGAAACTTCTTCTGGAACCTTCTCACTATCCTCCTTACTCACTCTAGGAATCAATGCATAACACACATGCTCATGCTTCATACCTTCTAAAATTTTCTTCCATCTACATAACAAATTCTAGCACTACTGCATACCTTTTCTTCGGTCTCCTTCAAGGGTTTCAACTTGTGACGAACCCCATCCTTTGTCAAGGAATAAGTGTTTGCATGGCCGTCATATATAGCTCGCCTATCGAACTGCCATAGCCTCCCCAACAACATGTGACATGTATCCATGGGGATGATATCACAGAGTACCTCATCATGGTAGCTCCCGATCTTGAACTTTACTAGGCACTGCTCATTGACCAAAACTTTGTGGTCTTTCTACAACCAGGCAATCCAATATGGATGTGGGTGCCTTTCCCTCTTCAGCTTCAACTTTGTGACCATCTCTTCTAAAACCAGATTATCAGTGCTTCCATGGTTAATAATGACATCACAACATTTTCCTTCACACTTACACCTTGTGCGAAGCAAATTCTTCCTTTGTTATGGTTCCTTTTCCTTTGTCATTAGGGCTCTCCTAATCACTAGGGCTTCCCCCCTTTCAACGTCATCTGAATGTTTAGATTGGGCCCCCTCATCTACATGCGCAACCCTTCCATGACCTTCTGGCCTTTTTTCTGCCCTTCCTTGGTGTTGTGGACATTCATAGGCTTGATGCCCTTCTTCACCACACTAGAAATACGTTCCTTTGAAACCACCTCTTCCAGATCCTTGTCCATATCTCCCCCATCCTCTACCTCTTTGATCACCACTATTTTGATCATGAGGGCAATAGAAGTTGTCATTCCTTTGGCTTCAGCTGGTACCCACATCTTCACTTTTCTTTTCATCATCATTTCGGCTTCCTAAAGGTCTTCCACTTTCCCTTCCTTTTTGACCTCCTTGTCCTTTTTGCTTGCCATCAAATCTTTTGTTCAGCTTCTCTTCCACCTTCAGAGTAAATTGATACACATCCTCAATGGTGGTCATTCTAACTAGGCTTAACTCCTCCTGAATGCTCAGTCGTAACCCATTAAGATATCAGGCTACCTTCTCATTATTAGCCTCTATGTGGCCCATTTTGATGATTATCTTGTGAAAATCTTCAATACATTCTTTCTAAAATCTGCTTCTTGCTTCAACCCTTGCAATTTCTTCAAGAGATCTAACTCGTAGTCCACTGGTATGAACTGCTTCTTCAGTTTCTCTACCATGCGATCCCATCTGGTGATCTTGACTTTTCCTCTTCGATTTCTTTCCAACTGGACCTCTTTCCACCAAATACTGGCATGGCCCTTCAGCTTCATTTTCGCAAACTTAACCCGATCTGGGTCCTCTATTTCCTCATACTCGAAATATTCTTCTAGCCCATTGATCCAGTCAATCAACTCTTGAGTTTAGACTTCCGGAATAAATAGGGACTTCTACTAGGTCTTTTCTGCAGTCTTGAGGCGGCTAATTAGCTGCACAGTGCCGATCAATTGCTTCTTCTTCCTTCTTACGTTTTGATTTCTTCTCCTTCATCCTCCACTTTCCTCCCTCAGTTTAACTTCTCCTTTAAGCTGCTCTTGTAATGCATCAATCTATCTCCTGGGGTTGCTGGTACATCTCTTCCACTAGCATTACCTTGCTCAAACCACCTTTGGCACCACCAGCCTTACCAAGCATTTGGGAGGAATCTTTCTTAACCTCAACCCACAACCATGGTGTAGTGTGAGCTGCCTCACTGTTGACGATCTATCCACACCTCCAGAACCGCTCACGATACCACTTGATGAGGGCAAAGCCAAGACTTAGAAAATACAAATAAGAGAATAATTTTATTATTCGAAAATGGACCTTTACTTACATGTAGAGGATCTCAAATCTCCAAGTTCTACAACACATGCAAGTTATGAAAGCTACAGAATCACCCTTTCACAATATGCGAGCTTGTCCCCAAAAATTACCCAAAAATTAGAAACCCACCCATAAATAGAGCTCCTCTTTAGTTTGGAGCCAAAACAATTCAAATTTGAGTTTAGGGGTTTGGCGCTGAAAAATTACAACTTGAAGTTCAAATTTCAAAAGAACATTTGCAATTATATCTTCTAGAAAGTGCGCCAACTTCTTGGGGCCATAACTTTTGATCTGGGACTTCAATTCGTGAACCGTTTGAACCGTTGGAAAGGTATCGAAGTCAATAACGCACTCAAAATTTGCTACACCAATTTTGGAAAGTTTTGGGGCTGATCTGGGAAATCTAAGTGCCTCAAATCTAACTCAGAAGATTTTCAGGTGCAAATATGGGAAACTAAAACTGCAATATCTTTCAACCCAGTCATAGAAAGTAAAAATCATAAATTGGAAATTTCATTATGATGAAAAGGGTATTCAAAAATGTAAAAACATCTAAAAACTGAGAAACTTGAATTTTAACTATTTTTGGGTGATGCAAGATTGCCCTTACACCACTGGATGCTCTTGCATCATTTTTCCTTTATATTTTTACAATGTTATTCAACAAAGACATTTTTTCAAATAGGTAATTACATATTTGAATAAATATTTCATTTATATTTACAATTATACATAAAAGGACTTGGCTACTTCTTTGCAAATGTTTGTAATCAACCCTGTTCTATTATAGGAATGAAATGTGATAAATAAGAAACCTTTGCAATATGTTGTTCATGGTCAGAAAGTAGAGGAGCACTATAGAAATTGGCCAACTTCATTGACCTAGAAAAATTTTGTGCCTAGATCTAGAAATTGATGTTGGTTGTTGCTATTCTATTTGAGTTGCTAGTAATTAGTCACCAAAATTGACATTAAAAAGCTAGGCTTATGTTTAAAACCATATGAAGGAGAGTTGTAATTTTGTATATACAATTTTAATGCAAAATATTGGTAGAGAATAGTTTTCATGTACCTTCAAACACTATTCCTAATTAGATGTTGAGGCAATAGAGTTGCCTTGAACAATGCAAAATTGGTGCTCCTTAGAGCTTGAGAGCACAAATTTTTCTTCCATACTACATCTTGCAGTGGCCTTTCCTATAGCACAAAGAGATGGCATATTATTGCTTTGCTCCTCTATATTGCAAGATGTGCATTGGTTTTTTGAACCAAATAGAAAAGGAATAATACTCTTCTACATAAAAAAAATTCTATTGTTGACAAATTGATAGCACAAAAATTGCTTCCAACTTACATTATTACAACTACATTAATACATATATGCATATATATACATATGTATATATCAATATATATGTTTCTATATATATATGCACATGCTTGTGTATATGTATATAGGTATGAATTCTAGAATCATATATAAAGTCACAAAGTATAACGATATTGGTACCAAAATTGATTAATGTATTTGGCCATGCTTTGTTTACTTGTTTTTTCTGAAATCTGTTGCTATTGCACAATTTATTTGGTTTCTTTTTTGTAGATTTTGTTATATACGTTCATCAATGTGACTAATACATAATCATTCTTATTTCTTTTTTGTTCTAGTTTGAATTTCCTATTGCATTGCTTGATAGCCTTGAACCAAGTCTTGTTTTATCTACATAGATTTATTTTAAGAATTCTTTCTTGCATTGTAGGCATAATTGTGCACACTAGTCATCAAAAGGCTACAACTAAGAGTTGTATATCTCTAATGATCATAGTATTTTCCTTTTCAAATTCTCTTTGTATGTATTCCATATTTCAAGTTTTGGACATTCTTTTATGGAAATTTCTTCACCACATACTATCAATGCAATTCATTTTGTTGTGATCTTTCACATGAAATCTACAAGTATAGCTACAAACAATTGTGTCAAGAGACAAAAACTATAGCATGATCCAATTGTAGTGGAAACCTATAAAACCAACTGTAACTACACTGTACACATCGATTGATCAATCTCTTGACCATGGAAACTATTTTTGAATAGACTCATTCAATCAAAAAGTTGGAGATTTCCTATTTGGTATAGTACATGTTTATCTTGATTTCCTCTATACATCAAAACACCTGTGAAACAGTCTTGTGGATCATTTCTTAAACTATTTTCACAATCGTTCTCCTATACCTTTAACCTTGTATGATATCAAGTTGCACACACCAATGCCAGTGAATTTGCATAATGCACATGGTAAGAACATTTACCTATGAAGAATGAGGCTTTTAGCAACAAAATTCAATAATAGTGCTCAAACTAGGCTTTGTCCTGGCTCATTCTATCTAAAATGGCCACATTATAGACTAAACATGCCAATACACATTTGGTTCATAATGTTTGAAACAGTGTATTTACATTTCAATGGGCATACATGTGATCCTGCAATATCAATTATTTTCCATTATACAACTACTACAAGTTGCCACTATGAACCTACTTTCTCATGACTAAATACTTTTTCTATACATATCAAGTTTCTAATTACCAATTGTAGGATACATATATTTATCCACTTCATACAACACATCTCTCAGCATTAACCAACATCCAATACAACATTTAGAGCATCTACAAATAGATGAGTAATTGACATTTGAAACCAAAAAAAATCAAAAACATATGAAACCTCATTAATGTATTCTCCACAACTTGTTTTGATACATGCTTGACATAAATATTTCATTACATATGTTTGCAGGAACATTTGGAAAACACAAAACTGATTTCTAGAAAAACATAAGATGGTTGATTCAACTGAGAATGAAGATGAGAAGTGGCAAGTATTCTATCATTTGTGTGTCCTATATGACTTGGCTCTTTATATGTTTAATTGGGTACGTGCAGGATAATGATGGGCCAAAAAGTGGCAATATGATGGGTATTTGGTTGACAATTTTTTTTACCCAAAATTGATGAAACAAAAAGGGGTTTTAAAGGAGATTCTCATCTTTCCACCAATATAAATTATTCTTTACTTTGAATTTAATAAGTAATTATTATTCATTTTCTATTTGAATTACAACTAAAGTGTTGATTGATAGGCTAATTAAAAAACATATATAGCTTTCAAACAATATCACATTTTTCAATCCAAAAAAGGCATCACATTCTATGCTTCACATAGTATAGGATTAAAAAAGAAAAATTGAATTTCATGAAGTTTTTGACCAAGTTAAGGTGGTTAGACATACAAGTTTTTTATATTTTTTAAAATTTGTAATAAAAATTTCATAATTAATTATTTACTTGGAAAAATTATAAAAAATATTCATCACATCGGACATGAGTCCTCTACTTATATCTAAAATATTATAAAAAAATATTATCATTTTATTGTGGTTAGGGTGGTCAAACAAACACCTACTTCTTATTTTTTCCTTGAAATTTAAGTACTACTGCATTGAAATTTCAAATTTTCACCAAATAGATTTTTTTTTTTTTTTTTAGACAAACCTAGTAGTTTAGAAACTACATTCAATTTTCTACATATTATATTCTTACAAATTTTTGAAATAATATAGATAACTAATTCAAATTTTTATGTCAAGTTGCCTAACTCTATTTTTTTTGAATTTTTTTCCACTTAAGGGCCTATTTTTTCCATGATGATCTTGCGCATACCCAATTATCAATTCACTTTTCGTCATTACTCAAATTTCAATCTATAGATTGAAAGTAGTAACTACAAATCCGTCAAGCATTTTTTATATATATGCACAAAGCACTCGACTTTATCATTTGAAGGAAATGTTTTGGCTATTTATGGCCCTACTATTACCACAAATCTTGGAATACCACCAAAAGAAAAAAATGTGCATGTTGATTTAGTTGATAGTCATTTTCAAATGGAAATCATTGCAAACATCAATAAAAAATTAATTGAGACATTTCTGCCATTGTTATCACATTATGCAAGCGTCCACCTCACAAAATTTGTCATTAGGAAAAAAACTAAGTATGAAAGAGATGATGTTGATTATTCCATTGTTTAACTGCTATAAGCACCATTGAACCCATTGATAGAGTTTGTAGTGAACACAAATTGATTTCTAACACAACCATCTCACAACTTGTCTAATCAAATGATAGCTTCTCTATTGAAACAATTGGTGTTGCTATTAGTAGTCATTATCAAGCATCAATGCAATATGAACTGCAAGTTAAAGATGGGGAAAGCCAAGATGATTTCACCATTGTAATATGTTCTACACAATTCATGTTGACATCATAGAGTTCTAGCACTTTGATTTTTGGAACCTACTAAAGAGTTTTAAAAAAATTTCTTCCATGAAAAAAATTCACATATAACATGCCTTTCTATATTAACCAAAGTTACATTTGGAGATTGTTTGATTGAATTAATTTTTCTATTTTTAAACATTAGGTTTTTATTCAAATTCAATACCACTTAATTCTTAAACTAATTTTCAACAGGTTATTGCATCATGACAATTTTGTTCCTTGCAAATTATAGTCCCAATCAGCCACACAAAGGTATATGGAAAACTTCAATTGATCTTAGCATCAACTAAAACCCCCTTTATATTATTTAGAAACGTTGTTCATTTTGGGCCAAAAGGCACAAACTTGATGAAAATAACACAGTCCAATTTCATTGATGAACTCAATGATGCATCTACTAACGCCTTTCTAGAAACGCTGAAGACATCAAACATGGAATTAAACACCTAAACCATTTAGCTTTTACATGCTAGCATAGGCTCCTCATAGAAACTGCTTGTCATCTTTGCTTTGTATAGTGAATTTTCAAAAAAAGTGTATTGCTATGATTTGTCACTAATTGCATCTACACCACCATTGTAGGTGATAGGAACACTAATACCTAAGAATTTCCACTTTCCCTTATATGAATCAATATGGACTTCATGCAAGAAAAGAGTTTTTTTTATGCCAACATAAAAGAATGATGTTGCACAATGCACAACTTATGGCACCAACATAAAATTTGAAAGTATCCCTTCTTTGTAATGTATTGTTCACATAGAACATGGACCTATGGAATATTACCTACACAAACAATAGCTATGAAACAACTTCCCATAACTAGTTGCTATTCCATTTCAAGATTACAAGAAGGAAATGTTTGCAGTAATGTTCCTGATGCAGAAATTTTAGTTGCAAGGAACATTCACACTTGGAGTGGATAACTGCATCATATGAATTGTGGTTGAAGCAATAAACATGGCATCTCCACCAACTTGAAAAGACATTTGCACTTTACCACAGGTTCTTACATTGCACTATTCCAATTTCCATTATTATTCATTGATAGCATGTCATGCAAATTGCATTCTCATAAATGTAATGCTTATTGATTATGAAACATATTATAGGAAAATCACCATTGAAATATAGAACATTATCAACAAGAAAAATGTTTACAAACCATCACAACCTTACTCTACTTGAAAATGTCAATGAGAAGACAATTGTGTTTATACTTTTATGAAGAATGATTTGATAGTTTATTTTCAGCTCTTATATACAATACATAACTTGAAAATTGTAGTTTCTTCTCTTTCAAACATGCATAGTATAGATGTAAATAGTTTTTTCTTACAATTTCATTAACAATTATAGGTTATGTATTGGTTTATTTTGAGCTCTTAGATGCAACACAAAACTTGAAATTTTTTTATTCACTTGTTTGAAACATACATGCTATAGATGCAAACAACTTTGTTGGCAATTTAGGAAGCAGTTAGAATTAATATTGCATGTGTGATGTTGTTTTCTCTCTAGAAATCATTGTAATACATGTTTGTGCCAAAAAAAAATCTATATTGGTTCATTTTTTCTATTGAGTGAAATAGGAAATATCTACTAAAATGGTTGATTCTTTAACATACAACACTGTATACGTGCCAAAATTACTTTTCTATGAAAATGATATTGGCCTTGTTTGTAATGCTATTATAAATAATCTAGATTCTAGTTTCCAAAATGCATCAACATTACATGTTGCCCTTGATTATTATATATTTACAAAAATGTTTGTAAATTTTTTTGTAATGCCATCTTCACAAACTTGATTTATGTTTTAGGGAATCTTCATAAGAAAATTGCTAGCATGATGGGGACATCTAGATAGCACAAATATATTATTTTGGTTAAATTTAGAAAACCTACACTACAGTTTCAATCTACCAATTACATTCCAACATAGATTGTAGGTATTGATGGAACATAACATATCTTTTGTCTCCAATGACACTATGCTTTTATTTATCTCTAGTTTTCATTGATTGCTAATAGCTAAAAAACAAGAAACAAGTTACATCATGTCCTTCATGTTTTGCACCTGAATTTGGCTTGAACCTTACATGCATTGCATCTAGGTCTAGTAGGATGAAAAGATAGAACAAATTTCACCCCACAAAATGCAATCTAGTGTTATAAATTCCATGTCAAGTGGCACAAACTTTATAACACTTTTGGTTGATTTCTCTCTAGGGAACAAGCACTTTGGTTCAAAATAGTCTTAACAAATCTATGTTGAGAATTCATATCTTTCTCTCTTGATTGTGACAATGAATATTTTAAGATAGAGAATTATGTAGATCACATTTAAATGAAATAATCATATAGAATTTTTGATAAACAATTTAAATTTACTCCTACGAAGTGTTTTAGTCTTCTCATGCATGTGTGCTTTGTAACACCTCTCTAACTCTAGCCTGGGTAAGATAGTATTTCGATTTTGATTTTATTTTCTAAATATTAAATATTGTTATAATGAGATTAGACATTGATGATTATGGGAAAGGTTATCATGATGAGTTATTTTTTTAGATTACATGCTTATATGTTTATATATTGTTATCATTATTTTTGTATGATTATGGACAGGAAAGGGATGGTGTCGTAACCCTTGTTTCTGAGAAGCTTATGATATCATGATCCTCTCCTTGATGATTGATGTTATTTTGAATATATGATATATGTTGTATCCACATGTACTTTGACATGTAATTGGAGTGATGAAGGTATTGAGTATCCACTCTGCATAGATCCATGGGCCTAAGCGTACTCATATTCCCCAATGGTGATTACTAGAGGTACTCACAAGCCAAATGTCCCCTACCCTAGCCCACTATACCCTGTTGGTGCAGTCTTTTCTTGTTGATGTCTTACTTTCTGGTTACCTAATAGCAATGTTTGAAGCACCTCTCATCCATATGTATCCAGAGCACCTTTCAGTTGTGTGGTTTACTAGTATGTCTCATTAAGGTACTTTGTCTTGGTTTTCATTACTTTTATGTGCTTATATATATGTAATTGGTTGTTGTTGTCTTGATGTCATTTCTTTGACATTTTTTGGTGATTTCATATATGGAATTTTATAGTATTTTATTGATGCGAGATTTGAATGGTTTTATTCATGACATTTTAAATATGTTGTTTTTAAATGATTTTTATTGATCATTCGAGATAATGATATATTTCATTTGGAAATTTTAGATGATTTTATTAATCCATTTTGTGAGCCCTCATAGTTTCATTTAAATCTTCATGGGGAGCTTGTGTGTATTTAATGTTTGGATTTAAACTATTATTACTATTTTTATATGAAAGAGGGAATATTGGATATTTAGTGATTTTAATTAATTTCTTTGGACAACATTAATAGTTTGTTTAATAAAATGATTTATTTCATTTTTATTGTGAGGAGGATTTTAGTTAAAATAAAATGGTAGCCTTGCCTTTGATATAATTTTATTTTGTTTTGGGAAGCTTTAATATCATGCTTTAACTAAATACTTTATTTTTATTTTTTGTATGGTTTTGAGAAAATATAAAAGGGAAGGAATTTTTATTTTGCAAGAATTATTCTTTATGTTAGTAAAAGAAAATTATCTTGTCCTCTTTTGGCTCTTACCCTTTGGGGTTGTGTACCGGGATGTTACATTTAGTATCAAATCCCATGTTCACATATTGGGAGCTCTAGCATACTTGATCCTTCTATGTTATGTTGTGATTTGTGTGTGTGGTGTGAGCTTGCTATATTGTTTTTCATAGTTTTTTTTATTAGCATTCATGACTTAGTGTGGTGTATAGATCGTCCTTGTGATGATCTATTTTTAAGCATTCCTTGTTTCCTTTAGGATGCCTCCTAGGGGCAGAGCCAAAGACGGAGTTAGAGGTGGAGCCCATTTTGTAGCACTAGGATTCCTACTTATGGTTGATACCTGCTTGGTGTGTTGTGTGTGGTGGACATAAACAAGTGTTGTTGTTTCTTCCATTGCATGTCCTATTGAGGAATGCTTTTGTGTGAGGGTTAGTTAGACCCTTGACCCTATCAAGAAGTGTGTTTTCATTGGCATCCTTCTTGATGTGTGGATCTCTTGTTGTGTTAAGGGTTGTGACCCTTGAGTGGTCCTTGAGTGTGGTTGTAGCCCATGTGGTTGCAGTGTGCTTGATGTGTGTGTTCCAAGTGCTTGTTGGGGCAAGATAGTTATAGGACCTCTTGCTTTGAGTGCCTTAGTATGGTGGTTTAGATGGTTGAGTTTTCTCAACTTTGTCTTGTGTTGTGAAGGAATGATGCTTCCTAAGCCTTGCCTTACCCTCCAGGACTGTGGTGTTTCCCTTGGTTGAGAGTCTTCTGAGGTTGAGATTGATTACTTTCCTATATCTTGTATTGCGGGTGGGCATGTTGGACCTTACCTTTTTGGTGGGATGCAGGTTCAACATGTATTTCCTAAAAGTACCCTTACTTCATTTCTTAGTTCATGTTGTTGGAAGGTTTGTTTGACCTTGAGGGTGCCAAGAAGTTCCTTTTGTGTGTATCTTCTTCTCGAGTCTTGTTGTTTTTCATTACCATGCAAAGTTTGTGGTGCATGCCTTCTTGTGCTTTACCTCATTGTGCAAGTGATTTCTAAATTGATCCTATGTGGTTTTGGAGTTTCTTTTGCATGTTATATTGTATTCATATTATAAATATGGTAATAGAAAAGGAATCATCATGTTGTTAGTTCATAGAGACTATTGCATCCCTTCATATGATTAATGCATTTGTGTGAAAGTGATTGTGTGATGATGAAACCATGTTGCATTCATGTTTGTGTTAGAATTGTAAATCCCTCTCTCCTTCTCTCTCTTCTCATTGGTTTAACGAAGATGCTTATCTTTGAATGTGTGGTGTATTGAAATCCATTGTATGCTTGTCTCTTATGAGAAAATGTTTATGCATTCATGAAGGTTTGTTTTATTAGATCAAATATTGGGTAAAGGAACTAAGTCCCCAAGTTGCATTCATAATAATGGAACATGTAAGAATATGAATAGAAAATCATTCTACATTAAGTAAAATTTTAGAGAAATTAGAAGATTGAAACCATTGGCATGTTAATGATAAATGGAAAATATTTTAAATGTATGTTGAAGTGATAATGCTGCATACCTTGTCTTGAGTAAACATTGTAATGATATTGCATTGTGTATAGGAAATAAATGTGGTTAACATATGTGTGTAGTAAGGCGATTTACCACCTAATAAAAGTGAATGTGAATGTGATAATTATTATGGAATTGGTGATTTACTCTGTGTAGCACTATGATGTATTGTATGGATGTTGGGAATACATGTTCTTGGAAAGTTGTATTGATCTTGCATAGTTAGAGGTGGAAGATGGTTTTATTTTGGTAAGAGGAAATTGGAAGAATGTACTCCTTGTTATGTGAACATCCTATGTTAGTACACATGTCGAGTGTTGTGAATACCCCGTACTTTCTTTGTGTTCCCATGGGATGGTGAGACTGTGTACCCAAACATGGAGGATATGTTGTATTTAGGTGTAGAATTAACCATAAAATTATGTGTGCTTGTATGTTTGTTACATGATTGAGGGCCAACCCACATGTGGTTGAAATTCATTTATATAATTAATAGTTTCCAAAAGTTAGTTTCATAGAATCTCTTCTTTTGGTTCTCTAGTCCCTCAGTCCATGATGGGCTAGTAGTAGCCACAAATTTCCTTGGGCAAAGTGTCCAGCATATGCATGTTGTGACGTAGAGTGATTTCAGCTCAATCGATCCCTAGGAAAGTACTCACGACTTCCCCTTATGATGGATCAGGGTACTTGATCCATATGTGCTAGCCTAATCCCCTCATATTTATGTATAGTGGAATTGGTTTGTTAGTATTGCCTGGTCATCCGTAGGGACATTGAGTTGGCATTAGTGAGTTGACCTTGTCTACATGAGAGGTGAGGCTCAAGTAGCCGCATATTTATATACTCATATATGCACTATTTATTCCATATATGTATGTGTTCTACCATGAAGCCATAGATATGATGCCACACCATACTAATGTTCTGACATAGTCTTGGTGATGATGCCACATGCTTAGATGCATGAAGTTGCACTATGAGATTTTTTATGATAGCCTACTTGTCTGATGAGCATAATGGTGTCTTGTACACTTGTAGAGGGATACTCATGTTTTCTCTCGACAGAGTTTGGGTTGGTTCACATATGGGTATTTCCTAGCCATGTATACCTCTGGCTATGACAAGTACCTACATGTTCCCTTTCCATGAGGTATCGCTATGTGGGGTGTGTTCTACTCATGCCTACTTCTGTAGAGCCACAAACACACTTCCATGCAACATACAACTAGTATGTGCCTTCTCCTACTGGCATATGACTATGTCATGCTGAGACACAATGCAAGATGTGGGCAAGGTGCACATTCCATGCGAATAGCAAATTGGAGAGTCCATGTTGAATGACAATGGGATGTGGGGTGTAGCCGAGGAGTACACCTCATGCCATGTGGTTGGTGTGCCCACTCCACCACACATGAGGGGCTATTGCAATAGTCAGACATTGTTCCCTCTTTCCTCGTTGGGTGGCTAGTTTAGTCACATAGCTATGTATAGTGCCATTTTGGAGATTATGAATCTTCTTTTGGTTATTGATGACTTTTATTTTGTCTTGAGGACCGAAAAAAACCTGATTTATCTTGTTTGTGATGGTTTACCCATAGATTGTGAAATTTCTTTGCTTGTAGCCCTCGTGGTTACATATGATAATTTAGTGTTGAAATTATGCCCATTTCTTGCTTTACTGCTGAAATTCAATCTTTATTTGATAATTATTTATGATCTTTGGTGGCTAAACTAATTTTCTATTTTTTGTTTTCAAATGGTGGTCTTGTGTTGTAATATGATTCCTCATTGAGAATAGGAGAGAAGGACTCAGTTGAGTGTATACAAGGAAGTAGATGTAAGGAAATTTGAGGGTGGGGCTATGTCATGTTGCTACATAACTAGGACCCACTACCCACCTATATGTGATGACTATCTCTTTGAGGCTAACCACCTTATTCAACAAGAGATTAGTCTTTGTGGTATTGCTTGGATGGTCTCACCATGTGTGTGTGCCCTAACACCATCAAACCATTGAGTGTGAGGTATGGATTATGTGGGATTGATATTGGCTCTTGGCTCATGGTTTATGTATCATGGATTAGTATGTTGCTTACTAGTGTCCATATGTACCCTTGTGTAGCCTTGTGATGTGATTCCCTATGATGTAAGTATGTATGTATGTATAAATGCATGTTTCATCTCGGATATGGTTGCATATAAAAAGTTCATAATTTTTCTTATTGTGCTTTAGAAAGTGTAAATTGTTATATTTTGTTGAAAATGATGCCAAATATGTTCTAATGTGTGGGATTAAAAGTGTGTAAAAAATAAATATTGTTGCAAACAATTTTTAGGAAAGAATTGAGTGCTTATGCATCTTCTTTACTCTATTCTTAGTGGAAATCAATGTGTATCTTAACCTATTGTTGAATAAATGTGATGTTAAAATAAATGCTTATGATGAGGATTGTGGCATATGTGATGTTAGTAAGATTAACCATGCTATTTTGTTTCATGTTGAGATGTTATGAGTAAGGCATATGTCAATATATTGATAATGATTCTTAGAAAGGTGAATGTTATAAGGATTACCTCTCTATTTCATTTAGTGATTAATGATGTATATTATGTTTCTCATCTCTGGAATGAAGTCCAATATTTAAATGTTGAATAATAGAATTTTGAGTACTAATGTGTGACATGGTTTCCTATTGAGTTTAAATGACTTCTAGGAGTAAGTCAAGTCTTAGGGAGGGAGGATGTAACACCTCTCTAACTCCAACATGGGTAAGATATTATTTTGATTTTGATTTGATGTTATAAATATTAAATATTTTTACAATGATATTAGACATTGATGATTATGGGAAAGGTTATCATGATTAGTTATTTTTTTGGATTACACACATATATGTTTATATATTGTTATCATTATTTTTGTATGATTATGGATAGGAAAGGGATGGTTTCATAACACTTTTATTCAAGAGGCTTATGATATCATGACCCTCTCCCTGATGATTGATGTTATTTTGACTATATGATATATGCTATATGCACATGTACTTTGATGTGTAATTGGAGTGATGCAGGTACTGAGTATCGACTCCGCTTGGATCCACAAGCCTGAGCCTACTCATATTCCCCGATAGTTGTTATTGCAGGTAGTCACAAGCCAAATTTCCCCTACCCTAGACCACTATACCCTATCAGTGTAGTGTTTCCTTGTTGATGTCTTATTGTCTAGTTACCTAATGGTAATGTCCGAAGCACCTCTTAGTCGTATGTTTGGATCACCTTTCAATTGTATGTGGTTTACCAATATGTCTCATTGAGGTACTTTGTCTTAGTTTTCATTAATATTTTATGTGGTTATATATATGTAATTGGTTTTCAATGTCTTGAAATGGTTTCTTTGACATCTTTTTGTGATTTCATATATGGAATTTTATAGTATTTTATTGATGGGAGATTTGAATGGTTTTATTCATGAGATTTTGAATATGTTGTTTTCAAATGATTTTTATTGATCATTCAAGAGAATGATATATTTAATTTGAAAATTTTGAATGATTTTATTAATCCATTTTGTGAGCCATCATAGTTTCATTTAAATCTTCATGGGGAGGTTGTTTGTATTTAATGTTTGGATTTAAATTATTATTATTTTTATATGAAAGAGGGAATATTGAACATTTAGTGATTCTAATTAATTACTTTGGAGAGCATTAATAGTTTGTTTAAGGGTAATCCCACAATAGTGGTTTACAATTTTTTGCCAAATTAGACACTGAAATTATTATTTTTAACTAAATCTTCACATTCAAGCACCTATAGCAGCTAAACTATGAGGAATTTGAAGATGATGGAAACTAGAGTCTCGTCAAATTTTGTCTGTAGATTCGAAAAAAATAAATTCAAAATTTTTGGAATTAGATTGTACTTCTTTCCTCATCTCCCATGAAAATTGGTTTTTTTCATAAAACAACATTTTTAAAAAGTGACACACACTGTATAACACAACTTTTTTTCCATGAAGGATAAAATTCTAATTCTTTTGAATTTAGATTTGTATGTCTGATAACTAGTACTTCCACTTGGATAGATAGTTTTTATTGAATATTTTTCCTTCATCAAGTTTTGAAGTCAAACCAATTACAATTTAGACATAGTGCTAACATATAACGCGTAACATTTTATTTATTTATTGTAATTTAATTTTTTTTTTAAATTGTTGGATCAAGGACTTCAATATCTGGTGCTCTCATATTTTTCTTTTTTTTTATAATCTACTATTTTTCCACATGTGCAGAACAAAGACCTTTATTTTTGATGAAAAACCTATGTTTAATAAAACTAAAAAAATAAATACATAATAAAAGAAAAACATATTAAAATTATATTTATTTGATAGCTCATTCTGAGGACTACCTGATTCTAGTTGGGTTTGTGAATATTCCTCCATTTTCATCCTCAACCCAAGCTTCCAAGTGCCAAAATTTAGGTTTTTTTGTCTCTGGGGGGATGAGAGATAAGGGGGTTTGTACGAACCCCTAGGGGTTTGAATGAATCTCTAGGGGTTCACTCGAACTAGGGTTCGATCGAACCAGGGTTCGCTTGAACTAGGGTTCGATTGAACCCTAGTTCAACTGAACCCATTCAAAGGTGTTCGCTTGAACCCCTTTGCTATGCATTTTTTTTATTTTTGGCAGTCAAAATTTAAAGGGGTTTGGTTGAACCCTTGTCCAAATGAACCCCTAATGGGTTTGATCAAACCAATAGGTTTGTATGAACCCCCAAAATCACTTTTTTTTCTTTGGGTTATTTTTTGTGAATTTTCCTTCCTCACTTGAACTGTAAACCACTATTGTGGCTTCACCATTAATAAAATGATTTATTTCATTTTTGTTGTGAGGAGGAGTTTAGTTAAAAGAAAATGGCAACCTTTCCTTTGATATAGATTTTTTTTTTTTTGGGAAGCTTTAATAGCATGCTTTAGTTAAATGCCTTATTTTCTTCTTTTTTTATAGTTTTTAGAAAATATAAAAGGGAAGGAAGTTTTATTTTGGGGGAGTTATTCATTATGTTAGTAAAAAAAAATATCATGTCCTCTTTTGGCTCTTACCTTTTGGGGTTGCATAGCGGGATGTTACATTCTTTGCTTTATCTTTCACACTCTTATTTCATAGTTTTCATGTAGTCACAATTCGTTTATGGTTTATTGTGTCAAGTCTTCGAACTATTAAATAAACTATTGTTCACATTTCTTCATCATTTGATCCATTTTCCTTATGGAAATTAATTCAACCTCTATTTAAAAAGTTCATGCCTATTCTATTATAGTCAAGCAATTAAGTGTTTCTAAGTTCCTATATCCACAACACTGACATTTTCTTTTGTAATTTCTATTCTTTGGTATGCTTTACTTCTTTTATGGGTCAGTGTCTATTATTGAGTTAATGACTTAACATTGTAATTCATTAATGTTGAATTCTCTGCTAGCTATAATTAAGAATGGAAGTGTTTGTATTTGAAATATTCATTGCATTTGAAGGTTTAATCCTCCTAACAAAAGTATTGTTTGTGTCAGTTTCACAAACATGCATTGCAAGTGAACTTGAATTTATTGAATGAAATAGTTTTTGATGCCTTTGTATTTTATGGGCTAATGTATACTGTTTGTTGTTGTCTGCATTTTGTGCATGAATGAATTACAAATGCAATTGAATTTATTTAAAGAAAACAAAAATTATGTCTAAGCAATTAGAAAATGTCTAGGTATAAAAACCATTAATTCTGTGTTTGTTGAAAGGTTTTACATTTGTAAGGTGGTATGTCTTTTGCAGTATCATTTTATAGTTTTTTACACCTTTGGATTTTATAGGCTAATGTCTATTGTTTGTTGTTCTTTTCATTTTTTTTTTTGTCTAGTTTTTCTTTTTTAATTGTTTTTATGGTTTTTTGTGCCTTGTTTAGTTAAATACTTAACACATTAATTGGTTAATGTGGGCTTCTCTACTCCCCATGATTAGGAATGGAAGTAATTGGCTGAAGTTCAATCTATTTCATGGAAATCAAATTGTTCATATTTCAAATATTTCTTATGTTAAAAGTTCTAAGCCTATCAACCAAACCATTATTTGCATTGTTGCTTCCTTATGTGAAGTTGTATATATCAATGTATTTATGAGTTATTCTTCCTTGTTGACTTAAATGTTGAACATGATAATGTGTTGGACACAAATAACAATGGAAGTAATATTTTCTCTATACACATGCATTGCAACTACATTTGAATTTATTAAATCAAGATGAAAATTAGGTCTACCTAGTTAAAGAATATGTTGGTGAAAAATCACTAAACCCATTTAGGTTGAGAGGGTTTATTTCTAGTGTATTGGGAGAAAAAAATGAGGCATTTGTAATTTCATTTGTCTTTAAAGTTCAGAAAAACCTATTTACATTTTGATGGGCATGCATGTGATCTTGCAATATCAATTCTTTTCCATTATACAACTACTGCTCCTGGCCATTTTGAGCATGCCTTCTCACAACTAAATACTTTTTGTATATATATCATGTTCTTAAATTGTTAGTTGTACATTACAAATATTTTCCTACTTCATATGACACATCTCTCAACATTAACCAACATCAAATACAACATCTAGAGCATCTATGAATAGCTGAGTACTTAACATTTTGACACCAACAAATTTCAAAAACATATCAAACCTGATTAATGTACTTTGCATAGCTTGTTTTCATACATGCTTGACATAAATATCTCGTTGCACATATTACCAAGAACATTTGGAAAACACAAATCTCTTTTTTGGAAAAATAGAAGATGGATGATTTAGTTGAGACATAAGATGAAAAGAGGAAAGTACTCTATTTTTGTGTCCCATTGGCTTGGCTCTTTATATGCTCAATTATCAATTTACTTTTTGTCATTGCTCAAATTGCAATATACGGATTGAAATTGGCTAAAATACATAAGCCATTTAGGACTTATGGGCTAAAGATTTCACTCTATCCACGAAATAATTTCACTTGTTCTAAATTCTTATTCAAGAGTGAAATTTTTTCCTACTGGAAAAGGTTATATTCATTATATTTAAAACAAAAAATAAGGAATTTGTAAGGTACTGTATATTTTGCATTGAATTTCTTGCATATTGTGTGCACTTGCTATGACTCTTTGACAACACTGTGAGTTGTCCCTGTTCATAGGAGAATGGGAAAAATTGGAAAGAAATTGATCTGGCTTACTTAATTCCTCAAACAAATTTACCACCTCCATTAGAAGAATTGATGGTGGAATGTGTTTTCCAGATGCATCAAAGCTATGAAAGATACATTTTGTATCTTTTCTACTTGAAGTGAACATGAAAGTTCTTGTAAGTTGCTCTATCCTTTATAATGTCTTTTTATACTTTCTTACATCTCAACATTTTATAGCTCCTTTCCTATTGTTTCTTTCTCTTTGTATATAACACTTTATTGTCTATTCCTCCCTCTTTTTTAATGAGTGTAAGAGTCACACCCTATTATTGAATTAAAGGCTTAACATCAATATTCATTAAGGTTGATTTCTATGTTACCCAGTATTACAAATGCAACAATTTTCTTTTTCCACACATGCACGCCAGTTGCATTTGAATCTATGAAACTCATTCCATACACTCATCATGATTTGTTGTCACTTATTTTTGTCAAATCCTCCTATTCATGTAAAGATGTTTAATGTGTGTTACTTCTTTTCTTTATTTATTATCAAATGGCTCAAGCAAAGATAGGCTAACCCATAAATTCTCTCAAACATAGAAAATAGTTGATTCATAAAAAGAAAAGATGCAAAAAACCATGGAATGACAATGTAAAAGTTATAGCAACTTACAAATTCTTCATTTTTCTAATTCCAAAATGATATACATGGGCACTCCAAAAAGATAACGATCCCATCCTCATCAACCAATTCAAGGTAAACAATACACAACTCAAAAAATGAAAATGTAAAAGATACAGGGTCATACAAATGCTATGTTTGTCACTTGCAACATGCTAGATCTAAACCCTATCAATAAACACAAATTTCATCCTCACCAAATAACCTATTCAAATGAGCAAACAAGCCAACTAATAATTTTTTTGATAGACTTACAACTTTAGCCCATAGACCACCAATAAAATTTGTAGCTCAGTCTAGTCACAATAATTGAGAACTCCTCAATAGTAAGTGTGATGTATTGCTTATTACTAGTAATGTCTCATCAATTTTTAATATTCTTAGCTATATCACACCATTGTCATAATCAGCTTATGCATATAAATTTTTCCATTCTTGTTTAATGTTAGTAGACTGTAATGCAAATATCATTAATTGCTTATAATATAAAGTTCAATGATTTGTAGTGTTTATTCATTTTCTTACATTACCAAACAAGGATGACATCTCTATCTACTCACACAGTCTACATCTATCATAGTTGAGAATGGGGGGAATTAAAAAGAAGTAGATCTACTTTTCCTACCTTCCTAGATAATTTCCCAACTAGAATAGAGATGTTTGATACATATAAATGCTTTTACAAATAGAATTGCCATGCACTAGCAGCCACCCTCTAGCATGTCATAGTTTAGGCATCATGCAAAAAAGCATTTGTTATCACTTAATTGTCACTATCTCTTCTGTCCTATGGTCTATTGTTCAAATTCAGTCAAGACCATTGCTTCCACATATAGTAGTTGCATTCTTCATTCAACTTCCCATTTCTATCTACCCATATATGTAGATTAAATTATCTATTTCTCTCATTCTTAATGTTCTTATTTGCTCAACAACTTTACACCTTTCATATTCAAAGCAAAAAGCAAGAGGTTTGTAAGTTCATATATCTTTTACACTGTCATTTTTATGTTGTTCACTCACTGCCTTGGATTGTTTGTTGAGAGAGACATCTATGTCTATTGACAGGATCTACATCTCTCATATTGGTAATAAAGAAAGAACTGGTTGTAATCTATTTTGCTATCAAATCCATCTCTATTAAGAAGGTTTGTAGATCTATGCTACTGGAACCCAAGAATGAGCCATTAGTACATTCCAATACCCTGCCCCTATTTCATATTAATCAATTTCTCTTTCGAATATTTTGATACATTTTTTATTTTAACTATTTCTTGCGTGAACTAATCACTACTTTTAATCTTTCCATGCAATTACCTAAATCAATAAAGTTTGAAAAGATAGCTCGATTGGTGGTCAATGATATTCATTCCACTATAATCACAATGAAATTATCATTTCCACATGCATCAAAGTAACTAATACTATGTACATAAAACTATTTGGATTTCTATAAATTATACATTTCATAATTCATTGTAATATATCAAATGCCATATTTTAAATTTGAATAAAGAAATCAAGGATATTTTCCTTCCTTAAGATAACACATATTGAACAAACCTTTTATCACCACATATATATTTTTAAATATAGTTGTTAAAACAAAATTTATTCGACTTCATTGTAAGACCCTACTTCACATGTGATTAATAAAACCCTAATTTGTTTCATGTTTCCCTAAATAGATGGTAATATGTATTACAGATGATAAAAAGTGTGATTGTGTAACAATATTCTTGCATTTCATTTTGGAATTTTATTTAATTGTCATTGCCATGAAGGTGTTAGGAACTCATAAATTATGGAATACAAATTGAAATTTTAAATGGAATTGTTGCATAGATAAATCTTAGGACATTAAGCTTGCAAATTAATGTTGTACATGATTGTTTCTTACTATTGCATTGGCAATGTGCAAGAAAATAAAGGTCTATACCATAGTGGTAGGGGTCAAATGGGTATGCAATAGGGGCCCAAGGACATGATTTAAATCCTAAAAATCCCTCATAATGAGGAATGACGAATTTTGGAGGATGGGGGTGAAATGATTGAGGGGTTGTCCAAGTGCATGTTTCCCTCTTTAATGAGGAAACACCTTCATTGATGAAGGGATTACACTTCACACCTCCCCATTCAAAAGTTGTAAGTTGAAACTCCTATATATCTTGGAGAGGAAGGAAGAGTGGGGTGTTACCCACTTTTCCTTTGGAAAGTTCTACTTGAGATGGGAGAGAAGATGTGAGAAGAGAGGAGATGTGCTTCTTAGAAGAGTGTGCTCAAACTAATTAGCTTGGAGAGGAAAGATGGATAAAAGAGATCACTCATTTCACCTAAAGAAAAGAGATAAGTTTCCCTTCCATTTTCTCTTTTGTTTAGTTGCTATAAAAAAGTGATATGTTTCATGGATTGTGGTTGAAGCAAGAAGTAGAGGAACTAGATATATGAATTTAGGTGCTATATTATTCTTTTTCACTTTCAAAAATTTGAAGAGACTCCATTCATCAATTTGGAGCTAACAAAGCTACGTTGCTTAGTGGTATGGTTAGAGTCCACGAGGATCCATGACACCATTACAATAGAGTGGAGAGCAAGGCATATTCAGTTGTGTTTCATTCATTATGGTTCTTGAAATTAGTTGTAGCATGGAAATTCAGTGGTTGTTGTATGTGTAACATCAAATTGTGACTACTCTAAGTAAAACATGCAGTTTTGAAATGAGATATTTCCTTTTCCATTATTGAGTATGAAGGCTTGGAGTCTATGTAAGTGAGTATACTTGTAAAAACTAAAATGCTTGCTTCTTTTGTGAATCCTGAAATAAAAATTAAGTTGTTGGTCTATAAATAACTGTGTTTATAAAGAGAGAAAGTGTGTCTTTTTACTTCCTTTCCTCCATCCGTAATAAAACAGAACTAGCTCAAATGAAATGCTTTTAGTTTATAATTATTTCTTGAAATCATATTTTATGCTAGACAGGTAATGAACTATGACTTACACATTTTGTGTGGACCTGCTTATAATTTAAAATCCCTATTGTATTACATTCAAATCAAGGCCATAGATGGTTGGAATTAAAGATCTTTGTTTCATGTTTTAGTTTTCCTTAAATTTATTGAATCTACTCTACTATATATCATATGCAAAATAAATGGAAAATTTGTGTCAATGTAAATGTTATTCTTTGAATAAGAAAAGAAATTCCCTATTACAGATTTAAACAGTTCCATTGTTACTCAAGAGTCTGACTGTCCTCTATTTTGTTTTCTCTATCAACATGTCTCTCTCTCTATATATATATAAATAAGAAATGAAAGGGAGACACAATCTATTTTTAGTATTTTTGAACCCAAACTATAAGATCTATGATTTGGAATACCCAAGAGATTTGGGAGGAAATGAATAAGATATATCTGCATTGGCTTAATCTAAATCTGAATATTTCAAATGGGGTGCAAGGAAGGCTACTTGAGCAAAATGTTCATTAGAATGCCAACCCATGAGCTAAATTATCTCCAAACTGGCATAGGGATCCATGGAATTAGGAAATGGTATACGCTTTCTTATTATTTTTGGCCTTGTGGCCATAGAAATTTTTAAAAAATAATAATAAAGAAAAAAACAAAATCTAAATGAATCTCCCTACTCTCTACCTTCTTCAGTTGCTTTTTGTAACTAGGAAAATAGATTAGCCAGGTCAATGTAAATCCCATGTAAACTTAGACAAAATAATAAATATATTATTTTAAACTTTTACCCAATAGAAGAACAATCTCTCAACGCACCGGTGTCAAGGAGAGCAATAAAATGGCTATTTGACTACCTCAAAGCCTCTATTTTCATGTTCAGGATGCCCTACATTATTTGTTCTATCTTCCCACAAGTTCCACTGCATTTATCAACCTTTGTCATCACTGGATTTATCCATGTCGCTAAAGGAAACAGAATGCTTAAGACCGTTGTAAACTTGGATGTGTATCTATTCTTCCTTTTTAGCAGCATCGGGCCTCATCACCATACCTTGTCTCTATTTGTGCAGCCATCATTGTTGCAAAGCGATGATCTCAACAAGAAGCTTTGAGAAAGCGTGGAATTTAATGCTTGAGGGTGTAGTGTTAATTCATTGAAATGCAATTTCAAAAATAATAAAGTTTTCAAATCACGTCAAGTGTTATTTCCTCCCACAAGTTACAGTGAAAGTTAGCGTAGATAGCTGGGGATGCTGGGGTAAGTAGTCTACAAAATGAGTGATAGTTATTATTGGTGGGGTTGTTGTACACCCAACCAAGCAAATACACTACCAATTAATTCAAGTCTCTACCTGTACGCAATTAATCATGGTTTTGTGCAGCAAACCGCACCATTGGTAATGAAGTTATTACCAAATGTGCCTTTCATGATAATGTCTGCAACTCCTCTATCCCAGTGCATCCCCTCCTTGGGCTGCAAATCCATCATCATTAATGCTCCTCTGCCATTATAAATGAATTCCCATCATCACCCAGTGCTGAAGAGAAAGTGTTGTACAATCAAAATAAATCATAAAGTGAGGGCTTGTATGCAAATACATAGGATTTATTCGAAGATTGATATCCTACGTACATTGCCTTTTTCGTCATACTTAACATTCTATGAGAATAGTACATTATGTCTTGTGTTTACGAGAGGGTGGTAAAGGGGTCAAATATGGCCTAGAATAGTGTTACATTCATATTATAGTTTTAGAAAAAAACACATCCTTCATTGTTTGATAAAACAAAGAACATTTGAAAAGAAAGCATAGAATGAATTCAATGCCATGCCACCGAATAAATTCTAAATCATGCTATAATATTAGGAGTGAATTCATCCCACAAATAAATCTTAAGAATTTATTCTAAATCAAACATATTAATAAAGGAGGTGGTCTTAGGAGTTTCCACGTTTCCCTTATGAAACATTGTCTCACGCCAGGAAATTGTCACACGCCGTGAAACCTGTTGAATTGTCATTAAAGTGCATGGTTTTCAGTGACTGATTTTTTAGCAGACATTTTTTAGAGGATTTTCATTTCTCTAAGATGTGGCAATGACATAGATGTGTGCAAACTAGAGAGGGTTATGAAGTGGTGACCCAACAATGTGGAAGGTTTTCTTGAGCCAGGAAATAAAGATACAGTTCTATTTGTGCTATTTCGTCTGCTACTTCTTCTCTGTGCTTTGTTAGGGTTTCAATTGCTTATATGATTTCTGTGTCTGAGGATGACTTCCCAGAGCATAGGTGGGTGCTTTGTTTGTGTTTATCCTCTATTGGGTTGTTCACGTCTTGTAAATTTTTTGTAAGAAAACTTGAAACTTGCAGTTTGAAAATTTAATTTGTAAGTTCATAATCCACAAAAAAATTGTTGACAAATGTTATTTTTGATTCTTGATTTCCCACCGGAATGAGTAAATATCACCTGGGATTTTGGTATCTCATGAACTACTTTGGGGTTTGGTATCCCATACCTTTGAGCACAAAAAAGGCAAGGGTTGTTTTTTGGATGGCCAAACCATACACTAAGTTAAGTTACCTTCAGAAAGGAAATTAGTACTGTGTTTTAAGTGTATGTTTGGTGCCTAAGTTAGGATTTACATCCCAACTTGATTAGTATTTAAGACTTTGGGAACACATTTGGCAAATAGAACTTTTCTCTCTGCTCCTATTTTACTTTGTTTTGATGACAATCTATCAGGTGTAATGCCCCGCTAAGGGACCAAGTGGATTAACACAAAAGAACATCAACACCAAGCCAGTTTATTTATTTATTATTTTTAAAGAAACAAAAGTAACACTAACTAATGCAACTCAACTAATTAATATGAATGACATCATTATATTAACAATATATTATAATCACACTATAACCTAAAAGTAATATTGAACATAACCCATTTGTACACCTATCCACCATGGTCCCCTAACGTCACTACTAAGATACACCTACACTAATTAAGCATAAAGAACATATTTGATATACTATGACCATATTTTACTAATACTTGAATGTAAATTAATCTCATACATCAAATTACATATGATAATATATCAAAATTATCTCCAAACCACATCTAACACTATGCCAATATAAATCTATTCTTAATCAATGTTATAAAATAAGTACATAAAGATATATCATATCTACTACTTAATTAAACTTATGCATTATAAATACAACATTTCTACACTAAACCTCTCTATTCCATACTAAACAATAGTAAAATTGTGTATAATCAAGATTGTAACAATTCACTCACTTTTCTTATACAAGAATGCTACCATGAATATGATTCATAAATCTAAGAGGTACATATGTATAAGATACACTAAACATATTTTTTTATGAAAATATCACCTGCACATAAATTCAACTATAGAATGAAGTGAAAGAAAGACTCTCCATGTTGCGCATGAATTGCACCACCTAAATCCCAATGGATGGTTTGGAAATACCACCCCACTACGTGGAACCCTGATACCCACTCCCTCCATGCTAGGAAACAACACTAGGCCCCACAAACAAGTAAACAACAGAACAAAAACTATAAGTGGCTGACACTAAACATTCAAGAAGACTACCAAACTAAGAATCAACTGAAAATTACAATAACTTCACAAATACTTCTAGGTACTTCTATATACCTATTCACATGACACAAATGGATAGAAAAATAAAAAGCTTATTATTAAACCACAACACTACAATAAAGTATATTACATCAATCTCATAATTTTATAACAAAATAACTCACTTTAGTTTAGTAATTCACAATCAAGACCAACAATGCACATCCCTGACATAATTGATCTTTACAAATACAGAAGCTTCAATACAAGATCTCACAAATATGAAGGGATTTATAACATGAAAATAGTAAACACAATTAAATAAAAATGGTACAACACAATATAGATCAAAGAATATAATTATACCGTCAAATACAACTTCTAAAACTAAACTAATTCTCACTTAACAACAGTCAAATCTGTTAACAATAAAATAGCCATAAAATAGTCATATCAACTCGAAATAAAAATCTATAAAATACCCATTTCAAATTTAGTCATTGACTACTCAACAATGCGAAATAAATTGACTAAAAATGAATACTAATTTCATAAAATGCAAAACAACAGACAGATTCCATAAAACCCTCTTTTTGGCAATACTCGATTACAGTCAAATGACAAAATGAGTAACTTAACAACCAGATTTTATCCAAAATAAAATATTAAAAAAAGAATATTAAAATTAATTTAAGCTATTTCAAACCTCTATAAATTTAAAATCTCAATCTTCCTTTGGCTAGTTATAGGGTGAAATAAAAATATTTTCAATCATAGAGGAGCAACTTGACAGCAGTCTCGTGTTTCAACCATATCTCACAAACTACGATCTGGGTTTCTGAGATTTTTGGATAGAATTTAAACAACAAGATGAAAAAATCCTTTAAAAATCTCATCAACCCAGTTTATAAGTTTAGACTTATGAGAAACGCAATCAGACCTTTTTACTAGTAAAGAATAAGAACAACAAATATGTATTAATTTTTATTGTAAAATAAATAAATGTTTCATTCACACAGAAATAAAACTATCCAATATTTATTTTCAAAAAAATTAAAAGAAAGAAATCAATCAAATCATTCATACATACAAAAGAAAATTTTAACACAAGATCTGAAAATCCAACCTGGATCCAACGCTTGAGAATGACATAAATTTGATGCTGAGCTCCAAAGTTTTCAACTTTCAAAACCCTCAAATTGCCACAAATTTCTCATTGCTCCTTCCTCTTTGCAAGCATAGAAAAATTTCTCCTAAAAAAGAATTCAAATCCAAATCCAACATGCATGCCAAAATAGAATAACTCAACAGAGAAAAACCATTTTTTTCTCCTCCCAAATAAAAAGAACACTTCCAGAACCCAAAAGACCAAAAGACAACCTCTCAGCCAACCTTTTAACTTCTATTTTCATCACTTTTCATAATGGAGTAATTAGGGTGGGTTCTGGACTCTCAAAACATAATTTTATAAAATAAAAATACCTCTCACCCATAAAGTTATCACATAGATAACATTTTAAATCATTAAAACCACATAAAGACTTCATAAAACATAAATTAAGTGACCATTTTAATAAAATGAATCAAGAGACTAATAATGCAAAAATTATATCCAAACAAAAGTAAAACAAATATTACTCAATAACAATAATCAAATACCAAATAATGATAATAATAAACAAGAATTAAATAATTATTCCTCAAAATAATAACATAATAAAACATAACATAAATAAATGTCACTTATGTATAATATTATATCACACCTTAAACACATTAATAAAAATCATAACAATAAATATAATAGATTCAATATCTAACTTCACTCAAATAACTCACAAACTAAGGTAAAATATAAATCATAAAATAACTTCACATAAAAGAGCAACATTCACATCAAAAGATAAATAACAATAATCACAATCATAACAACACAACTAACCATAGGGTTTAACACCAACAAATTGGGATCCAAAACTAAGGTTAGACAACAAAATCAAATAATCACATATCGCATAAGAAACAATCGAATAAATGCAACACTCCAAACATAGGGTAAAAAAGATCGGACATTGTCTCATGACAACCCGAAAAAAGTTATCACATTCTTTATCAATTATCTCTAATTGAAAACAATGGCTAGGGTTAGGTTATAATTTGGGCCTAGATGTTATCTCCTCAACCACAATTGGGATTAGAGGCACGCTCAGACCTACTAATTTAGGTAGAGACGTAGCCTAGCTAGTACATGTTTACTTAAACATACAAATTAGAGCACATGTGGATAATAGCTGAAGCACTAGAAAAGAGGCTCTAGCAATCGTATCTCATTCACGTATGTCTCTCATATGTCTAATGGTACGATTCTGCCCTTTCCACTTATCCTAACAAACATACTACTGTATCACTCAGTTATCGAAGTAAATCCCTGCATAATAACAATAACATAACAATATGTATCATACTCACCAAAACATTAATAGAAGCTCATGCCCCATCTTGCAACCACGAAGCTTGAACAAAAATTAGTATATTTTATGATAATAAAGATAACCATAATCAAAATCATAATAATATGACAACACAATGATAATATATTAGAATCAAGTGAAAACCCCAAAGGTAACAAAACACTTTCATCACATCAATATGTCAATAACATATATCATAGTAATGGTCATGTCTTAACACACACATCATGATAAATATATCCTTAAACACATATAATAAAACATTTCTTAACATTTTTACTTAGTCCATAAATTCATGATATACAATATCAATTGTTTAACATCATTAGCACATACCTTTAAATGTCTATTATTTTACTTTCATCTCCAAGTTCCAAAGTCAAACTTCCTGCACATCCACTATGAGAATGGAGAGGCACTACATCCTCCCCCCTAAAATTTGACTTGTTCCTAGAAGTCACAGACTAGGGTGGAAACATAAGACATTAGTACCAAAAATTTTCTATTCTATATTTGATGTACATCCTCTTTCCGAATATTTTTTATCAAAATCACTATCTAACTACACATTAGAAAGTAATATTTTTCTATCTATATTTACTTAGAAATATTTGCATCTCTTATAGTATGATACTTGATTTTACACTAAAAAATATAGCAAGCACTCCAATTAACTCCTTTTTCCATTCCTAATTATAAAAATCTCCATAATCTTATGTAAGGGATGCACATAATTTTTTTTTTAATTCAGAAATACACATTGTCTCTTGTTTTAGAAACTTATTTTCAATTACAATTTATGATTTCAATAACATCCACTCCATTTAATACCATAGATTGACAATACATTCACATTTAACATAGCATGGTTATCCCTCTTTTACATCAATAAGCAACAACACATAAGAAATATACATTTAATACATACATACACAATCACATTACCAGAAAAAAACACATCACAAGACTACACAAGGGTGCATCAAGACACTAGAAAGCAACATACTAATCCATGATACATAATCCACGAACCAAGAGCCAATATCCATCTCACATAATTCATACCTCACACTCAGTGGCTTGATGGTGTTAGGCCACACTCACATGGTGAGACCATCCATACAAGACCACAGTGACCTACCTCTTGTTGTATAAGGTGGTTAGCCTCCAAGAGATAGTCATCACACATAGGTGGGTAATGGGTCCTAGGTGTGTAACAGCCTCATATACCCCCATCCTCATGGTTCTCTGCATCTACTTCTTCGTATACACTCACCAAGTTTGCCTCATACATCCTTGGAGAGGAATCACAATACGACAAATGGCCGACAACGAAAATAATAAGGATAAATTAGTTTAGCCACCAAAGTCATAAATCAAAGAAAACAAAAGTTCAATTTCAACAATAAAGAAATAAATATGCATAATTTCAACACTAAATCAAATGTAACCATGAGGGCTATGAGCAAATAAGATCACAAGGTGTGGCTAAAGCATCAGAATCAAATATAAACAAGGTGTTGGCCTTCACAATCACTAGAAAATCATCAATAATTATAAAGAAAGTTCACAATCTTAGAAATTACACTATACAACACTACGTGACTAGATACTAGCCACCAAACGAGGAAGGAGGGAACAACGTCCGGCTATACAATAGCCACTATGTGGTGCGGAGTGAGCACGTCATCCACATGACCCAAAGTGTGCTCCTTGGCTACACCCCGCTTCGCATCGTCACGCGGCATGGACTAGTCAAGTGGCCCTCGCACTCCTTGGCTATCCGCATGGTATGTGCACCTCGGCCCCCATCCCGCATCGCATCTCAATGCGGCATGGTCATACACCAGCTGGAGAAGGCACGCACTGGTCGTATGCCACATGGCAGTGTGTCCATGGCTCCACAGAAATAGGCATGTGCTAGACACACCCCGCATAATGATACCTCGTGGAGAAGGCACATATAGGTACTCACCGTAGCCAGAGGTATACATGGCTAGGACATACCCATATGCTAACCGACCCAAACAATTTCAAAAAAAAACATGAGTATTCCCTCTACAAGTGTGTGAGGCCCCATTACACTCATCACACAAGTAGGCTATCATAACAAAATCTCATAGTACACCTTCATGTGTCTATGCACGTGGCATCGTGTCCTCGAGCCGAGCTCGCTACCATCAGTAACACGACATCATCACTAGTACTATGTCAGAACATTAGTGGGGTGTGACATCGTATCCATTGCATCATGTCAGAATGTGTGCGAATACGATATATATAATACATATATAAGTATATCAATATGGGGCTACTCAAGCTTCACCTCTCATACAGACGAGGTTGACTCGCTAATTTCAGCTCAACGTCCCTATGGACAGCCAGACAAATACTAACAAACTAATGCTGCTATACTCAAAACTATGGGAATTAGGCTCACACATATGGATCAAGTACCTTGATCCATCATAAGGGGAAGTAGTGAGTACGTTGCCTTGAGATCGGTTGAGCTAAGACTGCTCTGCATCACATTATGCATACGTTGCACACTCTGCCCAAGGAACTTTGTGGCTGCTATGACCCCTTCACGGATTGAGGGACTAGAGAACCAAAAGAAAAGAATCTGTGAAACTATCTTTTGGCTACTCATATATAAATTTCAACCACATGTGGGTTAGTCCTCAATCAGGTAACAAACATACAAGAACACATAAAGGTATGGTTAATCCCACACTAACAAATACACAATTTTCTCCATAGATGGGTACACAGTATCACCATCCCATGGGCACACAAAGCAAGTACAGGGTATTCACAACACTCAACCAATGCAAAGTTACCGGTTTCTCACATTTACAAGGGATAAAATTACATACACAATTCCATGAGAACATTTACTTCCATAATCCATGTGATTCATATCATTACATATGTCAATAACCCTTTATCATCTTTTCTTTCACTCTACTTTTTTTCATATATCACATGATGCTAATATGTTAATGTCAAGATTATCGTGATCACTTATCAACTCCACTAAACAAGTTTGCATTCACTTTTATTCATTCGACATAACATTTTATCCTTATAACATATGCATATGAAAACTGATTTTTCCTCTAGACTAAGAATTTTATATAAGTAGCATGAATTTTTAAATGCATCTAAGAATCATTAATACTTCCACACCATTATTTGTGTATCGGGAGTTCAACTAGTTACACACAAGTTATTCAAATTTTCACAGAACAAAAGGATATCACATATTTGTTTTTTTTCAAAACACAATCCCACATTCTCTCAAACTTTATCTTAGACCAATACAAGTAACACTAAACATTTGCATAGTGATTATGCCTACTCAAACATCCATATCTGATACCTAAGCTTAATTGTTTCACATGTTACCCCCACATAATAATTTGACATGCAAGACATCCAATGGATAAATCTTTTCTATTTATACAAAAGTAAGAAATGAGAGACATTGCATTATAGGTTTCAACTATACAAAACAACCAAGGTGTCCAAATACCAATACAATTATCATAATTTTTCAAAATAGAAATTTAGTTATATGCACTAGCATTTTATTTATTCCACAAAAGTAGTCATTTCCAATAAAAACATATTATATCATATGATGCAAACTTACTCACATAAATTTATTTCCAAATATATAGATTAAATACCTAGCAACTACACTCAGTCTCATTCATAATTTATTTTTTATGCATGAACCATAAATAAGGAGTACAATTTCAAGAGAATATATAGTCCACCACTCAAGTAAATTCAAATATAATTTCTTTGATTCATAGTCAAGGTTTAAGCATACAAGTTTAAGACCTAAATGATTTTCTATTATAATGTTGTTTAATACCCTTTTTTTTATATTAATTGTATGTGGGTTAGGATGAAGAAGAAACAAGATAATTTAATGCAAGCAATTTGCAAATGCAACATTTCCAAACAAAGCATCTATACAAAGGAAAAATAAGTCACACCTTCTACCCAAATTTTAAGTACCACTTATAGACAAGTTTTCCATTTATAAACATAGTTAAAAACAAAGTTAAGATTCCATTACATCACTCCATGTATTATAACGATCACAAAATATCGAAAATAATTCATTTATAAACCACCTACATATTTTCCTTAATTTATTCTAAGAACCATTTTACATGCAATATATTCTTAATGTTATGAAAACGCACTAAACAACGTATGGGTGTAAACACTTCTACAAAACATAGAAAAACACACGAATAGATGACATACTTAGGTTAGGACTTTCTTATTAATTACATAACATACACTCTTAAGCACTTGCATAAAACCACATAAGAAATCTAACTACACCAAATAACATCTTATCATAATGCACATTTAGTCAAACAAAGATAATTTATATGCCAACTTGTTAACTAATTAATCTAAACTCACCAATACATCTTAAGATTAGATTTACATTTTTAAGGAACTAAAAGTCATGGAAATGAAACAAGGTCACACAAGAAAAAAATAAATAGTTACAAACATATAAGGAATCACACCCAACAAGAGAATACACAAAGTGTATAATCCTCTATCTAATGTCTCAACTAAGTGTATAGATTAAAACAAGGTATCTAACACAAGGGTCCCTACGAATTTTTAGTCACACATCAAACATTCATCAGCACCTGCACAAGAAAAGTTACTATAACAAGACATGGGTAACAACATTAACCAAAAATCTCAGTGTTGCAACCTGACTCTGATACCAAATGTAACGCCCCGCTAAGGGACCAAATGGATTAACACAAAAGAGCATCAACACCAAGCCAATTTTTTAATTTATTATTTTTTAAATAAACTAAATTAACACTAACTAATGCAACTCAACCAATTAATATGAATGAAATCATTACATTAACATGATATTATAATCACATTATAACCTAAAAGTAATAGTGAACATAACCCATTTGCACACCTATCCACCATGGTCCCCTAACGTCGCTATTAAGATACACCTACACTAATTAAGCCTAAAAAACATATTTGATATACTATGACTATATTTTACTAACACTTGAATGTAAATTAATCTCATACATCAAATTACATATGATAACATATTGAAATTATCTCTAAATCACATCTAACACTATGCTAATATAAATCTATTCTTAATCAATGTTATAAAATAAGTACATAAAGATATATCATATCTACTACTTAATTAAACTCATGCATTATAAATACAATATTTCTACACTAAACCTCTCTATTCTATATTAAACAATAGTAAAAATGTGTATAATCAAGATTATAACAATTCACTAACTTTTCTTATACAAGAATGCTACCATGAATACGATTCATAAATCTACAAGGTACATATGTATAAGATACACTAAACATAATTTTTTTATGAAAATATCACCTTCACATAAATTCAACTATAGAATGAAGCGAAAAGAAAGACTTTCCATCTTGCGCACGAATTGCACCACCTAAATCCCAATTGATGGTTCAGAAATACCACCCTACCACGTGGAACCCTAAGGCCCATTGCCTCCGTGCTAGGAGACAACACTAAGCCCCACAAACAAGCAAACAATAGAACAGAAACCACAAGTGGCTGACACTAAACATTCAAGAAGACTACCAAAATAAGAATCAACCAAAAATTACAATAATTTCACAAATACTTCTAGGTACTTCTATATACCCATTCACATGACACAAATGGATCGAAAATTAAAAAAATTATCATTAAACCACAACACTACAATAAAGTATATTACATCAATCTCATAATCTTATAACATAATAACTCACTTTAGTTTAGTAATTCATAATCAAGACCAACAATGCACATCCCTGACATAATTGATCTTTACAAATACAGAAGCTTCAATACAAGATCTCACAAATATGAAGGGATTTATAACATGAAAATAGTAAACACAATTAAATAAAAATGGTACAAAACAATACAAATCAAAGAATATAGTTATACCCTCAAATACAACTTTTAAAACTAAACTAATTCTCACTTGACAACAGTCAAATCTGTTAACAATAAAACAGCCATCAAATAGTCGTATCAACTCGAAATAAAAATCTGTAAAATACCCATTTCAGATTTAGTCGTTGACTACTCAGCAACATGGAAGAAATTGACTAAAAATGAATAATAATCTCATAAAATGAAAAACAACAGACAGATTCCATAAAACCCTCTTTTCGGCAATACTCGATTACAATCAAATGACAAAATGAGTAACTTAACAACCAGATTTTATCCAAAATAAAATATAAAAAAAGAATATTAAAATTAATTTAAGCTATTTCAAACCTCTATAAATTTAAAATCTCAATCTTCCTTTGGCTATTTACAGGCAGAAATAAAAATATTTTCAATCATAGAGGAGCAACTTGACAGCAGTTTCGTGTTTCAACCATATCTCACAAACTACAATCTAGGTTTCTAAGATGTTTGGATAAAATTTAAACAACAAGATGAAAAAACCCTTTAAAAATCTGACCAACCCAGTTTGTAAATTTAAACTTATGGGCAACGCAATCAGACCCTTTTACTAGTAAAGAATATGAACAACAAATATGTATTGATTTTTATTGTAAAATAAATAAATGTTTCATTCACACAGAAATAAAACTATCCAATATTTATTTTCAAAAAAATCAAAAGAAGAAAATCAATCAAATTATTCATACATACAAAAGAAAATTTTAACACAAGATCTGAAAATCTAACCTGGATCCAACGCTTGGGAATGACAGAAATTTGATGCTGAGCTCCAAAGTTTTCAACTTTCAAAACCTTCAAATTGCCACAAATTTCTCATTACTCCTTCCTCTTTGCAAGCATAGAAAAATCTCTCCCGAAAAAAATCCAAATCCAAATCCAACATGCACGCCAAAATAGAATAACCCAACAGAGAGAAACCATTTTTTTTCTCCTCCCAAATAAAAAGAACACTTCCAGAACCCAAAAGACCAAAAGACAACCTCACAGCCACCCTTTTAACTTCCATTTTCGTCACTTTTCATAATGGAGTAATTAGGGTGGGTTCTGGACTTTCAAAACATAATTTTATAAAATAAAAATACCTCTCACCGATAAATTTATCACATAAGTAACATTTTAAATTATTAAAACCATATAAAGACTTCATAAAACATAAATTAAGTGACCATTTTAATAAAATGAATCAAGAGACTAATAATGCAAAAATTACATCCAAAAAAAAGTAAACAAATATTACTCAATAACAATAATCAAATACCAAATAATGATAATAATAAACAATAATTAAATAATAATTCCTCAAAATAATAACATAATAAAACATAACATAAATAAATGTCACTTATGGATAATATTATATCACACCTCAAACATATTAATAAAAATAATAACAATAAATATAATAGATTCAATATCTAACTTCACTCAAATAATTCACAAACTAAGGTAAAATATAAATCATAAAATAATTTCACATAAAAGAGCAACATTCACATCAAAAGATAAATAACACTAATCACAATCATAACAACACAACTAACCACAGGGTTTAACACCAATAGATTGAGATCTAAAACTAATGTTAGACAACAAAATCAAACAATCACATATCGCATAAGAAATAATCGAATAAATGCGACACTCCAAACATAGGGTAAAGGAGATCAGACATTGTCTCATGACAACCCAAATTTTTTTATCACATTCTTCATCAGTTATCTCTAATTGAGAACATTGGCTAGGGTTATGTTATAATTTGGGCCTAGATGTTATCTCCTCAACCACCATTGGGATTAGAGGCACGCTCAAACCTGCTAATTTAGGTAGAGACGTAGCTTAGTACATGTTCACTTAAGCATATAAATTAGAGCACATGTGCATAATAACCGAAGCACTAGGAAAGAGGCTCTAGCAATCGTATCTCATTCCCGTATGTCTCTCATACATCCAATGGTATGATGCCTCCCTTTCCACTTATCCTAACAAACATACTACTGTATCACTCAGTTATCCAAGTAAATCTCTGCATAATAACAATAACATAACAATATGCATCATACTCACAAAAATACGAATAAAAGCTCATACCCCATCTTGCAACCATAAATTTTGAACAAAAATCAGTATATTTTATGATAATAAAGATAACCATAATCAAAATCATAATAATATGACAACACAATGATAATATATTAGAATCAAGTGAAAACCCCAAAGGTAACAAAACACTTTCATCACATCAATATGTCAATAACATACATCATAGTAATGGTCATGTCTGAAAACACAAATCATGATAAATATATCCTTAAACACATATAATAAAATATTTTCTAACATTTTTACTTAGTCCATAAATTCATGATATACAATATCAATTGTTTAACATCATTAGCACATACCTTTAAATGATTCTATTATTTTACTTTCATCTCCAAGTTCCAAAGCCAAACTTCCTTCACATCCACTATGAGAATGGACAGGCACTACATGGTCGGAGTGGCATGCCACTCAAACTTTTAACGGACACATTGGGCTCCAATTTCAGCTTCAGCAAGAAAGTGGTAAGCGACTTAATAACCTCCAACTAAAAAGATTCCTCAATTGCAGTCTGAATTTTGTTGGCTTGAGAGCTGAGCTTTTCCATAAAATAAGGTGTGATAGCTGGGAGTTTTTTCTAGTTGAAGAATGAGGAAATTTGAAACTTTTAGAGAATTTATCCTATTGAAATTATGATGCTGCTTGACCAAATTTTGTCATCTCTGCCTCTAAGTGAAGAACAGAGAATTGAAAACTCCTATAATTTGAAGGATTGAGAATTGAAAAATCTTGTAATTTGTCCTCTTTTGCTTCCCAAACCCTGTTAACATATGGTAAAATTCCTCAAAATAGGTCTAGCACTTTTGAAAAGAGGTCAAGATTATGTATATTAGGCAACTTGGTTGTATTCCATTCAAATCTTTTAAAATTCACACAAATTTCTTGGCAAAGAAAAGTAAAATCCTTGTTAATTTCAACAATTTTTTTGCAAAATAACAAAATATTTATGAAATTTTCATTAAAAAAAAATTCACGCAAAAGGAAAAGGTAGGAAACCTACCAAAAAGCAAAATTTGTGCATATTTCACAAAAATTTCCCAACTTAACAACAAAAGATAATTTGACTTTTGCATTTCTTGTGTTGGACTTTGTACATCAACTACAGATGAGAGACATGGGATTTTAGCTTTTGTATTAATTATCTTCTTTTCTCTAGCAATCCACAAAGAAAAATCCTCACCAATATCTTATCTTACATGTATGGGGAAGAATCTGCCATTGCTGCTGTAGTTTTGTGTCCCAAGTATTCCCCCACTGTAACGCCCGTCATGCAACCCAGAGAACATAGACAAAGCAAATAATTTTTTTTTAAACATTACAATTGAACATACAAGAACACTAACCATAAACACATAACACATTACATTACACTAGTATACAAGAACACTAACCATAAACACATAACACATTACATTACACTAGTTCTCTAGGGCACACGAGGTTACTTCACAAACAACTAACTACGAAAAAAAGATAACAACAACACTATTCACTACTTATAGCTATACTCAATGATCACACAAGCTACAAGAAAAGATAGAAGTGATTTACTAACTTGGCAATAGAGTCTACTTACTTACATTAGCTTAACATACCTCTTACATTCTATTTAATCAACAAGTCCTTGCTCCCAATGCCTATACCTGCAAGGTCTACATGACTTGGCACACACTTCAGAACAAAGATAGTTAGCACGTGATCACTAAGAGAAGCTATATAAATCAATGGAAGTTTTTGCATTATCAAAAAAAGATGACAAGTCACAAACCAGACTCAGAAGAACAGTCCTAAGGGCCCGACCTAATGCCTCGGGAGCTCATCACTTGATGGCCTTGCCTATGTATATAATTCGCAGAGGCACCGTAGTTGGACAACTTGAGCTGCTCCAACTCATTGACTGACCAACCAAGGGTTCACTCATAAGACATTCAAGGAGGAACCTACCTAAACACAAAGTAACACAACACCACAAATACACGCTAAACTCAAACCTCTATTCGTAAGCATTATGTGACCCATACAAAAGTACATACAAGAAGAGTGGGTATGCAACCCTTTCTAGGGTCCATCACCCCAGACAGTTTCTTAGGCAGCTGCCACCCACTTAGGTGAAGCCAAAGACGGATGAACTAGGTAAGCATAAAAAAATAAAAATAGCCTACTCCAATATTTATTCATCCTTGCAAAAGAAAGGTCACAAGGCATAACAACAGTAGCCATTAACGACTTGCATTCACAATTGGAAGACCAAACCACTTGACCATCAAGTCAATCATACTCACAAGAGTTATAAAAGTAACTATCCCTATCAAGGACTTATGAATCAATGGTAACAAAAGAATGCAAGGAAAAATAATCATTCAAGAAATTGTCTAAATTCATTTACTTGCATTGGCCTTCTCTTTTTTAACACTTCTATACTTATACAATGACAACTTTTAATCTAAAGTCAATTAGATATGGACGATAACACAAAATTTCCACATATAAAATCTCCTCAATCCAAAAATTAACTCAAGAGGAAGATACATCACAATGGAACCATCAAAAATCGATCTTTAAATGCATAAATACATTCAATGTATTAATCACAAAGAATAATAAACAATCAATTACATTTTATTTATTCGTTCATTAAGAAGTCATTTAAATAATGAAAGGAACTATGTAAAACATGTTCTTTAAAACAAAAAAAACCCATTTGCTTTATAAATTATGATCATATTATATATATATATATATAATTTAAGTACTCAACTATTTTAAAGAATACAATATTATATAAATTAATCTTCAATAGCCTACTATTAGAGTGCAAATCTATCTCTAATGTTGCAGCCATCTACACATGCATGCAAAATGGTTTAAGCCTTATCGAGACACATGAAATTGATTGAAATTTTATGCATCCGAAGGTACCTTCATGTCGGGATGTTTGGAGCCAATTTGAAAGGGGCCAACACTGGGGATTAGGAAGCTACAATGTAGGCACAATCGAACACCAAATCTTCAGTTGAAAATGCAGTTTGAAAGAGAAGTTGCTTCTTGGGAAAATTCAGAGATATAATAAAATAAATCCAACACCATCAACAGTGCATAAAAGCAACGGAAGCCTCGAAATGGAAAAAGGACATCATCAAAGCATAAACGAGAGTAGACCATTAAATATAATGGTTGGAAAAGTTCTGGTAAGTATCTATGTATACTAATTCTGAGGTATCGAATATGCAGATTGAACTTCTATCAACATGGAAGAAAAGCAAGCCCTGGTGTCGAATGCCATCCTAAGCTCAAATGCCAACAATATAAATCGAGTAACATGGAGAAAAGCTGGAACAAGTTTGTATGTTTGGAAAACAAAAATTCAGAATAACTCAAACCAGCGCTACTAGATTGGGAATAACGATTATCATCAAGAGATGGGGTGCGTATCGATTTCAAGTTTTGTCCCATGATAAAAGAGTTACACAAAGAAATTCCTATCGAAATAAGATTATCAAACATCCCATCACAGTTTGACGCAGCTTTTGGAACTTCCACTGAATACAGGCACATTCCATAACTCCAGCAAAATGAAATTTACATAGGGACGCACATATTTGAGGGTTAATATACAAGATGCCTTGAAACCTTGCAAGGCTTAGTATAAACGAACATCATTTTTTCTCTAGCACTCACAAAGATCTTGCACCTCGACGACGAAGATAGAGTTCAAGAAGAAGATTAAATGCATTATCATTACAAGAGCAAGGGGCTTATGAAGTTGTGGCGAGGACAGGTAAATACCCATGCAAATATGAAGCAAGACAGAGTACATGAAACGCCTCATAAAAATGATTCTCAGGGCACGTTTGACTACAAATTATGTTTCAAAAGACTTTAGGAATGGGGTCGAACCCTATTGAGAAGGTTGCGGCTTAATGAAGACACCTTGAAGCTTTTCAAATGCAAAATACAGGAGTAAAGTTAAATCTTGTGGGCTTTCCATCATCCTCTCCACCCTTGCCAAAGGAAAGATTTGAAAACAAGTATACACATTCTTCACAACCACAAAGCACGTGTTCCTGGGGTAGATATGTATGCAAAATGAGGAAGCACAGATGCGGCATACTGATTTCCTTTTTGGGACTCAGTCAAATCAATCCTATCACTTCCACCTTTATTAGTTAGATCCTACATTCTTGAAAAGGAGATGAATGAAACCAAAACAAATGCATAGATCACTTCCATGGCAAGAATGAAATCTTTGAAATTACATGTCAAGAATGCATGCCAGGAAGAGTCAAAGATTAATCGCTGGTATAGGCTTTTAAATCAAATGTTTTGTAAGACTCTAAAGGCAGCGACACAAGCTTGAAACAGATCGATTCACAACTGAACGATGCAACTAAGGCAGGTAAAGTATGTTACAAACCAAGCATGAAGAATATGAAGACAAATAACGAAAGCCTCCACACAGACAAGGCTGCGTATGGCATCAAAGAGAGAGAGCTTCCAGTGGTAAACAAAAGAAACAAGATGGTTTAAATAGTAGCATTCTAATGCAAGCTCAATGATTACCCACAAACCGCGTACATGTAAGCCAATAATAGATTATGGAAGCAACCCCCGTAATAAGCCAAAAAAGAAAGAAATTGGTGGAGCAGCTAACAAACAGTGAGAGCTACGTCTCAACAAAGGGACGCAAATACGAAAATATATAAATGGAAGATGGGGAATCATATCCAATACAATTAACAAAGAAATGCTTCTGTTATCAATTCAAACAAAGATGAGCAACATGAATCCTACCTGGAGTCCTACGCGCCAATGTTGGAGAACTCAAATGCAACCCCCCCACACTTCCTCTACAAGCTACTCAGAAAGCTTCGACAAGAGAATGTCTCTAATTTCTTCTGTTATGGACCGCGCCTTTTTCACCCATGCTGCTCATGCCATGTATCTATCCCAATATCTCTATTATACTCTGTATATAATAGGTTTAACTCTATCATAGTCCTCCACAAGAGCTTTTCACACACCTCCCAAAAATTCTCCAATTTCTTCTTTTTTTTCTTTACCAAAAAATCAAACCATGCATTGGTTCGTTTTCTGCTTTAAAGCTCACTCATTATCTCTCCAAAAATAATAAAATAAAATAAAAATAAATAAGTTTAGAATTAATTCTATTCTCAAAATGTCCCCGCAAGATAATATCTTCAGCTTTTTCTGATTTAATACGCTTTAAAAGGATAATTTCTAATCATCACCACACTTTTATAAAATTCAACTAAAACAAGCTTTCAGTAATTAAATAGCTTTTGATTACATATAATTAAAATTCAATACCTACTAAATCATAATTAATCAAATAAACAAAAATGACATTAATTAATCTTATAAAATCAAGATAATTAAATAACCTCAAAACAACACTAATTAATTCCAAAAAGAATAACAATTAAATTAAATAAATTAAATCAAATAAAGGCCAGGACAAGTTCAACACATGACACTACAAACTCCTAATGATGTGAAGCACTTGGAACAGAGATACTTCCTTTTTACAACGTCGTACCCGTTGAGTTAATTTTGTGCTCGCCCCGAATCGAGGCTTTTAATCCTGTAATTCATCGTACTCACTAAAGCTCCATCAGAACTTTTGGTTCCATCTTCCTCCTCAGATTCTTTAGCCAGATTACCTGCACATCCAAGGTGAGAGTGGAGGGACACTACATCCTCCCCCCTAAAACTCGACTTACTCCTGGAAGTCACATGGCTCAAAATGGAAACATAACCACATTAGTACCAAAATTTCTCTAATCTATAATTGATGTACACCCTCTTTCTGAATCATTGCAATTAGAATCACTATCCGATTTCACATTTGAAAATAATATCTTCTTAACTACTTTTATTGCTAAATCCTTACATCTCATACAATAACATACTTGATTTCAGCACTAATAACAAAGAAAGTACTCCTATTAACTCAATTTTCCATTTACACAACATCTTCAAAATATCCTAGATGGAAACCACCTCAAGTGATTACTTGGAATTAACAAAAATACACACCATATCATGTTCCACTAACATATTTTAAGTCACCATTTCTGATTCTCAATAATATCTAATCTATTTTATACCACAGAGTCACAGTACATTCACATTTAACACATCATGGTTATCCCGCTTTTACATCAGTAAACAACAACACATAAGAAATATACATCTAACACATCCATACACAATCACATCACCAGGAAAAGCACATCACAAGGCTACACAAGGGTCCATCTGGACACCAGAAAGCAGCATACTAATCCATGATACATAATCCATGAGCCAAGAGCCAATATCCATCTCACATAATCCATACCTCACACACTCAGTGGCTTGATGGTTTTAGGCCACACACACATGGCGAGACCATCCAAACAAGACCAATATGACCCATCTCTTGTTGTACAAGGTGGTTAGCCTCCAAGAGATCGTCATCACACATAGGTGGGTAGTGGGTCCTAGCTATAAAATAGCCTCACATACCCCCATCCTCAAGGTTCCCTACGTCTACTTCCTTGTATACACTCACCAAGTCCGCCTCATACGTCCTTGGAGAGGAATCACAATACAATACATAGCCGACCTCAAAAACAATAAGGATAAATTAGTTTAGCCACCAAGTCATAAGTAAAAGAAAACAAGAATTCAATTTCAACAATAAAGAAATAAATGTGCACAATTTCAACACTAAATCAAATGTAACTACAAGGGCTATGGGCACTAAGATCACAAGGTATGGCTAAACCATCAAAATCAAATATAACAAAGTGTCGGCTTTCACAATCACTAGAAAATCATCAATAATTATAAAGAAAGTTCACAATCCTAGAAATTGCACTATACAACACTGTGTGACTAGATACTAGCCACCAAACGAGGAAGGAGGGAACAACGTCTGGCTATACAATAGCCCCCATGTGATGCGGAGTGAGCACGCCATCCACATGACCCAGAGTGTACTCCTCGGCTACACTCTGCCTCGCGTCGTCACGTGACATGGACTAACCAAGTGGCCCACACACTCCTTGGTTGCCCGCATAGGATGTGCACCTTGGCCTCCATCCTGCATCGTATCTCAGTGCGGCATGGTCATACACTAGCAGGAGAAGGCACGCATTGGTCGTATGCCGCATGGCAGTGTGTCTGTGGCTCCACGGAAGTAGGCACGCGCTAGACACACCCCTCATAGCGATACCTCATGGAAAAAGCACACACAGGTACAAGCTATCGCCAGAGGTATACATGGCTAGGACCTACCCATATGCTAACTGTCCCAGACACTGTCAAAAGCAACATGAGTATCCCTCTACAAATGTGTGAGGCCCCATTATGCTCATCACACAAGTAGGCTATCATAGCACATCTCATAGTGCACCTTCACGTGTCTAAGCACGTGGCATCGTGTCCTCAAGCCCAGCTCGCTACCATCAACAACACGGCATCATCACCAACACTATGTCGAAACATCAGTGGGGTGTGGCATCGTATCCATTGCATCATGTTGGAACATGTGCAAATACGGTGTATGCAATACATATATGGGCATATCAATATGGGGCTACTCGAGCTTCACCTCTCATATGGACGATGTTCACTCGCTACTGTCAGCTCAATGTCCCTATGGACGGCCAGACCAATACTAACAACCAATGCTGCTATACTTAGAACTGTGGGGTTTAGGCTAGCACATATGAATCAAGCACGCTGATCTATCATAAAGGAAAGTAGTGAGTACGTTTCCTCGGGATCGGTTGAGCTAAGAATACTCTATGTCGCAATATGCGTACGCTACACACTCCGCCCAAGGAACTTTGTGGCTGCTACTACCCCTTCACAGATTGAGGAACTAGAGAACCAAAAGAAAAGAATCCATGAAACTAGCTTTTGGCTACTCTTATATGTATAGATTTTCAACCACACGTGGGTTGGCCCTCAATCAGGTAACAATCATACACACATAATGGTATGGTTAATCCCACACCAAATACAACAGTTTCCCCATGGATGGATACATAGTATCACCATCGCATGGCACAAAAAGCAAGCACAGGGTACTCACAACACTCAATCAATGCACAGTTACTGGTTTCTCACATTTACAGGGGTTACAATTACATGCACAACTCCATTACTCTTCAAAAGATCACATTCCATAAGTACTATTTTCCATATATCTCATGATGCTACAAGCTAATATCATGATTACTATGATCACTTAACAACTCCAATTAATAAATTCACATTCACCTCTATTCATTCAATATAACATTTTTTCCTTCATAACATATGCATATGTAGACTAACTTTTCTTCTATATAGAATATATAAACCGGACAACATAATGGGCTCATATGAAACCAGAGTGCCCAGTGTTAGAACCTGGCTCTGATACCAAGTTGTAACGCCCGTCATGCAACCCAGAGAACACAGACAAAGCAAATAATTTTTTTTTTAAACATTACAATTGAACATACAAGAACACTAACCATAAACACATAACACATTACATTACACTAGTACACTTAGTTCTCTGGGGCACACGAGGTTACTTCACAAACAACTAACTACAAAACAAAGATAATAACAACACTATTCACTACTTATAGCTATACTCAATGATCACACAAGCTACAAGAAAAGATAGAAGTGATTTACTAACTTGGCAATAGAGTCTACTTACTTAGGTCAGCTTAACATACCTCTTACATTCTATTTAATCAACAAGTCCTTGTTCCCAATGCCTATACCTGCAAGGTCTACATGACTTGGCACACACTTCAGAACAAAGATAGTTAGCACGTGATCACTAAGAGAAGCTATATAAATCAATGGCAGTTTTTGCGTTATTAGAAAAAGATGACAAGTCACAAACAAGACTCAGAAGAATAGTCCTAGGGGCCCGACCTAATGCCTCGGGAGCTCATCACTTGATGGCCTTGCCTACGTATATAATTCGCAGAGGCACCGTAGTTCGACAACTTGAGCTGCTCCAACTCATTGACTGACCAACCAAGGGTTCACTCATAAGACATTCAAGGAGGAACCTACCCAAACACAAAGTAACACAACACTACAAATACATGCTAAACTCAAACCTCTATTCGTAAGCATTATGTGACCCATACAAAAGTACATACAAGAAGAGTGGGTATGCAACCCTTTCTAGGGTCCATCACCCCAGATAGTTTCTTAGGCGGCTGCCACCCACTTAGGTGAAGCCGAAGACGGATGAACTAGGTAAGCATAAAAAAATAAAAATAGCCTACTCCAATATTTATTCATCCTTGCAAAAGAAAGGTCACAAGGCATAACAACAGTAGCCATTAACGACTTACATTCACAATTGGAAGACCAAACCACTCGACCATCAAGTCAATCATACTCACAAGAGTTATAAAAGTAACTATCCCTATCAAGGACTTATGAATCAATGGTAAAAAAAGAATCTAAGGAAAAATAATCATTCAAGAAATTGTCTAAATTCATTTACTTGCATTGGCCTTCTCTTTTTTAACACTTCTATACTTATACAACGACAAATTTTAATCTAAAGTCAATTAGATATGGACGATAACACAAAATTTCCACATATAAAATCTCCTCGATCCAAAAATTAACTCAAGAGGAAGATACATCACAATGGAACCATCAAAAATCGATCTTTAAATGCATAAATGCATTCAATGTATTAATCACAAAGAATAATAAACAATCAATTACATTTTATTTATTCATTCATTAAGAAGTCATTTAAATAATGAAAGGAACTATGTAAAACATGTTCTTTAAAACAAAAAAAACCCATTTGCTTTTTAAATTATGATCATATTATATATATAATTTAAGTACTCAACTATTTTAAAGAATACAATATTATATAAATTAATCTTCAATAGCCTACTATTAGAGTGCAAATCTATCTCTAATGTTGCGGCCATCTACACATGCATGCAAAATGGTTTAAGCCTTATCGAGACACATGAGATTGATTGAAATTTTATGCACCGAAGGTACCTTCATGTCGGGATGTTTGGAGCCAATTTGAAAGGGGCCAACACTGGGGATTAGGAAGCTACAATGCAGGCACAATCGAACACCAAATCTTCAGTATGAAAATGCAGTTTGAAAGAGAAGTTGCTTCTTGGGAAAATTCAGAGATATAATAAAATAAATCCAACACCATCAACAGTGCATAAAAGCAATGGAAGCCTCGAAATGGAAAAAGGACATCATCAAAGCATAAACAGGAGTAGACCATTAAATATAACGGTTGGAAAAGTTCTGGTAAGTATCTATGTATACTAATTCTGAGGTATCGAATATACAGATTGAACTTCTATCAACATGGAAGAAAAGAAAGCCCTGGCGTCGAATGCCATCCTAAGCTCAAATGCCAACAATATACATCTAGTAACATGGAGAAAAGTTGGAATAAGTTTGTATGTTTGGAAAACAAAAATTCAAAATAACTCAAACCAGTGGTACTAGATTGGGAATAACGATTATCATCAAGAGATGGGGTGCGTATTGATTTCAAGTTTTGTCCCATGATAAAAGAGTTACACAAAGAAATTCCTATCGAAATAAGATTATCAAACATCCCATCACAGTTTGACGCAACTTTTGGAACTTCCACTAACTATAGGCACATTCCATAACTCCAACAAAATGAAATTTACATAGGGATGCACATATTTGAGGGTTAATATACAAGATGCCTTGAAACCTTGCAAGGCTTAGTATAAACGAACACCATTTTTTCTCTTGCACTCACAAAGATCTTGCACCTCGATGACGAAGATAGAGTTCAAGAAGAAGATTAAATGCATTATCATTACAAGAGCAAGGGGCTTATGAAGTTGTGGCGAGGACAGGTAAATACCCATGCAAATATGAAGCAAGACAGAGTACATGAAACACCTCATAAAAATGATTCTCAGGGCATGCTTGACTACAAATTATGTTTCAAAAGACTTTAGGAATGGGGCCGAACCCTATTGAGAAGGTTGCGGCTTAATGAAGACACCTTGAAGCTTTTCAAATGCAAAATACAGGAGTAAAGTTAAATCTTGTGGGCTTTCCATCATCCTCTCCACCCTTGCCAAAGGAAAGATTTGAAAACAAGTATACACATTCTTCACAACCACAAAGCACGTGTTCCTGGGGTAGATATGTATGCAAAATGAGGAAACACAGATGCAGCATACTGATTTCCTTTTTGGGACTCAGTCAAATAAATGCTATCACTTCCACCTTTATTAGTTAGATCCTACATTCTTGAAAAGAGGATGAATGAAACCAAAGCAAATGCATAGATCACTTCCATGGCAAGAATGAAATCTTTGAAATTACATGTCAAGAATGCATGCCAGGAAGAGTCGAAAGATTAATCGCTGGTATAGGCTTTTAAATCAAATGTTTTGTAAGACTCTAAAGGTAGCGACACAAGCTTGAAACAGATCGATTCACAACTGAACGATGCAACTAAGGCAGGTAAAGTATGTTACAAACCAAGCATGAAGAATATGAAGACAAATAATGAAAGCCTCCACACAGACAAGGCTATGTATGGCATCAAAGAGAGAGAGCTTCCAGTGGTAAACAAAAGAAACAAGATGGTTTAAATAGTAGAATTCTAATGCAAGCTCAACGAATTACCCACAAACCATGTACATGTAAGCCAATAACAGATTATGGAAGCAACCCCCGTAATAAGCCAAAAAAGAAAGAAATCGGTGGAGCAGCTAACAAACAGTGAGAGCTACGTCTCAACAAAGGGACGCAAATAGGAAAATATATAAATGGAAGATGGGGAATCATATCCAATACAATTAACAAAGAAATTCTTGTGTTATCAATTCAAACAAAGACGAGCAACATGAATCCTACCTGGAGTCCTACGTGCGGATGTTGGAGAACTCAAATGCAACCCCCCCACACTTCTTCTACAAGGTACTCAGAAAGCTTCGACAAGAGAATGTCTCTAATTTCTTCTGTTATGGACCGCGCCTTTTTCACCCATGCTACTCATGCCATGTATCTATCCCAATATCTCTATTATACTCTACATATAATAGGTTTAACTCTATCGTAGTCCTCCACAAGAGCTTTTCACACACCTCCCAAAAATTCTCCAATTTCTTCTATTTTTTCTTTTTTTTTTCACCAAAAAATCAAACCATGCATTGGTTCATTTTCTGCTTTAACAGCTCACTCATTATCTCTCCAAAAAAATAAAAAAATAAAAATAAAAATAAAAATAAATAAGTTTAGAATTAATTCTATTCTCAAAATGTCCCCACAAGATAATATCTTCAGCTTTTTCTGATTTAATACGCTTTAAAAGGATAATTTCTAATTATCACCACACTTTTCTAAAAATCAACTAAAACAAGCTTTCAGTAATTAAATAGCTTTTGATTACATATAATTAAAATTCAATACCTACTAAATCATAATTAATCAAATAAACAAAAATGACATTAATTAATCTTATTTAATCAAGATAATTAAATAACCTCAAAACAACACTAATTAATTCCAAAAAGAATAACAATTAAATTAAATAAATTAAATCAAATAAAGGCCAGGACAAGGTCAACACATGACACTACAAACTCCTAATGATGTGAAGGACTTGGAACAGAGATACTTCCTTTTTACAACGTCGTACCCGTTGAGTTAATTTTGTGCTCGCCCCGAATCGAGGCTTTTAATCCTGTAATTCATCGTACTCACTAAAGCTCCATTAGAACTTTTGGTTCCATCTTCCTCCTCAGATTCTTTAGCCATATTACCTGCACATCCAAGGTGAGAGTGGAGGGACACTACACCCACAATTGCACAAACATGTCCAGCTTTCTTTGTCCTATATTGATGGTTCATTATATTTGTTCGAGCACTCTGAATTGTTATTTTCACACTATTGTTCATTCACAAGCATCAAAACAACTAGCCCTAGATTAGTGATATCATAAGCACTCACCACTTCACAATAATTTACTAAGTACACACTATTAGGGTTTGTATGAATTTCTCTACATTTTATATGCCTACAAACAAGATCTAACTACAGGAAGCATGATCTGAAATCTTTGTGACTCTACCTTCATGACCTGAGCAGATGGCAAACAAATCACTGTGAATGATGCCAACTCTGTGGACACTTCAACAAGTAATAGAGAACTCTTTGCTATGATTGATGGTCTAGAGAAATACCATGCACAAAGATCTTACCCATATGGTGCTAAAGTAAGTCATTATATTTATGATTGAAAAATTAAAATGAACTAACTTTGATCTTAATTTATATTTTTTAGTTTTTCATACTGTAGTAAATATCATTCTACCAAAAAAGGCTTCAATCTTGTTAACCGATTTTTGTTGTTGCTAAATGTTATGAAAATACTTTATAGCCGTTAAATGTTTTGTAAATGATCTTTAGGGAGATGTGGTTTTCCTTGTGACCAAATTGAAGAAAAATGTTTTTCTTTTCTACTAAGCACAACTTTTCTGATGAGAAGTGAAAATTGTTTGTAACTTTTCAAGTTGTGGCAATATTAGATTTACTAACTCTTTTCTGGCAGTTCATATACTTTGGCTATGATGACACCTCCAACACTAATTGCTAGGTATTCTCTTATGTTCAGGGACTATTTAAATTTATTATAATTAAGAATGGTCCCTTCACTCTGGTATAATTTTTCAAGTTGTGGCAATATCAGATTTACTAACTCTTTTCTACCAGTTCATATACTTTGGCTATGATGACACCTCCAACACTAATTGCTGGGTATATTTACAATTATTATAATTAAGCATGGTCCCTTCACTCTGGTCAGAAAGTCCTCTGCATAAAGTAATCTAATCATTTCCATGATTGTTTTCATCTACTATTAAAGAGATTTATGTTGATGTTCAATACTTAAATTTTTTGAATGGAGATTGCCTAGATTTATTTTTGTCTGGGCATGGTTATTGCTTGTCTCATGATACAATATATGTTGTATTAAGTTTATAATATGGCTATCTTGTGTTTTTTAGCTAGCAAGCCAACTCATATACTAGCTCCATGAGGAGGCATTAGTGGTTGGCATGAAGGTTGAGAGGGATTAGATAAGTCTATCATTTCAATTGGACGATAGTGGCAGTCTTGCTTTAGTTGCCAGTATCGATCAAAGGGAGTATTGTGTTAGCTGGTGGTTAATTTTAAACGATACTAGGCCAGATGATGGAGTGGTGAAACATGATCTTGTAAGTATTAGAATGGAAAATAAAAAAATCCTTGGGACTATTACCTCTAGAGGCCCTCTATAGCGTTGTAATGGATCTTGTTACTTTATGTAGCAATGGTGGAGAATCTTGAGTTATATATTTTGTAATGTTTAAAAGAATCAATGCCTACATTTTAATAGCATAGTGAGTGATATGGAAAGCCCATGGAATATTCTACTATTTCAGGTAAGGTAAATCATATGCATTTTTTCGTGTTTTCCAACATCTTTTTTGAGCCTAAGCTAGGCAGCAACTAGTAAGTTTCATCACTTTGCATTGTCTTAAATATGTGTATTATCAGCATAACTCAAACCATTTGTCTAACATTACATGGTAGGAATTTTAGTGTATGTTTAAAACTTAACCAAATTATGCAGAGCATGAACAGTTGGGTAGAAAGGACATTCAGTATTCTAAGGAAAGGGAGAGTAGTATATCACCAATCTTCTATTTTTAATTAGAGGAGAATCCTTTTGAAGAATATTGTATTGGTTATCATTGAATGACTAGCCAACTTCATTAAGAGGATAGCATAATTCAAGTTCAAGTATCAATTCAGGTGATTTCATTTGAAAAGCTTGATCAAAATAGATGTGTATCATTTGAACTGCTTGGATATCCTTCTGGTTTACTTCGAACATTATGTTTACCATGTTCAGTGCAAAAGATTCCATGAACTTAGTGAACCAAAAAATTGTTCTTGTTTTAGTTGACAATGAAAACATATCATACACAAATATATGAAATGCTACAACAAAGTAGGTTGTGGCCCTGCAAGTCAAATGCTTACCACACCATGAATTCAAATGCTTACCATGAATGTTCCTATTTCCAATGTAGCTGTCAACAAATTCTAGGGAATTATATAATATTATGCCAATTCTATGGACACTTCAACAAGTAATAGAGAACTCTTTGCTATGACTATTGTCATCTACTATTATAGAGATTTATGTTGATGTTCAATACTTAAAATTGTGGAATGGGGATTGCCTTGATTTATTTTTGTCTCGACATGGTTATTATTTGTCTTTGCCAATGTTCTCTAAGGATGGCATAATAAAATTCCTACTATAATAGTCGGAAAAGTAAAACAATGATTGTTAGCATTTTAATGTTGTATAGCAAGATTTGGAACTTTTCAAGAAGCAGGCTCCTGGTTACTTTTTTAGGATAATGTTTTGGATGTATTAGCTACATGATTGTAGATAATAATGCAACTAAATATACAAAAATAGAATCCCCAACAAAGGAAATCTTGTCTTGATATAAGGCAGTTTAATATCACAAACTACCTTGATGCCATTGATGGCAATGGTTTTGAATTCGAATTAAAATTTCAGTCAGGAGTGCATTTAATTTCCTCTTAATGTTTTGTATATATTAGCTACATGGTTGTAGACAATAATGCAACTGAATATACAAAAATAGAATCCCTAATCCCCAACAGAGATGGCAATGGTTTTGAATTGAAATTAAAATTTCAGGACCAACTAGCTGACTCTTGTGAATTGGAATTAATATTTGGAAACAATTTTTTTTTTCTCTTGGTTAATATTTTAAGCCTCGCTCATGTTTGGATTTTTTAATGTTCTGCTAGATTTTAGACCCTGGTCATACTCTGATATACTCTACTTTTGTCATGCCACAACCTTGTCTGTTGGGATTGTGGGGCTCTCTTGTTTGCAGCCAGGGATTTGGATCTTGGGATTCTGGGTCACATTTTCATTCTTTTAGAGTGGAATTCATTATCATTACACTCGATATTCCCTTAGGAACATAAACAATTTTGGAGGTTATGTTGAGTTGTATCAAATTTGGTTTGTCTCATTTTTAAAAATTTCCTTTCTTGTGGGGTTCTGTAATTTTTTCCCTGCTAACTTTGCCCATTCTTTCTCATTAGCATCATTAACAACACGACACAAATTGTGTGGAACCTGGTCAATAAAATCATCTACAAACACAAGGTCAATAATGTTCAAGAAATTATATAAAACTATCGGTGTATTCCTTGCAGCTTCCTCGGCTGCAAGTGCTAGTTTTAAAGAGTTTTAAAGAAAAGGATGATTCCCACTCCCCTTATTTTTAGAGGGGTATCATATTAATTTAAAATTATAATCACTAAAAATGTAAAGAAAGAAAAATAAGGGATATTAGTAGTACTTTTTTCTATTTTAGGAAAAAAAAAAGGAAGAAGGGAAGTTATTGATATATTTATTTTTATTCCTTCTATTTTAAGGGGAAATAAATTAAATATAGATAAATACATATTATTATATTAAATATAGTATTAATTGTTTTTATAATTATTTATATAAAAATAATAATAAGAAGAAGAAGGTTAGTAAAGAAATAAATATATATAAAATATATACATTATGTATAGGTAAATAAATAATAAATAAATAAATTTGAATACCTTAACTATTAAGAATGAAGGATAATACAGTAGCATTAGGGTTGTTGATAGTGACATTGTACTAAGGTAATTCTATTGTAGTGTGATTTTTATTTGGATAGTTCTAGTGTGTATTTTAAAAGGAAATATTAATCCTATTATAGATACTATGAATGGTAAATGTATAACTGTATATAACTTAGTCAATAAATTTGTCTTCCACCAATTATGGTTGCATAGGATGGAATCCTCACGCTTCTACTACTCCACCCCCTCTCTAACGTAGCATGCCACTGATGATGTTGCATGTGCATGACCATCCAATGTGTATAGTTTGTTTACCATGTGGAATATGGTAAATCTTTCTAACGAGAGATTGTGACATTAATCAAAAAATAAAAAAAAATTATGGGCATGACATTCATCTTATTCCTATACAATATCACATTCTCTCACATGTATTTATCATTTATCTTATTCCTTTACTTAAGCATGTTTCATATTCTTGAAAAATAATTAACATAATGGTGTGTTGCTCATAATTAAGAATGCAAGTAATATTGTATCTACACGCATGCATTGCAATTGCACTTGATTTTATTAAATAGAAATAAAAACTGGATCCAAGTGATTGGGAAATTTCTACGTATGAAATCATTCAATCCATGTCTATTGTATTTGGAGAAAAAAATGAGGCACCTGTAACTTCGCAGGTTTGTGCTTGTGCTTGAATGCACAATTTCTTAAAATGAGAATAGTTGTTGTATTCCCAAATAAGGTCTAGTCATATCTAAATATTTTGTATAGAGAGAAGCAATAGCAACCACTGTTACTCTACCATTATTGTAGGTTAACGGTAGAATGCTCCTTATATAATTAGGTTTAATTTGTTGTGAAGGTGTAAATTTATTATTTTTACTCACATGAACTCTTGTTGCAATATAAAACCATTCATTCTTGCTATTTATTATATGTAGAAGGATTTTCATGCTCATATTGTTATTAGTGTCATGTAATAAATTTTTTGTATTCAATTAAAATCATTTGTGTTTATTTAATTGATTAACTAACCAGGTGAGTTTCCTTGGGGTTTGGTATCAACTATTTTTAGCATTGCTTGTGCTTGAATACATAAATATCTAAAATGGGAAAAGTTATTTTTTTTATATGTAATAAAATTGTATCAAAACATGTTGTAAAAATAGGAGTAATAACATTCACTTCTACTCAATTTTTGAAAAAGACTAATGATAAAATAATCTTTACAAGATCAAGTGATTTTTTTTGTGATGATTTCAATTGTTGGTTCTCGGTCACATACTCCCTTGCTATAATAGAAACCCATCTGTTCTTGTTGTTTATTACCAAAGTATTTTCATCAACAACTATCACCTTTTGTAGGTGAGAGAATTGTGCAAACATACTTTTGTTAGTTATGTCTTGAAAACAAAAATTTTCTTCTTTATTAACAAGGGATAACACTTTTACCATTATTTTTTCCTCCACAAATACAACTTGCATCACATCTACTCATATCACTTTCTTCTTTCTAAGTTGATTTGTCTCATAAAAGTAATGAAATCCTCAATGTTGAGGTCTCTGATTTCTTTTATTTCTTCCAAGTTCATCAACTAAATTATTTGGGACTTTTTTATACACAAGATACAATCTTTTGTATTGTATATAACTACAACACCTGTATCATTTTCTTTGACAAATATCACCATTATTGTTACAACTACTAAATCCATACCCTAAAACCTATCAAAAAGTTCCCATTGAGTTCATAAAAGGAATGAACCCTCTATTTCTCCATAACTCAATAAAAATTTCAATCTTTAGAAACTAATGATACTTCCTCTTATATGAACCAAAGGTATAATTGAAATTAATGATATAAATAGAGAAAAATACTTGCAAGTTTGATTATTAAATTTGACAAAATTAAGCGGGTTGTAGAAATGTAAAATTAGCATCATGCATTAGGTCCATTCATCAGTTAATCAAGTTCATCATCATTCAACAGGTAATATCATTAATTTCCATCTCCTAAGGTTGTTTATTTAAAAGTAAATAAACTTTATCATCAACCTTTTAATCAAATAAATCAAGCATTCATTTAATTAAATCCCAAATGCATTTTCCATCCTTTTCTAATATAAATAAATCAAGTATTTAAATAAAATAAGTCAAAATCATCCTAATCATCATTAAGAAAATCTAATCCTACTTATCCTAACTTAACTACCCATCACATCCTCTAGATATTTCCACTTGCACAAATAAATCAATTTATTGATTTATTAAAATCATCATTTTCACTCAACATGGCATCTTTGAGGAATATTCCCTCAAGTTTGAATTCAAAAAAAAGTGGACATGTACATCTAACAAATCAATTAATGAGCTCTTACATGTCCCTTGCACAAGTCAAACTCAGTATTTACTCTCAAATTTGAATTTGAAACTCCCTCTCTTGGGCATATTTCCCAAATCTTGCACATCCTCAAGCCTATCATAGGTTGAAAAGTGGCCTCTTTTGATTGGTGTATCTTTAGTCCCACATCCTCCATGTTTGACATTCTTTTATCACTTTTGGCCATAAATAGAGGTCTCCTCTATTGCTCAAATCCTCCACATCTTGATCTACAAAAGCTTATGCAAAGTCACTCTTCATTGGGGAATTGATTTTTCCCATCCATCATCTTGATCATCAACATATTGTTTTCATATCATGGAGCCTAAGCAAGGATTGGGAAAGGGCTTATTTCCATAGAAGCACCAATCCAATATGAGATATTATTTACTTCATGATTTATTGTATGCTTTCATCTAGTTTATTTAATCTTTTATTGTTTTGATAGCATCATTAAAGCATGTTGATTTATTTCATATGGATGTGAATGTTTTCTTTGTTGCTAATGATATATGTTTAAATTTTAGCCATTTGTAGAGTTAGCATGCACATTATGGTGCTAGAAGGAGTGCCCCAATGCATTCTTGTTTTAACAATCAGTTGTATGCTTTTGTAATTCAGTTTTTATGTATGCTAGATCCATTTAGTTTCTAAACTCTTTTCAAAATGACATTATGGCTGCTAGCTTTACACCTATCAGATGCATTTGCTTAAAAGTTAAAAAAAAGCCTTTTAATCTATGTCCTTACACAACTTCTTTCACCTACTAACTACATTTTCTTGAAAGTGTCTAAAGTTCTTTTGTCAAATCCATATAGTGTTTATTCTACAATTACTACAGTCCATAGAACCAATTCTTTTAAGGCAACTTGTCAAATAGTTCAAAAGTTGTACACTCCTTTTCTGACATGGTTTAAAAGCTATCCCTATTACTGTCTTGATGTAGTAGTTTTGAGGACAACATTTTTGACAAAGGTTAAAATTGATTCCTATTGTGTTTCTCCATAGCTATTGGTTTGAAAATGATATTTTCATGTAACTTTTCTTTGTCAAAGAGCACGAATAATGGTACCTGACAGAGCTTTTGAAGAGTGACATGGGATGGTGTATCTTAGTGATGCATGTGTGAGCCAAATGGCAGGGTTATGGAGAGTCTAAGATCAAGATACCAGTATTTTTAATGGAAAGGCGCATCATTCTCTTAGCTTGAAGAAGTCAAACATTTCTATAAATCAAATAGGTCTATGCATATCTTGCATTATCTCCTTCCATGAGACCACAGTTATTTGAGGAATTCTGTCACATAGTTCATGTGTCTTGTCTATCCTTTCATAGCTTGAATTTTCCTAAAAGTTTATAATGCCTCTTCTAAATCCATTTTCTGCATATCCTCCAATCAATGTACTACATGAGATAACATTTTCTTCAAGCTTTCTGTCAAACAGTGCACGTACCCTATCTCTTTTATTTAAAGCAATCTGTCAAAACAGTTCCCATGCCTTGTCTATGCATTCATATGAGGCAATCTATCAAACAGTTCTCATGCCATGTCTATGCCTTTGCATTTTGGATACATTTTTGTTAGGGCACTTGTAACTACAACATCTAACAAAGTTCGTCTATCCTTTATGCTTCGATGGATGTCCATTCCCCCTCCACGCACCTTCCCTATCTGCTAGAAAAGGATGTGGGTTGACGTTACACATTCCAAAAAAAATTTCTTGCTAACAGGGGCATCACTTCTAGCAAAAGTAGGTCTTTCACATCACCACAAAGAATACCACCTTGTATTATGACTTTAAATCTACAATTTCAAAGTTTCTAAATGTCTATTTAGAAAAGGTTTAGCCATTTATTCATGAGTGCAGGAGCATAATGATTTCTTGGGAGTAAAGGTGCACTGATTTATTGAGGGGTGAGCCTTCCAGTAGTTAATTATGCTAGTTTAAAGCTTCTTTAGTGCACAGTACCTATTGCATTTCAAATACTTTCATTTTAAGGTAATAGTTGTTACTCCTCCATTCTTGTTACCTTGCAAATATGCCTTTATTAAATCTAACCACTCTGACCAAGTCACACTTTTCATATTTATTATTTGTTCTTTGCTACACACACTGACTAACACCTTTCTATAGATGTCACCAAGATCTTGCATTTAATTAAAAAAGATTTATCATATTTTATAATCTACCTATACTGAGTGTGTTAAATCTAGGAAATTTGTGTTCCTAAAAGGGGAATATAAAATATTTTGTTTTAAGGTATTAAATTTTGAAGGTGTCTAGCATGATGTTTAGTTGTTGAACCAGCATGCAAAAATAAACTCATTTCTAGTACATAGTGGATATATGAGTTATTACTTTCACATCTTTAAAAAAAAAAAATTATAGGGAAAAACACTATTGGCAGAACATCAAATCTTGTACGTAGGAAGAGGTTTATGAGAGTTGAATTTTTATTGATTGGAGCTTGCAGGGCATGATTTCTCAGACATGATGGTTGATGCTTCTTTCATCTATAATATGTTTTGATAGATTTGAGAGATGGGGTGGTTACTGCTTTAATGGTATATTTTTAAATCACTCACTATTTTTTTTTTGTAGGAGGATTTTTTATCTTGAAGATTTTGTGTCATTATCTCCTTGTCCATATTCTAACAGTCTATGGTGTGTATTTCCTAGTGGCATTTAAGTGATTTTACTCACATATAAAGGAGTTTCTATTCAAACATTATTCAGACAGTAAGTTGGAAAGAGAGGGCGCCTTCATTAATAGATTTCAACAACAAAGAATGAAATACTTTAACAAATAGGAGGAGGCACCTATGTTATTAAGTAAACCATTTAAAATCTTTGTTGATATATTTTATTATTACCCTTGAGCAATATAATTATGGTTGAAAATTTCCATTAGTTTCTTTGACTAAAGGAGAATTCTTATTGGCTTTCTAAGATTTTAGGCCTTATAGAACTTTTTTGTTGATATTTTAGGACATATTACTTGCAAGAAAGTCCATAAGTGGTATAAATGAGATTCCTTAAAATTGTCGAATATAATAGTTGACATTCCCTTGTGCATATTCCTATAAATTTTTCAATGTATGCATAAAACTTATTTGTAATTGTTTTGTGGCCTTGTAGGTTGACATTGAAATCAAACATTGCAATCAAGCAAGAGCATGATAGAGTGGAGTTGAGGAAATTGGATCTTGAAACTCTAAATTCACAAAGCATTTTTAAATTCTTGGAGCATCCAATTACTTCTTTTTTTTTTTTTTTTAGGTCAACTAGATCATTGATCCTTTTTTCAAAGTTGGATTAAAATTGAACATTAGAAATTCACTAGAATTTGGGTTTTGAGGTCTAATATTGAACAAAGCAAATTATCACATTTTCCTTTGGTGCTTAAAAATGAACACATCATTTCTTTGAAGGCTAAAACGAACCTGTGTCTTCTATGCTTTGTAATCTTTTTTTCAAAATAATCTCATCTAAAAAGGTGTATGCACTTCTCTCACACCTCATGACAATCTTGAGCATTAAAAGTTTTTTTGATGACATTAAGTTGCATAAAAGATTGCCTCCACACTTCAATTTGGGTTTAAAATTGAACAAGATCTTGTGCGAGTGTGAGTGGGGGCATTATCGTGTATATTCTCTCTCTTTGTCACCATCAAAGATTGATCGAGTTATGGATTTCATCTTTACTTGCTTTTGTTTATCCTAGAGGGCCTGCCTTGGGGAAAAAGTACTCACCCAAGGGAACGACTCAATTGGTAACACTCTAAAGCAAAGAGTATTTCCAGTCGGGATATAAATGTGGATATTGGAAGAAATACCAATATCACGCAGTTCATTCTAACAAAATGGATCTGAAAGGGGACTCTTTCCATATGGGTCAATCTCCACGAATGAAAAGTCCTTACTAGAACACATGTGCTAGAATTTTCCAAAATCCTTTAATCTATTTGTTGTTGCAAGATGTAATACCCCTCCATTATGGATATTTGGATTAGTAGTGTTTTCTTTGTAATGTGTTGTTATGTTTATGATGTGACTTTGGAACTTGGTTACTTCTGATTGCAATGGTTAAACAATGTGAAAGTTATATTTCGATGTGATGTGATTTTATTCTGATGCTATCTTTATGGTGTGTTTTGGATTAACTTAGAAGATATTTGATTAAATGATGTTTTATGCTATTGATCATATCATTGATGTTAGATGCGTTAGTTAGTGATATTGTATTGGTGAAGGGGACAGGATTGTATCACTCACTTGTGAGTGCCCTACAATTCTAAGATTTCCTCATCACGGTGTGTTTGATCATATTAAATATATATTGCACATTCGACATGCTCTTTGTTGCAGGTTGACAGGTACATGACGACTCCACCTGGTTCATAGGTTTGAGCATGTCCATTGACCAATGCTAATCGATTGGGAGATAGTAGCTAGGTTTTCCATGCCAAGTCGTCACCCTAGTCATAGCATGTTGTCGGGTTGTTGTCTAGTTAGTTGTTTTAATTTGGTCATTCTCACCCTGAGTATTTATTTAATTTCAAGTTATAAAGGTTATTAAATGTTAGGTGTAGTTTAATTGATGATTAAATGTATTTAATTGCAATGTTGAAATATTAATTATTTTATTGATTTATTTGATTTAATTAATAAAATAATTACTATTTTATTGATTGATTTGATTAATTAATAAAATTAGACTGAGTTTATTAATTGATTAGATTAATGGTGATATATTAAATGAGATAGTTGTTTTGACATTATTGGATATTAAGATTTAATTAAAATAAAAGTAGGAATCTTGTTTGGATAGTTAGAGTTAAATTAAAATAAATAAATAAATGATAATGTGTTTTAATTTCACTTTTGAAAATGGTTGATAAAGTAAATTCTTTGCAAATTTTTATTCTTTTGTTTTAATGAATTTTGAAAAATGCATGAAGTTTGAATTAGAAATTAGAAATTGTTTTTAAATTAAAATTGGAAATATCCTTCAAAATGTTTTAAAAATAAACTTAGTGAGTGGGATTTTTAGGGTTTTGGCCAGAAAAGCCCTATGAAAAGAAAAGGAATATTCATTTTGGGGGGATGGTTTTTCAATTTTGGTGAAGAGTTTGTTGGTGGCTTTGCTTGGATTTGTGAAGGAGATTGAAAGTCTTTCTTGAGCTGGATTCAAAAGAGGAATTGACAACACCAGTGTTGAAGGCTTCAAGCTTTGAAGGAAAAATCAAGTTCCTCTTTGTTCTTTCTTTGTTTTATTTTGGAAATAGATTAAATCCTCATTGTGCTATTTGGAAATCTTTGAAATGTTGTTTAAATCCAATGAAACCCATGAGAAATTGTTTTGAAAACTTGCAAACTTGATGAAATTTGGAAATGAAAACCAAAACTAGAAGCAAATAGAGGAAAAATATAATGAAAACCAAGAGAGATTTGTTGTCAAAAAACTGAAATCTAAACCTTATTGTTGTATTGATAAATCCATTGTTTTGTTGCAAGATTTTGTTAGGAATTTGCACAATAAGACCCACAAGTATATTTATAAATGTCCTAGGGTTTCCATTTATTTATTTTATGGAAATAACCCTGATTTTTGTAAAGTTCTATATGTGTATTTTGTGAGGAGGTTATTTTGCATTTGTTTTTAAAATGTAAATAAAATAATTTTAATTTTATTTTATTGTGGGGTGGGAGGCCAATCCCCACTGCCACCACCGCCATCACTGTCGCGCCCCATGGGGGATGGACTATGTGCAAAGCACACAGGCTTGCCACCCATGGGAGGCAGACACTGTGTGTCGCACACACAAGCCCGCTGACATGGGAGGCGATCACTATCTGCAAAGCACACAGGCCTGTTGCCCATGGGAGGTAGACACTGTGTGCCGAGCACATAGGTCGCGCCCATGGGGAGGCAGGGTAGCATGTGCCCTAATTAGGGCTTCATTTCGTTTAAAAGAAAATTTGGTTCCATTTATGAAAAATATAAATTCATTTTTATTATTTTAATATTGTTTAATATTATATATATTATATAATAATATATATGTTAAATGTATATATATAATATTATTTTAATATTTAAATAATATTTATTTTTATAATAATTTATTTATATATATATATATTATATATAAATACTTGTGTATATATATCATATACATTTAGTATGTATATGTATATATATGCATTCCTTAAATAAATTATTTAGTTTGGTTAAACTGTGGAATATCAATGTGATGTAGATAATTTAAGGATTATTGAAAAAGTTGATAATCAAATATCCTTATTTAGAAAATTTATTTTTTATTATGTTGGATAATAAGGTATTAAAGTTTAATTAATTGGATTATAATGATAACATTCTTGTTGATTGAGGCATTTAAATTATGTTTGAATATTTGAAATAGGTGTAATACCCCTCATGTTATTGCTTGATTTTTGACATTCTCTGTGGTTTTGTTTGGCACATTGTGGTTTTGATGATACTGTTGATTTTATGTTGTGGTAGCTTAGACTGTTACTGATTATATACTCTTATGATGCCATGGATATTATGATGATATTTAATTACGATTGTTTTGATGAAATGATTTGGAATTTAGTAGACTAGAAAATAGTAATTGATGATTTTGATGCAAATTAATGTAAACTTATAATTCTTTAGATGATGTTATGAATTGGTGAGGGGAAAGGTAGCATCACTCGTTCGTGAGCACCCTGCTACACTGCAAATCGTTCTCACAATGCTTTGTAATTGATTTTATGTATGTGTATTGGATATCACCTTGTTGGATGCAGGCTTTGCAGGAATAAGACTCGATTCCACCTATTTCGATAGGTCTGGGCGAGCATTGAACCAACCCAATGGCAGGAAGTTGAATAAAGGTGACATGAAAGTAACTCCGTTTCAAGGTGTCAACAGTCTTGTACCTTCTTGGTTTGTGCATTTTGGTCATAATCATTGTGTTATTGCATTGGTCTTTGTATGATATTGTGATTTTATGATTTATTTAATGTGGTGTATGATTTTATATTATGATTTAAATAATTAAGCAATTAATAAAATAAAAACATAAAACCATAGAATAATAAATAAAGTAATGGATAAATATGAGTAGTAGTAGTAAAAATATTACATTTATTTTAAATCCTACAATAGTTGATTTTAATTATTTTAATAGGAAAGTAATTATTTAATAAAGTAGTTTGGAGATGATGAATATATATATATATATATATATATATATATATATATATATATATTATAAATAAAAGTTCATTTTTTTTGTGGATTTAAATTTATTTAGTTTTAATCCAATGCATGAAAAAAAATGAAAATGAAATATGAAAAGAAGCAGCAAAAGGAATTAAGGTTAAACATTATTTTGATTTATTTCTTGAAATGTGACCTCTGGTATTCACGGGAAGAGGAAATTGAAAGGGTTTCTTGGGCATGGATTTTAATAAGGAGTTTTTCTTTGTATGAGGGGAGTTATTGGAATTCTAGAGAAAAAATTATTTTTCAATACTGTATTTTTGTTCTGTTGCTGGAAAAATCATAAAAGAAGAAGGTTGGGTTTGAAAGAGAATTTGGGGAATCTATTGCTGGGAGCAATCAGCAGCAAGGAATTGGTTCTGCAAGGGGGATTGAGCTTCTACAAATCTTCTTCAAACACAGTACGCCAGGTTCTTTTCTTTTCAATTAATTATTTGCTGTAGTATTAAATAAAATAGAAATGGTTTTCTCTATGTATGAAATTTTCATAGGGTTGGAAATCAAATGTTTGTGGAAGGAAATCTATTGGGTTATTGTTTAATCAATGAAAATTTAACCAGTGATTGTGATTGTTATTTGTCAAAAGAGAATTTCTATGGGGTTCTGGGTTGATGTTTATTGAAAAGGGGTTTTGTTTGAAATCTGGAAATGAATAGTAGTTTTGTTTAAAAAAATAAAATAAAATATGCTTATCTGTTTAAGGGCAATTTCCTTTCAACAAATTTCTGGGTTGTAATATTCTAGTTTATACATATTTCTTTTATTTTCAAACATGCATAGTGAATTGTTAAGTGTACAGTATATATATTTCCTTGTTTGTTGAAATGTAAAAATTCTAGTGTGTATATATATATACATATATATATATATATTAGATATATATATATATATAAATATATATACCCATATATATTTAAACATATGAAAATTTTAAATACAGAATTTATTTATGTCAGCACTGTTCATAGCAATTTTGGGTTTTATAAATATATATTGGGGGTTGTGTGGTGGTTCGGCCTCGGCCGTACCCACCACACCGCCGATGGTACCATGTGATAGTCTGCAGACTATCCACGGCAGTCCTTCGGACTGCCATGAGCAGTCCGTAGACTGCCCACAACCGGGCGAACGTTTCCATGCCTTTCTTTTGGGATATAAAATTTCCCATTCAAAATTTTATATGTGTTTAAACTTTTTCTTATAAAAAATGTGAATTCTATACTTTTATTTACCGTGCAGACTTTATTGTATAAATATATGTATATATATATATGTATATATATATATATTTGTATATATATATTTATATTTGTATATATATATTTATTAATTCATTTATTCAGAGTCCTCTGATTTAACTATTGCTGTATTATTTAAATTTGTAAAAAGAAATATATTCTATTTCTTTTTTCTGGTTAAAGTAAAGCAATATCTGTTATAATGGAAATAATAGTAAAATAGAAAGAAATCTGTCCTTTTGTTACTGATTTATTAAATTACAACTTTGAGAGGATAATTTAGTAGAGAAATCAATTTAGGAAATATGACAGCATTGTTTATTTATTTCTGATTTTAGTGTGAATATATTTTAGGAGTGGAATTTACTATGGAATCTATTTTTGGAAATTAAATAAGCTATTTCTTTTATTTTTATTCTTGAAATTGAGTTTTGTTGAATTGTTGGGTTCGGGACATTGTTAATTCATTGATGTGGGAACCCTTTTTGTGTTAACACTTTAGTCTTCCAGAGGATGTTGATTTTCTTGAATTTATACCTTTTCATCTTGAGTTTTGTTGAGTTATATTTAATTAATGGGGTGTACCGAATTATGAGATTATGTTATGGTATTTATTTTGCGAGATGGTTTATACCTTGTGTATTGCTTTTGTTTTTGTATTTTGATGTTCATGATTGGCATGGTAAAACCCCTGTTTCCTTTTGGTTTTGGTGGGTCTCTAGGGAGAGTGGCTCCTCGTGGGGGTCGACACCCCGTTTAAGGGGAAGGGCTCAAGATAACCCACGAGTGAGTGAGTAAACAAGTGAAAACCTAAAAATTAACTTAGGAGGGTTGGGTAGTAATATCATTGCAATATTTTAAAAATGGATGCCTCGTCTTCATTAGTGCTTCCATAGACTAATGGAACACTGAGAAGGCCGTGGTTGGCAAGGTCATGACCTCGTCTTCACGAGAGGTCCATGGCTCCGCATGAGTCACCCTATGGGCCGGCGCCTCCAGTTGGGAGGAAGAGCATAGGATAGCCATAGATGGGGGCCGACGCTTCTAGTTGGGAGGAAGAGCACAGGATAACCCATGTAGGACTATGCGATGACACTCTCCCCTAGTTTCCCATGTGTTTGCGTTATTGTGTTCCTCTAGAAATAGGTTATGGGAGTTGGTTTAGATTGTTGTTTGAATGGATTTAAATTAATTTATGATTTATGGTCTTGATACCTCTTGGTGTACTTTGTGGTTTTATATGATCTCATTTGGTATTCATGATTTTGTATTCTTATAGTTTTATTATAGGACGTATTGTTGTTTCCTTAAAATTTGTAGTATGGTGCTATGTTTCTATGTTGGTACTTTCTTTGTATTCTTGTACTTCAGTTTTGGTCAGTTGACATTCTTGGTCGGAGTTACTTCTTTGTCACCTCTTAGCATGGGGGTGGTCAGGTGGAACGTGCTTCGCACACCGTTGAGTTCCCCATCAGTGTTCGTTGGCTCAGTCTTTTCCAGTTGAAGATTTTTTCCAGTTGAAGATTTGTTCCAGTTGATCTCTTTACATTTTGATAATCTTTTATATTGTATTCATCCCACATGATTGGGATTCATGTTGTAACTATATTGATATGATGTAAAATTTGGAAGATGTTGTAATGTAGATATCAACTTTGTAACTTTATTTGGCTATGTAATTTCTCATGGTTTTATCTAGTATTCTTACATATCTAATGTTGTCATTATTAGTTCCTTGTCATTATTAGTTCCTTTTGATATCTTATAAGTTGATGTTTAGCAATGTCTTTTTTGATGTGACCTCGTGTGCCCCAAAGAACATAGTCGATTATGTTAATTGTGTTTAAATGGAATGAAGTATATGAGTATGTATATGATCATTTAATATTTGGTATGTTGATTATTTATCTTTCTTTAAAAAATATATATATTTGTGTTCTTTTCTTGTTTGTTCTTTGGGGCTTGCACAATGGGCGTTACAACTTGGTATTAGAGCCAAGGTTGCACATGCTGGGGTCTTTGGGTAGTTATGTCCATTAGGCAACCTTTGCGTGTTGGCTCATAAGCTTATGTGTACCTTTGTCTTGTTGTGCAGAAGCATGCCTAGAGGCAGAGGTAGAGGTAGAGGTAGAGGCTGAGGAAGAGGCCGAGGTGGTGGCCATGGGGTCAACCAACCAAACCCTTCATCGCCAAGTTCTTGTGGTCCTGAGTCTGAGGAGCAACATAATTCTCAGAATAATCTGTAGGGTGGTGGACCGAACCCGGAATAGCCAGGGTTGGATGGTCAGTTGCAGCATCTTCTGGGTGAACTTCTTGATAGATTGGGTCCTAGACCTGATGGGGGTCAGCCGGTTGAGAGAGAAAGAGAAAGGTCTCCAAGGAATAGGGGAACTTTAGTTGATTAGGATGCTTTGTTAGCAAGCCATATGATGGATTTAATGAGAGCTCATCCACCTACCTTCGATGGTTCTAGAGGAGGATTAGAAGCCAAAACATGGTTAATTGATTTGGGCCAATGCTTCGCAATGCACCCCTACGATAGTAATACCAAGGCTCGATGTGTTGTTATGCATTTGCGGGGTTTCGCATCCACTTGGTGGTAGCTTGAGGAATAGAAGTTGCATATGGATATCAGTATGGTCACTTGGGAGTTTTTCTTGGAAAGGTTCAGGGCTCGCTTCCTCTCAAATCATTGGAGGTAGTGCAGGGCAGATGAATTCCACGATCTTAAGTAAATGGCAATGTCAGTAGAATAGTATGAGCAATGTTTTTATGAACTGAAATAGTATGAAGGGATTAGTCATGATGAAGGAATGTTGGTTCAGCACTTTGTTCAAGGTTTGAATGCACGCATTAGTGGTGGTGTACGAGTCTTCGAACCTAAGACCATGGAAGTTGCTGTCGAGAAGGCTCGCTTGGTAGAAGAAAACTTGGCTATGGCACTAGGTGGTCATGTAGGAGTGTAGATTGGTAGTGTGCCCACTCCTAGAGCTGGTTCACAAGGGGGTAAGGCATAGGCAGCAAGACCTTCTAAGAGTCATTTTGGGCCTTCGAGAGGGGGTCAGCAGCAGCAGTCTCAACTAAAGCACAAGAATGTTACTTCCCAGTAGGGTGGTCACCTTCAGTTTTGCAAGGATCAGAGCTAAACTCGTGCACGTCAGGAGCAGCCTGCATTGAGTTTTCAGTCTCCACCTAGTCGTGGGAGCTTCTAGCAATCAAATGCTCCATCTGGGGGAAGAGGTTTTGGTTGAGGTTTTGGATGTTTCTCGTGTGGGCAGTAGGGGCATATTGCAAGGATGTGTCCTCAGAAGAGCGCTTCAGAGTTTAGTCAGAAACCCGCTATGTCAGAGCCAATAGTGGGTGATGCAGGGAGATCTCACTGAGTCTTTGCAATAGTGGATAATCGGCAAGCGGATCATCAGAGCACCGTCATTGAGACTATAGGTTCATTACATAAGTTTAACATTTTCATACTTTTTGATTCTGGTGCATCTGATTCTTTTATCTCTCCTTTAGTTGTTGAGTGATGTAAGCTGGGGGCAATAAAGCAGAGCGAAAAGTGGCAGGTTGAGTTAGCTTCAGGATCTAAGGTTGTGGTCAAGAAATTGGTGCAGGGTTGTAGGTTAGAGTTAGGGGCAATGTCAACTAAGGTGGACCTCAGAATTCTTCCACTTGGTTCATATGATGTGGTCTTGGGAATGGATTGGTTAAGCTCTCATCGTGCCTTGATAGATTGTCACCGTAAAGCAGTGCGGTGTGTGGATGATTTTGGTAAAGAGGTGGAAATTGTGGGTGTTCAGAGGCCTGTTTCCTTGAGAATGATTTCAGCTATGTAGTTAAAAAGGTGTTTTTGTCAGGGTTGTTCGCTCTTTGCAGTATCGGTTAGTGACCTAGAGTCTGAGGGTAGCCATGAAGTGTCACTAAATGATTATCCTCTTCTTGCAGAATTTTCTAATGTTTTCCCTAGTGAGATACCAGGTATGCCTCCTAAGCGTGAGGTGGATTTCAGGATAGATCTGGTGCCTAGGGCTGAGCCTATCTCTCGGGCTCCTTATAGGATGATCACGCCGGAGCTCCAAGAGCTTCGTCTGTAGTTAGAAGAATTGTTAGCTAAGGGGTTTATCCACCTTAGTGTTTCTCCTTGGGGAGCACCAATGATCTTTGTCAAAAAGAAGGATGGGTCTCTCCATCTTTGTATCGATTACCGGCAATTGAATAAGGAAATAGTAAAGAATCATTATCCCCTTCCTAGGATTGATGACCTCTTTGATCAGATAAAAGGGGCAAAGGTATTTTCCAAGATCGACCTTAAATCAGGGTATCATCAGTTGCGGATAGTAGAGGCCGACATTCATAAAACTACATTTCGTACTCGGTACGGACACTACAAGTTCATAGTGATGTCATTCGGGTTAACGAATGCACCTTCAGTCTTTATGAGTCTAATGAATGGGGTGTTTCAAACTTACTTGGATAGGTTCATCCTCATGTTTCTGGATGATATTTTGATTTATTCTAAGTCTATGGAGGAACATGAGATGCATCTAAAACAGGTTTTGCAGTGCTTAAGAGATAATCAGTTGTATGCCAATCTGGAAAAGTGTGACTTTTATAAGACTGAAGTTCAGTATTTAGGCCATGTGATTTCTGAAGAGGGAATTTCTATTGATCCTGCTAAAATCTAGGCTATCATGGATTGGCCCGTGCCCACTAATGTCTCAGAAATTCATAGTTTCATGGGACAAGCTAGGTATTATCGGCGGTTCGTTCAAGGATTTTCGAGGATTGCGCATCCTATCACATCGCTTTAGAGGAAAGGAAAGAAGTTTCTTTGGACTGAGCAGTGTCAGTTAGCTTTCCAAACCCTTAAGGAAAAACTGACTAGTGCTCCTATTTTGGCAGTATCGCATCCTTTAGGTGATTTCGTGGTTTGTACGGATGCCTCGTTGGAGGGTCTTGGAGCTGTGTTGATGTAGGATGCGAGAGTGATTGCCTATGAATCTCAAAAATTAAAAGACCATGAACTCAATTATCCCACACATGACCTTGAATTGGCTGCAGTTGTTCATGCTCTTGTGAGATGGAGGCACTTTTTGTTAGGGCACCGGTTTGAGTTGCATACAAATCATCGGAGCCTGCAATACATCTTCACGCAGCTGAATTTGAATGCAAGGCAGAGAAGGTGGATGGAATTTTTGTGTGAGTATGATTTTGAGGTTAAGTATATTCAGGGTAAGGAAAATGTGGTAGCTGATGCTCTAAGTCATCATAGGCATGAGGTTTCTGCAATGTCTCTTGAGGTGGATTTGAAGAGTCAGATTCTCGCAGCTCTTCCTTCAGATAGTTGGTATTTAGAAGTGAAAGCTAAGGTAGAATCAGGTAGATCTTTCGAGGGGAAATTTGCTAGTTATTCGTTGGATTTGAATGGTGCTTTGCGTTTCTCTGGACGGTTGTATGTACCTCCTTCTGAGGGTCTTCATTCCCTAGTTTTGATAGAAGGTCATCGGGCACCTTACGTGGCACATCCTGGAGTCAAGAAAATGTATGCGAATCTTCGGTCGCTTTACTTTTGGTCAGGAATGAAGCAAGATATCATTGACTTTGTGGCTCGATGTCTTGAATGTCAGAGAGTGAAGGCCGAACATCATCATCCAGCAGGATTGCTACAGCCTCACCTTGTTCCAGAGTGGAAATGGGATGTTATTTCCATGGATTTCATTGTTGGGTTGCCGATGTCATCTAGATGGCATGATGCTATTATGGTCACAATTGACAGATTGACTAAGGTAGCTCATTTTCCTCCTATTCAATCTTCATATACGGCATCTTATGTTGCTAAGGTGTTCATGAATGATATAGTTAGATTGCATGGGATACCTTAGAGGATCATTTTTGATAGAGATCCGATATTCACGTCTGCATTGTGGACATCTTTACAGTAGTCTTTGGGAACTAAGTTGAATTTCAGTTCTGCTTATCATCCTGAGGCTGATGGTCAAACTGAGAGGGTTAACCAGGTGCTTGAGGATATGCTTCGTATGTATGTCATGGATCAGCAATCACATTGGGAGGATTATCTGTACTTGGTTGAGTTTGCGTATAACAATGGGTACCATAGTTCTATTGGTATGGATCCTTTTCAGGCTTTGTATGGTCGTCCTTGTCGTACTCCTCTGAGTTGGGATCGATTGGAGGACAGGGTGCTTCATGGGTCTGAAATGCTTAGAGATATGGAGCAGCAGGTGTCTCGCATTCAGGAGCATCTTGTAGCTGCCCAGGATAGATAGAAGAAGTATGCTAACGCTCATAGAGTTGATCAGCAGTTTGCAGTTGGTGATTGAGTGTTCCTTCGAGTGCGCCCACAGAAGAGCCCAATTCGTTACGGAAAGGGTTCGAAGCTTGTGCCTCACTTCGTTGGACCCTTTGAGGTGTTGGAGTGGATTGGACCTATTGCTTACCGTTTAGCTTTGCCACCCAGTTTGTCACGGATCCACAATGTATTTCATGTTTTTGTTCTTAGACCATATTTTCCTGATGTTACTCATGTTTTGGATTGGAATGCTCTTCAGGTTGAGGACGAGCAGCTGGCACTCGAGCCCATGGTCGTGCTTCAGCGACGGTGACTTACCCTCAGAGGTAGAGAGATTGATCAGGTGCGGGTTTAGTGGGACCTGATGATGAGGCTTCAGCTACTTGGGAGGATGTCTCTCGTATTAGGGATTCTTATCCTTGTCTTTTTACTGGCTTCCAGGAGTAAGCCAAATTTTAGGGGGGGAGGATGTAATACCCCTCATGTTATTGCTTTATTTTTGACATTCTCTGTGGTTTTGTTCGGCACATTGTGGTTTGATGATACTGTTGATTTTATGTTGTGGTAGCTTAGACTGTTACTGATTATATACTCTTATGATGCCATGGATATTATGATGATATTTAATTACGATTGTTTTGATGAAATGATTTGGAATTCAGTAGACTAGAAAATAGTAATTGATGATTTTGATGCAAATTATTGTAAACTTATAATGCTTTAGATGATGTTATGAATTGGTGAGGGGACAGGTAGCATCACTCATTCGTGAGTGCCCTGCTACACTACAAATCCTTCTCACAATGCTTTGCAATTGATTTTATGTATGTATATTGGATATCACCTTGTTGGATGTAGGCTTTGTAGGAATAAGACTCGATTCCACCTATTTCGATAGGTCTGGGCGAGCATTGAACCAACCCAACGGCAAGAAGTTGAATAAAGGTGACATGAAAGTAACTCTGTTTCAAGGTGTCAACGGTCTTGTACCTTCTTGGTTTGTGCATTTTGGTCATAATCATTTTGTTGTTGCATTGGTCTTTGTATGTTATTGTGATTTTATGATTTATTTAATGTGGTGTATGATTTTATATTATGATTTAAATAATTAAGCAATTAATAAAATAAAAACATAAAACCATAGAATAATAAATAAAGTAATGGATAAATATGAGTAGTAGTAGTAAAAATATTAAATTTATTTTAAATCCTACAATGGTTGATTTTAATTATTTTAATAGGAAAGTAATTATTTAATAAAGTAGTTTGGAGATGATGAATATATATATATATATTATAAATAAAAGTTCATTTTTTTTGTGGATTTAAATTTGTTTAGTTTTAATCCAATGCATGAAAAAAAATGAAAATGAAATATGAAAAGAAGCAGCAAAAGGAATTAAGGTTAAATATTATTTTGATTTATTTCTTGAAATGTGACCTCTGGTATTCACGGGAAGAGGAAATTCAAAGGGTTTCTTGGGCATGGATTTTAATAAGGAGTTTTTCTTTGTATGAGGGGAGTTGTTGGAATTCTGGAGAAAAAATTATTTTTCAATACTGTATTTTTGTTCTGTTGCTGGAAAAATCATAAAAGAAGAAGGTTGGGTTTGAAAGAGAATTTGGAGAATTTGTTGCTGGGAGCAATCGACAGCAAGGAATTGGTTCTGCAAGGGGGATTGAGCTTCTACAAATCTTCTTCAAACATAGTACACCAGGTTCTTTTCTTTTCAATTAATTATTTGCTGTAGTATTAAATAAAATAGAAATGGTTTTCTCTGTGTATGAAATTTTCATAGGGTTGGAAATCAAATGTTTGTGGAAGGAAATCTATTGGGTTATTGTTTAATCAATGAAAATTTAACCAGGGATTGTGATTGTTATTTGTCAAAAGAGAATTTCTGTGGGGTTCTGGGTTGATGTTTATTGAAAAAGGGTTTTGTTTGCAATCTGGAAATGAATAGTAGTTTTGTTTAAAAAAATAAAATAAAATATGCTTATCTATTTAAGGGCAATTTCCTTTCAACAAATTTTTGGGTTGTAATATTCTGGTTTATACATATTTCTTTTATTTTCAAACATGCATAGTGAATTGTTAAGTGTACAGTATATATATTTCCCTATTTGTTGAAATGTACAAATTCCAGTGTGTATATATATATATACATATATATATATATTAGATATATATATATACATATATATATTAGATATTAGATATATATATATATATATATATAAATATATATACCCACATATATTTAAACATATGAAAATTTTAAATAAAGAATTTATTTGTGTCGGCACTGTTCATAGCAATTTTGGGTTTTATAAATATATATTGGGGGTTGTGTGGTGGTTTGGCCTCAGCCGTACCCACCACACTGCCGATGGTACCGTGTGACAGTCTGCGGACTGTCCACGGCAGTCCTTCAGACTATCGTGAGCAGTCTGTAGACCGCCCACGGCCGGGTGAATGTTTATGTTTCTTTCTTTTGGGATATAAAATTTCCCAATCGAAATTTTATGTGTTTCAACTTTTTGTTTTAAAAAACGCGAATTCTATACTTTTATTTCCTGTGCGGATTTTATTGTTATAAATATATGTATATATATATATATATATTTATATATATATATATTTGTATATATATATTTATTAATTCATTTATTCAGAGTCCTCTGATTTAACTGTTGCTATATTATTTAAATTTGTAAAAAGAAATATATTTTGTTTCTTTTTTCTGGTTAAAGTAAAGTAGCATCTGTTATAATGGAAATAATAGTAAAATAGAAAGAAATTTTTCCTTTTGTTACTGATTTATTAAATTACAACTTTGAGAGGATAATTTAGTAGAGAAATTAATTTAGGAAATATGACAGCATTGTTTATTTATTTATGATTTTAGTGCGAATATATTTTAGGAGTGGAATTTACTATGGAATCTATTTTTGGAAATTAAATAAGTTATTTCTTTTATTTTTATTCTTGAAATTGAGTTTTGTTGAATTGTTGGGTTCGGGACATTGTTAATTCATTGATGTGGGAACCCTTTTTGTGTTAACACTTTAGTCTTCCAAAGGATGTTGATTTTGTTAAATTTATACCTTTTCATCTTGAGTTCTATTGAGTTATATTTTATTAATGGGGTGTACCGAATTATGAGATTATTTTATGGTATTTATTTTGTGAGATGGTTTATACCTCATGTATTGCTTTTGTTGTTGTATTTTGATTTTCATGATTGGCATGGTACAACCCTTGTGTCCTTTTGGTTTTGGTGGGTCTCTAGGGAGAGTGGCTCCTCGTGGGGGCCAGTGCCCCGTTTAAGGGGAAGGGCTCAGGATAACCCACGAGTGAGTGAGTAAACAAGTGAAAACCTAAAAATTAACTTAGGAGGGTTGTGTAGTAATATCATTGCAAGATTTTAAAAATGGATGCCTCATCTTCATTAGTGCTTCCGCAGACTAATGGAAGGCTGAAAAGGCCGTGGTTGGCAAGGTTGTGACCTCATCTTCACAAGAGGTCCACGGCTCCGCATGAGTCATGCTATGGGGCGGCGCCTCCAGTTGGGAGGAAGAGCACAGGATAACCCATGTAGGACTATGCGATGACACTCTCCCCTAGTTGCCCATGTGTTTGTGTTATTGTGTTCCTCTAGAAATAGGTTATGGGAGTTGGTTTAGATTGTTGTTTGAATGGATTTAAATTAATTTATGATTTATGGTCTTGATACCTCTTGGTGTACTTTTTGGTTTTATATGATCTCATTTGGTATTCATGATTTGGTATTCTTATAGTTTTATTATAGGATGTTATTGTTGTTTCATTAAAATTTGTAGTATGGTGCTATGTTTCTATGTGGGTACTTTCTTTGTATTCTTGTACTTCAGTTTTGGTCAGTTGACATTCTTGGTCGGAGTTACTTCTCTGTCACCTCTTAGCACAGGGGTGATCGGGTGGAACGTGCTCCGCACAACGTTGGGTTCCCCATTAGCGTTCACTGGCTCAGTCTTTTCCAGTTGAATATTTGTTCCAATTGATCTCTTTACATTTTGATAATCTTGTATATTGTATTCATCCCACATGATTAGGATTCATGTTGTAACTATATTGATATGATGTAAAATTTGGAAGATGTTGTAATGTAGATATCAACTTTGTAACTTTATTTGGCTATGTAATTTCTCATGGTTTTATCTAGTATTCTTACATATCTAATGTTGTCATTATTAGTTCCTTGTCATTATTAGTTCCTTTTGATATCTTATAAGTTGGTGTTTAGCAATGTCTTTTTCGATGTGACCTCGTGTGCCCCAAAGAACATAGTCGATTATGTTAATTGTGTTTAAATGGAATGAAGTATATGAGTATGTATATGATCATTTAATATTTGGTATGTTTATTATTTATCTTTCTTTAAAAAAAAATATTTGCGTTCTTTTCTTGTTTGTTCTTTGGGGCTTGCACAGTGGGCGTTACAATAGGAATTGCTTTTAAAATGATTATTGCATTATTATAGTTGAAATGGAATTGTCTTTTTAATAAACAATGATATTTAAAAGAGATTATTTTAATCCTTATCCATGATTGAGCAAATAGAATTAAAATATTAAATTTAATTCCTTAATGGTGCCAAGTGAACATTAGGTAATTTAATGATTATTGAAAAAGTGGATTTTATAAGTAAATACTTTTATCTAAAAATTTCATTTTTGATCAGTAAACCTTAGAATATAAAATAATGTCTTAGAGGAATATGTTTAAAAGATGTGAACTTTGAAATAATTATCACATTGGTATAGAGGAAAGGAAATTGATGTACGATCAAACGTTTTATTTAAAATATTAGTTTTGATTAATTGATTTATTCTATGTTGAAATAAAGATTAATTAATTTTAATTAAATTTTTCATTTAATAAAATATTTTGATTATTTTAATCAAATGAGATTTAGTTGATTTATTTAATGCTAAGTTGAAATAAAGACAAATTTATTTGATCTAAATGTTTATTTATCAAGGTGTTTAATTATAGAATACGATTGTGAAACTTAGAGTAAATGATTGACTTATTATTTAATCTAAATGTTTATTTTTAATCAAGTGGTTTTATTTATAGTATATGATCATGAAACTTAGAGATAATGATTGATTTAAATTATAAACAGATGACTTCATTTATTAAAGTGTTTTGATTATGCTTATAATTGTGAAATTTAGAGTTAATGAATGATTTATTTTAGTCAAATGACTTTAATCATTAAAATGATTTGATTATGAATTTAATTTTGAACCTTAGAGTAAAATGATTATTTTTTAAAAATATCTCCATGTCGTGAAATGAAGTTGGTTTATTTGATTGGGTAAATGCCAGTAATGAAAACTGAGATTGACTAGATTTAGGAAATCTGAACATTAGATTATTTAATTGTATGAAATGCTTGTAGTGTTATAATGTTCATCCTCAATGTTGTAGAATTAGAGTAAATGTTTTGGAAGTCTTCTAGATAGGGGTTCGTTTATTGGTATGGGTTGTCGTTATGTTAGTCAACTTTTACGTTGTTGTGGAAAATGTGCATAGTTACACCATGTTGTTTTACCTAGTTTTCACGAATGGGGATGATTTGTGCCTCCTTGGGAATAGGAGAGGGTTATGTGGTTTGTACCTCCTTTGGAAGGAGTGGAGCTTGTATTCTATTTATTCTCTAGTGATTGGAGAGGGTTTTGACCTTGTTGCCTCCAGTGTTTGGAGAGGGTCTTAACCTTGTTGCCTCCAGTGTTTGGAGTGAGTTTTCTTGATTTTTTACCTCCTTGGATTGGAGAGGTCATATTATCTATTTACCTATTGTGGTTTTCACTATGTGGGTTGTCTTAGAAGAGTGGCTTGCAATGGGGGCTAATGCACAAAGTGGTGTCAGGGAAAACCCTTTGCAAGTTGGTTAATTCAGTGATAACTAAATAAACTTTTAGAAGATTAGGTTGCATCAAACATTAAACAAGATTAATTATGCCTTGCTCATGGACCCAAGGGCTCGTCTAGACTTGGGATGAGACGGGAAGGCCTAGAATGGCAAGGTCATCTATCTCATCATCACAAGAGGTATTTGATTCCACATGAGTAAGCATGGGTGTTAGGATTTTGGTAGAGGCCACCAGGATAACCCATGGTGGGGGCCAGAGCCTAGGAAGATTCCCAGAGGATATCCCTTGATGAGCTATGTGATAACACTCTTCCTAAGTCAATAGTTGTTCTTGGTCTTTGTGACACTCTCGATCTCTTATATGTCTGGAAGCAATGTGACCTATGTCAGTGGTGTGAGAGTCATACTTGAGTTATTCATTTGACCATTCAGTTCATGTGATGTGTACTTGTATTTATTTCATATTAGTTTTGTGTAGTCTATGTCTAGAGGTAGAAGATATTTCCTAGGAATCCTTGTTACTATCTCCTAGCATGGGGGGTGAGCCTTCGGGTATCACATGGTTGGGTGAAATGTGCACCATAATCCATTGAGTTCGCATTTGTTCATATGGATGATATTTTCAATTGGAGAGCTCGTGGGATCTAGTTCTTCATACTTTATTCTTTCAATTATTATGTAATTTGGTACCCCTCTTATATTGAGGTGGAAGTTGTAATTCTAATCCTTGTATTTTGGAAGTACCTCATTCAAGGAATGAGTGTTGTAATCGTATTGTAAAGTATATTATTGGGATCACATGGAATCCTTATGTCTTTGATTTAGTTTTATAATGTATGTAATATACGAGTAATTAATTGTTAAGAAATTTTATGTAATGCTTTTAATTCATGCTTCATGTTTGGTTTAAGTAACTCTGTCTCGTAACCTTAAGGGACTGGTTGGAAATGGTTAGCAAATTTGGATGTTAATTGTTCTTAATTAAAAAAAATAGTTCATATGTGTAGTAAATTGCAACTTCCCCTAGGGTTGCGTGGTGGGGCATTACACAAGAATAGTTGTTCTGAAGCTGCCCCACACTTTTACGATATCTTAGTAGAAATGGAAAGCATGCTATGGGATTTTCATTGGTGTTGATCCTTGGTTGCCCCAATTGACGTTAGTGATCCATGGAGGGGATCCAGTGGAGTTGAGCATCTAACCATTCACTAAAGATAAGCATAGTTGGACTTGTCCAAGTGGGAATCCAACAAATATTGTCTTACACATCCATAGGGTTTTTACTTGTTCTTGGTTTGAAAACACAATGCTTTGATTGAAAACATTTGCAAACAAACATTCAACATTGATCCTCAAAATTTCAAACCCTTTAGGAGGCAAATACCATTGACCAAATTCTTGTGTTATTGCTTGCCCTTGGGATTACCTCCTTAGAGTTTTCTAAATAGTACGATTTACATCTTGATTTTCCCACTAAAGTTAAACAATAGGTAACCCTTCCCTTAAATTCATCAAAGTTTCACATAATATTCCTTGTGAAATGAAACGAAGTTGAGAAATTGGACATTCAGTTTGAAATTTAATCAAGAGTGTGTCTGTGGTAAAAAGAATTCATTAAGCAAAGATTGAATCAATTGGACCCCACATATGTGCTTGGAATCTTTTGGTCATATGGTTTTCATGCAAACATTGGTCTTTTGATTTTGAATTACTCTTAGAGAAAGGCATACTCTTCACTATCTTGGCCTAGTAAACAAGTCCTTCCTAGGTTCATTTAGGATCAAATCAAACACTTCACCCATCCCAATCACTTATCAAAATCCATCCCACAAACAAATTTAGAGCTTTGGAAACATCATTCTAGATTTGGGTAAATCATCAAAATCAAAATCACCTTGTTTATTTAGGTGTATGGGAATGCATCCTTTCTCATACCTCTAATTAAATCAGCAATCCTTTTAACAAGTTCATACTAAGATCACATCTAACATATTAGGGTTTACAAGTTCATTATCCAAATCAAACCAACCAAAATCAAACCCTAAAACTAGCATTGATCCAAAGTCCCTAAATGCTCAACACTCATATCATTTCCCCTTTTCATCTTTCACCTCTTCATTGGTCCTAAATAACCTTAGAAGTCACTTTTGCAACAAGGTAAAAATACAAGGAGAACATGGAATACAAACTTGATCCATACATCATGAGTAATCCAAATCAATTAAACTTTCAAAGCCTTACAATGCCGATTGATTATCAAAATTCACACTTATACAATTCGTACATGGGATCATTACCTTTGACAAATGTCAATGGCACAAGTGTGAGTATGCCCAAATCATAGATTGGAACACATTTCCCAATGGTAGATCTTGATGAGGGAACAACCTGAGACTTAGAAAAATAACCCACAAACAAGAGAATAATTTTATTATTCAAAAAATGGAGCTTCTTACATGCAGAGGATCTCAAATCCCCAAGTTCTACAACACATGCAAGTTACAAAAAGCTACAGAATCACCCTTTCACAATATGTGAGCTTGTCCCCCAAAAAGTTGCTCAGAAAATTAGAAACCCATCCATAAATAGAGCTCCTCTTTAGTTTGGAGCCAAAAAACATTCAAATTTGAGTTTAGGAAGTTTGGCGTCAAAAAATTACAACTTGAAATTCAAATTTCAAAAGAACATTTGCAATTGTATCTTCTAGAAAGTGCACCAACTTCCCGAGGCCATAACTTTTGATCAGGGACTCTAATTCGTGAACCATTTGAACCGTTGGAAAAGTCCCGAAGTCAAGAACGCACTCAAAATCTACTACACCAATTTTGGCAAGTTTCAGGCCATTCCGGGAACTCTAAGTGCCTCAAATCTAACTCAGAAGATTTTTAGGTGCAAATTTGGGAAACTAAAACTGCAATATCTTTCCACCCAGGAATAGAAAATAAAAACCGTAAATTGGGAATTTCATTATGACAAAAAAGGTATCCAAAAATGTAAAAACATCTAAAAATTGAGAAACTTGAAATTTAACTATTTTTGGGTGATGCAAGATTGCCCTTACACCACTAGATGCTCCTGCATCAGACACCTAGGGTAATTTGAGAAGTGACCCTATTACGTCTCAGATGGTGGAGGAAAACCCAAATTGTTGACCTCTACCTTAGGTAACCAGGATGAATCTTCAACATGCCTTACTTTCCATTTCACCATATATTCTTCAAACTACCTGTTCTTGGTACTCCTTCCCACACGACTATCCAAGATTTCTTCAATCTCCTCCTTTTCTAAAGTAGGTGTTGGAATACCACACTATTCCATCATTGGTACTTCCTCTGCACCACCTTCATGATACTCTGTCAAATCTGAAATGTTGAACATAGGGGAAATATTGAATCCATCCAACAACTCTACTTCATATGCATTCCTTGAATCATGCTTCTTCAAAATTTTACAGGGACCGAAATTCTTCATCTTCAATTTGTTATATGTTCCCACTAGAAACCTTTCTTTCTTCAAGTGGACCATCACTTCATCACCAATCTGAAACTCCTTATACCTCCTTTTCTAATTTACCTTAGCCTTATACTGCATATTCATCTTGTTAATATGTTCTCTTACCTTCTCATGTATATCTTTGATATGTTCTACAAAATCTTTGGCTTTAGCACTTATTTTCTTCTCTTGGTCCATCTTCCTCAATTCTGTAGTTGTTCTAGGGCTACCTCCATAAACAATCTAGAATGGTGATCTACCAATGCTTCCGTTGACAGAATTGTTGTAAGAAAATTCTCCCTGGGGTAAGATCAAGTCCCATCCCTTGGGTTTATCTCCTACCAAACATCTCAGTAGGTTACCTAGACTCCTGTTAACAACCTTTTTCTACCCATTTGTTTGTGGATGGTGTGCAGAACTAAACTTCAACTCTGTCTTCATCTTCTTCCACAAGGTCCTCCAAAAGTACCCCACAAATTTGGTGTCATGATTTAAAACAATACTCTTTGGCAGACCATGTAGCCTCACCACCTCTTTGAAGAACAAGTCAGCAATGTGGATTGCATCATGGGTCTTCTGACATGGAATGAAATGTGCCATCTTCGAAAACCTATCAACCACCACAAAGATTGAATCATTCTCTCGTTGTGTCCTTGGAAAAATAAGAACAAAGTCCATACTTATATCCTCCCACGGCCTCTCTAGTACAGGTAAGGGCTTATATAAGCCTATATTCTGACTCACTCCTTTATCCATCTGACATACCCTGTAACTTTGTACAAACTTCTTCACATCCCGTGACAACTAAGGCCAATAATAATGCTCACCGATAATGGCAATGGTCTTATCCTGACCAAAATGTCTTGCCATTCCTCCACTATGCTTCTCCTTTATCAAGTTCTCTCTCATGGAACTCCTTGGGATACACAATTGACTTCCCTTAAATAACATGCCATCCTGGATTATGAAATCCAACCACCTTGTCCTATCCACTGTAATAGGTTCTTTGCAAGCTTTCCAAGCCTCTGCAAAATAAGGATCTTCTGCATATAGTGTCTTGAGTTCATTGAATCCAACCACTTCAATCTGCATCTTTGTCATCAATGTATGCCTCCTACTTAAGGCATCTGCAACCCTATTTGTCTTCCCACTCCTATGTTTCAAAACAAAGGTATAACTCTGCAAATACTCTACCCATTTCATATGCCTCTGATTTAATTTTCCCTGACTATTTAGGTACTACAAGGCCTAATGATTAGTATATAGAACAAATTCCTTCGGAAACAAATAATGTCTCCATTTCTTTAATGCTTGAACTATTGCATAAAAATCATGGTCATATACAAAATACTTTCTCTTAGCATCATTTAACTTTTCACTAAAATAGGAAATGGGCTTACCTTCTTGGCTCAACACTGCTCCAATGGCACAACCACTGACATCACAATCCACCTAAAACACCTTGTTGAAATCTAGGAGGGCTAGAACAGGTTGCTTTGTCACCTTTTGCTTCAATAGTTCAAAACTTTTTGCCACTTAACGCTCCACTTGAATTCTTTTCTATCCCCTCTCATTGTTTCAGTCAGGGGTCCACAAATACTACTAAAGTTTCTAATGAACTTTCTATAAAAACTAGCCAAACCATGGAAAGATCCCACCTCGGTAGTAGTTCTTGGGGTGGCCATTCCAGAATAGCCTTCACCTTCTCTAAGTCCATCTTGAGACCTTTACTGAGACAACAAACCCAAGTACACTAACTCCCTCTTCACAAAACTCCGACTTCTTCAGATTAATCAATAGTTTCTCTTCTCTTAACTTCTCAAAGGCTCTTCCAAATATGCATCGATGCTCATCCAATGTCTTACTGAAAATCAAAATCATCTAAATAAAAAGTAAAAACTTCCCAGAAATTCTTTTAGTACCTCGTTCATGAGCTGCATGAATGTGCTCGGTGCATTGGTTAGCCCAAAAGGCATGACTAACCACTCGTACAGGCCCTCTTTGGTCTTGAAGGCAGTCTTCCATTCATCTCCCTCTCAAATCTAGATCTGGTGATATCCACTCTTCAGATCAATCTTTATGAAGTATTGAGCTCCACTCAAACATTCCATCAGGTCATCCATCCTTGGCAGGGGAAATCTGTACTTTATTGTTATCTTGTTTATGGCCCAGGAATCTGTACACATCCTCCACTCCCCATCCTTCTTTGTTGCTAGTACTGCATGTACTGCACATGGACTCAAACTCTCCCATATCAAACCCTTTCTCAACAACTCTTGAAATTGTCTATTCAACTCCTTATTTTCTGTTGGAGTCATTCTATGAGCTACCTTAATTGGAAAACTAGCTCGAAAAATCAAGTCAATCTGATGACTGACCTTCCTTATTGGTGGTAAACCCTTAGGTACATTATCAGAAACAATATCCTGAAACTCATCCAACATCCCAAAAACTTCTTCTAGAATCTTCTCACTATCTTCCTTACTCTAGAAATCAATGCATAACACACACGCTCATGCTTCATACCTTCTAAAATTTTTCTTCCATCTACATAATAAATTCTAGCACTATTATATACCTTTTCTTCGGTCTCCTTCAGGGGTTTCAACTTGTGACGAACCCCATCCTTTATCAAGGAATAAGTGTTTGCATGGCCATCATGTATAGCTTGTCTATCGAACTGCCATGACCTCCCCAACAACATGTGACATGCATCCATGGGGATGATATCACAGAGTACCTCATCATGGTAGCTCCCGATCTTGAACTTTACTAGGCACTGCTCATTGACCAAAACTTTGTGGTCTTTTTGCAACCAGGAAATCCGATACGGATGCGGGTTCCTTTCCCTCTTCAGCTTCAACTTTGTGACCATCTCTTCTAACACCAAATTATCGGTGCTCCCACCGTCAATAATGACATCACAACATATTCCTTCACACTTGCACCTTGTGCGAAATAGATTCTTCCTCTATTTTGGTTCCTTTTGCTCTGCCACTAGGGCTCTCATAATCACTAGGGCTTCTCCCCTTTTAGCATCATCTGAATGTTCAAATTGGGCCTACTCATCTACATGTGCAACCCTTCCACAACCTTCTAGACTCTTGTCTGCCCTTCCTTGGTGTTGTGGACATCCATAGGCTCAATGCCCTTCTTCACCACACTGGAAGCACGTTCCTTTGAAACCACCTCTTCCAAATCCTTGTCCATCTCTCCCTCGTCCTCTACCTCTTTGATCACCACTTTTTTTATCACGAGGGTGGTAGAAGTTGTTATTCTTTTGGCTTCAGCTAGTACCTACATCTTCACTTTTCTTTTCATCATCATTTCGGCTCCCTGAAGGTCTTCCACTTACCCTTCCACTTTGACCTCCTCATCCTTTTTGCTTGCCATCAAATCTTTTGTTTAGCTTCTCTTCCACCTTCAGAGCAAACTGATACACATCCTCAATGGTGGTCATTCTGACTAGGCTTAACTCCTCCTGAATGGTCGGTCGTAACCCATTAAGATATCGAGCTGCCTTCTCCTTATTGGCCTCTGTGTGGCCCGTTCTGATGATTATCTTGTGAAAATATTTAGTATATTCTTTCATAGATCTGCTTCCTTGCTTCAACCCTTGCAATTTCTTCAATAGATCTAACTCGTAGTCCACTGGTATGAACTGCTTCTTTAGTTTCTCTACCATGCAATCCCATCTGGTGATATTTCCTTTTCCTCTTCGATTTCTTTCCAACTGGACCTCTTTCCACCAGATACTAGCATGGCCCTTCAGCTTCATTTTCACAAACTTAACCTGATCTGGGTCCTCTATTTCCTCATACTCAAAATATTCTTCTAGCTTGTTGATCCAGTCGAATCAACTCTTCCAGGTTTAGAATTTTGGAATAACTGGGGACTTCTGCTTTGGGTCTTTTCTCGATCTTTGAAATGGTACTTATTAGCCACATTTGGTCTTGATCAATTGCTTCTTCTTCCTCTTCTGCATTTGAACCTTCTTCCTCTCCTTCATCCTCACTTTCCTCCTCAGGTTTAACCCTCTTCTCAACTACTCTTGCAATGCATCAATCTGTCTTTGGAAGGATGCCAGTGCATGTCTTCCACCAGCATTTTGGCTGCCTCGACCACCTTTTGCACCACCACACCTACCAGGCATCACTCTTGGAGGAATATTTCTTGACCTTGACCCACAACCACGGTCTTGGTATGAACTGCCTCACGATTGGTGATCTGTCCACACACTCAAGAAAACCTGCTTTGATACCACTTGATGAGGGTGCAACCAGAGACTTAGAAAAATAACCCACAAACAAGAGAATAATTTTATTATTCAGAAAATGGAGCTTCTTACATGTAGAGGATCTCAAATCCCCAATTTCTACAACACATGCAAGTTACAAAAAGCTACAGAATCACCCTTTCACAATATGCGAGTTTGTCCCCCAAAAAGTTGCTCAAAAAATTAGAAACCCATCCATAAATAGAGCTCCTCTTTATTTTGGAGCCAAAAAACATACAAATTTGAGTTTAAGTAGTTTGGTGCCGAAAAATTACTACTTGAAGTTCAAATTTCAAAAGAACATTTGCAATTGTATCTTCTAGAAAGTGCGCCAACTTCCTGGGGCCATAACTTTTGATCCGGGACCCCGATTCGCAAACCGTTTGAACTATTGGAAAGGTCTCAAAGTCAAGAACATGCTTGAAATCTGCTATGCCAATTTTGGCAAGTTTTGGGGCTGATCTAGGAAATCTAAGTGCCTCAAATCTAACTCAGAAGATTTTTAGGTGCAAATTTGGGAAACTAAAATTGCAATATCTTTCAACCCGGGAATAGAAAATAAAAACCATAAATTGGGAATTTCATTATGACAAAAAGGGTATCCAAAAATGTAAAAACATCTAAAAACTAAGAAACTTGAAATTTAACTATTTTTGGGTGATGCAAGATTGCCCTTACACCACTGGATGCTCCTGCATCAGATCTAAATCCAAACCTATAAGTCTATCAATAGAACAATCAATGCATGAGCCTTCAAATGAATAATATCATCCCACCAAATCCCTACAAGCCAAATGAGAATTTACCAAGTACAAGTTTTCAAAACATGAATCTAAAAAACTTTGGGGTGGATACATTTGCAAATCATACAAATATTCCAAACATGAACAATGGTCAATTTCAACCTATCATACCAAATCTGAGTGTCATCCCAAATCAAAACATTGTCCAAAATCAAACACAAGTACACACTCAAATTTTCTTGAACAAAAACCAAATCAACTATATCAAGGGAGTCAAGATCAAATCAAGATCAAATTTGGAAAGATCAAATTGCTACACTTACCAAAATAGTTGAGTCAATTCACCAAGGGAAATATCCACCACCATTACCTATATCATTCCTTGGTTTAGGGCTTCCCCCTTTACCTAGCACCAATCACTCCATCCAAATCAATCCGCCTAACACCAATCAAGCCATCACATCAAATACTTTGAATATACCATCGACATTGCACCAACAAAAAGTATCTAATCAAATGAAAAAATTAATCCCAAAAAATAAAAAACACGATCTCCCAAGGACCTATCACCTCAGTTATTCCAACCATCACGATCTCTTCAATCATTCCAACCACCACTATCACACCCATCACATCTCAAACCATCACCACCATGATTGCTCCAAGTGTATCTCAACAACCCATCACTACATCCAACACAATTCTAAACCCGCCACCACAACCACCTAAACCAAATGTAGCAAAACAATATAACATTGCACAAAAAGCTCACTAGGCCTACCAAAAGGCCATCCAACAATATCTAGCCAAGCAACAAGCCACATAAATGCAACAAGTGCAACAAGCCTCTCAAACTACCCAAAAAGCATAGGAAAAAACACAAAAAATGACAATAGTTGAGAACAACAATCAAGATCGATCCACCACTAAACACCTTGAAACCATGACAACTTCATCAAATGATTAAATTAACATACATCAAGAGTCATTTTTCAATTGTGATCAAAATCCACCGACAATACCCAACAACGATCCAATTCAAGAAATGTCAACATCACTTGACGCTATGGTTGAAGACATTCACAATCTCTCCACTGCAATTGTTGAAAACAATGATCAAAATCTATCCATCAATTAGCACATTCAAGATTTTTCTACCCCATCCACCATATATCAAGAGCCACTTTTTAGTGATCTATTTCAAGGAATGTTAGGATGGTTTGATCCTATTGACATAATGCACAATCCATTGACCTATGATCATAATGAAAATGTCTCTACATCTCCTTATGAGTTAGAGGACATATCTCAAGAATTTATTTGAAAGCATGATCAAAATATTTCACCAAAGCCTAGCTATGGTCCTTTCCATGACATGTTGACATCTGTTTACCTCATGATTATAGATACTGAAGGAATCCTCAACTTGAAACTTGATCCAAGTCCACTCAAAGATCAAGAGGATATCGAGCCATTCCCCATGTCTAATGTAAAAATCCAAGAATCCTTTGTAAGCAATCCATCCTTTGAAACTTACCCATGTCAAAAGCCACTCTAAAATCATTCAAGATCAATAATTTTTATCTACAAGATACTACAATGATCTAATGGACACTCTCCTATCTATACATAATGCACATATTCCTCCATCTACCCATGAGATGCTTTTTATGGATAGACATGTAGATGATCTTCATTTAGAACAGGATCCCTTTACTCCTGAAACTATTACACAAAAAGAGTAGGTTATTGATTCCTACAATCAAATAGATTTGTCAACAACAGTATCAGATATATTACAAATTCAGACTAAGGACATCATGAATAAAGATATTGAACATTATCCACTCAAGGAAGCAAGTCAGACATAATAGTATAATCCAGAGTTATTAGAGTGGAAAATTGAAACAATGTCATCTACAGTGGTCATTCATCAAAGCATGTTTATTGAACAAGACATCTTAGAATAGGAAGAATCAAGGCATAAAGGTACTACCTCCACAATACTAGGGGCAACTATGTCTCAAGCAAGCATCAATTTAAGGAGCACAAAGAATCCTTGTGATGAAACTGATGCCGATACTACAACTAGACATGTCATGAATCTTCATCCACCCATCACCCCATCCATGAATTGGGACCAACATCAAAATAAAGATTTGAATCAAGGCACAAAGAACTTTATTGAAGCAAAAGAGGTTGAGAAGCATAATGGACAAATCCAATACAAATGGATACCAAAGAATACAAAGAAAGATCATCCCTATCAAACTCCATCATCAAAGAAACTATGGAAAAAAATTAAGAAGGGAAAAGTATCCATCAAAGATGTCCATGAAAGAAAAAACAAGCTTTTAAAGTGACATACAAAGTATATCAAGCAGTTGGTCCTAATTCCACATACACTTTCATATCCACCCATCATTGCTCATCTTCCCAAGTTTGGAGAGTCAAATATTCCAAGTTGTCAACCAATCCATCTCTTATCCCTAAACACACTCCATCCATGCCTCCACACATGATATCTAGTTCTCACATTAACCATGTATTGGCAGCAACCCTTTATCATAATGATTTCAAAGGCACTCTATTGCAATGTGCGTATGGAGATAGAGTTAACCTTGGTATCAATAAAGCATATCAAGAATCCCAAAAGCTACGTTCAAGTGCATGTATCTTAGAAAAGCAACTTCTTCAGGCAAGATATCGATGGCACAATATGATAGAAGCATCTACATCGATACCACTAGGTGGGTCAACATGAATCTTTCAGAAAAAATCAAAAAAATCAAAAGAATATGAAAATCCAAAAAAATTAGAAAAAGGATTCAAAATAGTAAAGAGAAAAATCATCCTCTAGTGAAAACCGCATGGGTAGCGCTTTGGGAAAGACCATGATGAAAACCTGGCAAACAGGCATCATGTGTGGAATAGAGCATCTATGTACGCCAGTTTAGATGAAAGTATCTCATCCCATCCATAATAAATCCATTCATCTATGAACCTTTTATCCAATCCATTTTCATCCATCTACATCTGTCATCCAAGTTATCTTGATCTTGATGAGAGTTTGGGGCACACTTCACGCTTATGGTAAATATCTTGACATGGGTCATTTTCATTAATCCTATCCTATGTAGTGTTATTTGAGCTATGAGGCACTATCCAAATAAGCTTTCTTGATCCAAACCCCTTATCTTATCACAAGATAATCCTTGGCATCCTTTGCATGCTTGCCATATCATCCATCCATAAACCTATCTGAGAATCCATCCATGACATTCCATACATTGCTAGACACTAGGGGTAGATATTTACATCTTGCTTCAGGCATAAATCTTGATCTATATCCTCCAACTTATGTGGTGATCCGAACATTGGAAAATGTAGAATCAAATTGGTCAAACCACTTGTGAGCAACAATCCAAATCACTATCCCATGGCATATTTTGACAAGAAGACATTCCTTATCAGTCTTCATCTTTCATCGAATATCAATCCAAGTAATCACTATCAGTTGCATCTAAGTTGCACTTCAAACGTCACATCAAATCATAAAAAAATTTGTTCCAAACCAAACTTCATCAATCCTTATCTATGGAATCTTATCAATCCATCACATGGATCCTTGCATTATTGTGTATCCTCAATAATGTTTCCCAATTAATCCCATTGACATCTCAATCCTTGTGTTTCTTAACACTATCCTTGCATTCTTGTGCATCCTCAACAATGTCATCAACATCAATCCTGATCAATCAAATCCTTGCATTGTTATGTATCCTCAAACAATGTTATCATCATCATCAATCCATCGATTCAATCATTCAACCTTAGCTTGGTCTTCAACAAAATCCCAAATAGATCACTAATATCATATCCATATCCAAATCATCAAAATCATGTGAAAAATCCAAAAAGATTCGAAAAAACATCAAAATCAAAAAACATTCAAAAAACCAAGAAAATCCAAAAAACATTAAAAAAACATCAAAATCCAAAAACATTAAAAACATAAAAATCCAAAAACATTAAAAAAACACCAAAATCCAAAAACATTTGAAAAATAAAAAAATCAAAACATTTGTAAAATCTTGAAAATACAAAATATAGCCTCAAATTATTCCAAAAATGTCAAGAAACATCCAAATATTTGAAAAATAAAAAAATCAAAACATTTGTAAAATCTTGCAAAATATAGCCTCAAATTATTCCAAAAACGTCAAGAAACATCCAAATATTTGAAAAAATCCATCTGCTTCATCTTGCTTTCACCCGCAATAATCAATCATCTATAATAAACTAATCGTCACCTTCATCCTTTGGCAAAACAAATAGAAACAATCATAACAGTTAGCAAAAGCATGCTTTAATCATAAAATCAAAATCAAAACAACAAACCGTTAAATGCAAAATCAAACTCTTGATCAGTCACAAACATGTCAATCAACCTTGTATCAATAGCCTATTAATCAACTTATCAACCCATCATTATCCTATACAATGCATGTCCTAGGATATATCGTTCTAACAATGGGCATCATTTTGGATACCACTTTGGATTCGTATCCTATCAAAATACATCCTTTTGGATAGCGATATGAAGAAAATTGGCTTTTTTGCATATTTGAATTTTTTTTTTGATTTATCTTATTGTGCTCATTCCAAGGACCTCTCGATGATATCATAACAAAGGATTTAGAGAGATAGGAATGGGGCAATGATCATTATCCTTTTGTCCATTGTGCTTGTTGGATGTTCTTGTAAAATAACTTGGTGAATACTTGCTTTGTTAGGTATGTCCTAGCAATGTTTTGTATGTCAAGTGTAAACAAGAATACTTCTATCTGCTTGTCAAGTCAAAGTCCATCACACTAGGTGTAATGCCATCTTGGTTCTTTATACCCTAATGCATTGTATTAGGAGTGTTATCAAACATAAGGTAAGTGACCCTTTTAAAATCCCAATCCTTGATAATAAAATCATCCATTTCTCATCATCATTTCATAAAGTCGGCTTGTTGGATCCTCTTGTCATCATCTAATTTCTTCTTTTCCACACTAGCATCATGTCATGAATAGTTAATCATCATCACCAGTGCATTCATCCTGCATCCACGAATCATTAGTATTTTGCATATCATCTCAAATGCATAATTATCATCATAATATAGATCTATTAGTCTAAGCACTTCATAAATCATCACATTTCTCATAAATCATCCATTACATAATCAAAACATATCACATCATCCATTTTCATCCATCTCATACATCATATCATCATTTAAGTTGTTTAAGATAATATAGATTTGTTATTCTAAGCATTTAAAATCATCTCATTTGCATCATCATCCATAACCATCCATTTTGAACCTCTTTATTGCGAGATCAACCCTCAAATAGAATCTTTTTGATTGATCTCTCAATTGGGAAATGTACCAGTGTACTTCTTTCTACTGGGGCATCCAAAAAAATCATAATTTTTTTTAATTTTGATCGTGGCAAGTTTATTCTTTGAACCAATGCAACAAGTACATTGCTTCGAAGAGGGGAAAAATGTAGACATGCAAAATTATTATCAACCTTTTAATCAAATAAATCAAACATTCATTGAATTAAATCCCAAATGCATTTTCCATCCTTTTCTAGTTTAAATAAATCAAGTATTTAAATCAAATAAGTCAAAATCATCCTAATCATCATTATGCTAATCTAATCCTACTTAGCCTAACCTAACTACCTATCACATCCTTTAGATAATCCCACTTGCACAAATAAATCAATTTATTGATTTATTAAAATCATCATTTTCACTCATGCACAAGTCAAACTCAATATTTACTCTCAAATTTGAATTTCAAACTCCCTCTCTTGGGTACATTTCCCAAATCTTGCACATCCTCAAGCCTAGCATAGGTTGACAAGTGGCCTCTTTTGATTGGTGGATCTTTAGTCACACATCCTCCATGTTTGGCATTCTTTTATCACTTTTGGCCATAAATAGAGGTCTCCTCTATTGCTCAAATCCTCCACATCTTGATCTAGAAAAGCTTATGCAAAGTCACTCTTCATTGGAGAACTAATTTTTCCCATCCTTCATCTTGATCATCAACATATAATTTTCATATCATGGAGCTTAAGCAAGGATTGGGAAATGTACTCTTTCGATAGAAGCACAAATCCACTATGAGATATTATTTACTTCATGATTTATTGTATGCTTTCATCTAGTTTATCTAATCTTTTGTTGTTTTGATAGCATCATTAAAGCATGTTGATTTATTTCATATGGATGTGAATGTTTGCTTTGTTGCTAATGATATATGTTTAAATTTTAGCCATTTTTAGATTTAGCATCATCCATATAGACCATTAGTTTAAATTATATGATGCTCAATGAAGAAATTATCTTGTTGGCATGATGTTTTCATTTATCGTGACTATTTTTGTCAAATTTAGTACAATCCATGTATTATATTCAAATTTGACGTTATAGAGTTTTAATTAGACAATTTGTGATTATGGTTGACTGGTGTCATTTAATCCATATTTTATAGTAGTTTAAATTGTAGACACTTAAAAATGACCTAGGCCTGCAATCTCTATTTGTACCACTTTCGTCCTAGCATAATTATGACATTTAATTATGTCCTTGGTCCATGTTCAACTATTAATTAAATAATTCATTATTGTTTAATTAATTCAATGTCTTTAATTATCTAAAGTCTTCCTTTAATTAAATAAATTTCTAATTTGTTTAATTACCTTAATTCGTTAATTCTTCCTCATTTAAATGAATTATGTCTATTTATTTAAATACCATCCACTTGCACAAATAAATAAATTTATTGATTTATTAAAATCCTTATTTTCTTTCAACATGGCATCTTTCATGGCATCTTTCAGGGATATTCTCCACTCAACATTTCAAAATTTTAAATTTTGACATGTCCTCCACTCAGAATTTTAAATTATGACATGTCCACTCAGAATTTTAAATTTTGACATGACCTCCACTCAAAATTTTAAATTCTGACATGACCACTAAAAATTTTAAATTTTGACATGTGCTTCACTCAGAATTTTAAATTCTGACATGTCCTCCACTTAGAATTTTAATTCTAACATGTCCTCCACTTAGAATTTGAAATTCTGACATGACCTCCACTCAGAATTTTAAATTATGACATGTGCTCCACTCAGAATTTTAAATTCTGACATGTGCTTCACTCAGAATTTTAAATTTTGACATGTCCTCCACTCAGAATTTTAAATTTTTGACATGACCTCCACTCAGAATTTTAAATTCTAACATGACCTCCACTCAAAATTTTAAATTCTGACATGTCCTCCACTCAGAATTTTAAATTCTAACATGTCCTCATCTTCAACCACTTACAGGTTGACAAGTGGCATTATGACAAAGAGGGGCAAAATGTAGACACTTAAAAATGACCTAGGCCTGTAATCTCTATTTGTACCATTTCGTCCTAGCATAATTATGACATTTAATTATGTCCTTGGTCCATGTTTGACTATTAATTAAATAATTCATTATTGTTTAATTAATTCATGTCCTTTTATTCTTTATGATTATTAAATAAATAAATTTTATTTATTTATTCAATACATCTTTAATTATCTAAAGTCTTTCTTTAATTAAATAAATCTCGTAATTTGTTTAATTACCTTAATTCGTTAATTCTTCCCCATTTAAATGAATTATGTCTATTTATTTAAATACAACCGACTTGCACAAATAAATTAATTTATTGATTTATTAAAATCCTTATTTTCTTTCAACATGGCGTCTTTCAGGGATATTCTCCACTCAACATTTTCAGAATTTTAAATTCTGACATGTCCTCCACTCAGGATTTTAAATTCTAATATGACCTCCACTTAGAATTTTAAATTCTGACATGTCCTCCACTCATAATTTTAAATTTTGGCATGTCCTCCACTTAGAATTTTAAATTCTGGCATGTCCTCCACTCAGAATTTTAAATTCTTACATGACCTCCACTCAGAATTTTAAATTCTAACATGGCCTCCACTCAGAATTTTAAATTCTGACATGTGCTCCACTCAGAATTTTAAATTCTGACATGTGCTCATCCTCAACCACTCACAAGTTGACAAGTGGCCTCATCTCATTGGCCATTTTCTCATCAGAATAGTCTATAAATTGAGGGCCTAATTCTTCATCAAAGGAGGACTCTTGGAAGTAGGAGAGGCATTATAGTCCAATTTGCATAGGCATAGGCATTTTAGATTCAAATCCTTCAAAGCTTGGTGTAGGACTTAGATTTATATTTTCAAATCGCTCACATGTCAAATTTGAGGGCAATACATCAACCAGGAAGCTGGAAGGTATTACAAAAGTGAAGCATGGAAGTTTCGACTATTTTCTAATATAATTGTTATTTTTTTACTTCCCTTGTGTTTTGTAATTGCTTTGGGTTTATTGTCTTCATTGATTTGCTAATCTTGAATCTAATCCTAAAGTTAACCCTTAGATACATTGGTGAATCCAACGTATTTGGACAAATAAAGAGAAATTTTTGGAGTTGGTTTCTTTTTGTTGCAGGTTTTGCATCATTTTGGATAAAGCCCTAGTTTCCAAAGATTCCACTATAAATTTCAAACGGCTACTTATTTCTTCACAAAAAATTTCTATAGCTTAAGGATAACATTATGCACCTTCATTCTGAAAATCATATTTTTTGGATCTGTTTTTAATTTTTTATAATTTTTTTTGTTGTTTTTGATGAAAAATTAATTTTGAGAGAAAATTATAAAAAATTTCAAATATGTTTACATTTCTAGAAATTTCTCTAAATTTTAATAGGGGTCTGTTCTTTATCTTTTAAATTTGGATGCACAATTCTGAGTCAAATAACAAATCTTTTAAAATTGGGGTTTCACAAACATTTGCTTATATCTCACAAACGGTTGTAGATTTGAGTACAAAACCATTTCTAAAGATTTGGAATGACACCAGACACATCCAGTCTAGAAATCAGATTTTTTTGAGCTGATTTGTATTTTTTATAATTTTTTTATTTTTTCATAACAAGCTAATTTTAGGTGTAAAACAACAATTTTTTTGGATTTCTTTACATTTTTGGAAACCTCTTGAAATTTTAGATAGGCTTTATTCTCTATATTTTTAATTTTACTATCAATTTTTTTTTTCTTCTGAAAATCAGATTTGTCTTGACTAGCTAACTCTCTAATAGTAAGTGATAAATTCTCTTGTTAGGGTTTTGGCTTTGTTGATTTTGTGCATGTTTAGAAAATAAACACTTCAAAGGACACATTGGATCAAGTGGAAAAAAATGACACATCTAACTATTTTTGCAAGTCGATAGTCAAAGATCATTATCAAACTACTAATGAATCTTTCTGCAGAATGCATGTTGAAGACCCTAGTTAAATTTTTTGAAACAGATTGTCTAATAGTGTAGAAAATCTTTCATTTGGATTAAAATTAACAAGTGTCTACTGTGTTTGGTGCGAAAGCATATTTTTGTTATTTCCCTCACGATTTGGTATATCGAAGTATCCTCTCCCGTTGCACATTTGTGCGATCCTAGGTGTAAGAGAAAAGGTTACCAACTCTAGGAAATTGGGCCTTCCTTGGTAGGAAAAAGTACTCACCCCAAGGTGACTCAGATCGACAATGGAGCTCTTTGGCCGAGCTACCCTTGACTGGTATATAAATGTGAATATTAAAGAAAAACCTAAGATTACGAGTGCGGATGTGTCATACGGACAGAGTAGTACTCCCATAAACCCTATTGAGCTTAACCTCTTTAGGCTAGAGTGCATCACCAATCGGTGTGAAGGCATCCATAGTTTCACAGTTTGTAGTAGAGGTGATCAATCTGCCATGGGAGTTTCATGGGGGTTGGAAGCTTGGTTGGCCTGACAAGAGAGTGCACTATAAGGGGGAGCCCATGTAGCCAAGCTTATGAATTCACACGCTACAGATATGCAATTGGGGAAGCCCATGTGGAATCTAGTGAATATTGTCCTGGCCTAGCCTAGGATTGTACTTATCTTATCCACGCTTGGTTACATTCAAAACATTGTGCTTGTCAAGTGCTTTTTGGACTCACCACATTTACAGGTCTGAATAGAACATTTACCATTATACAAATCAAATCTTCATACAAAGTCAAATTTGGTGTCTACGCCTTGTCAATCATTTGTCAAACATTGGTTCTAAGGAGATTCTATCAAACACCAATTTTGAAATTGCTCAAAATTTTTGACCATTAGCTTGCATTTTCACCTTAGATTCAACATTTCTAATGTTATTTACATTCCCTAGGCTTCATAATCATCCTTTCCTACATAGACTTACCATTAGACTTTGGATTAGGCCACCTCATCACACTTTGCAAAATCATTGCCTTTAAGAGTAGGTTATCTTGGGACTTAATCAACGATCTCCTTTTTTAGTCATTGTCACTTTTGTGAGAATTTCCAACTCAATAGTCCAGTTAGGAAAACTCACTAATCATTTTGACCTTGTCACTTAGTCCCTTTAACAAGTCCTTTGATAAAAAAAATTAAGACATAGAATAAGCTTAGAGTGGTTAGGCAACCCTTTCTCCAAATTGAATTCATCTTAGTCCATACTTTGCATATTTTATGCCTAAAAATCCAAAAATATCCCAAAATATTGTTCACCCTAGTCTTCATTGTGCACCTAGACAATTTTCCCACCTTGCATTAATCAACATTTTCATCTTAGTCATCATTGTCGCCTTGAACTTTGACATCTTTCTGTGGCAATCTTGGCATCTTGCATCAATCATTTCCTTAGAAAAATGTCATAATCACCTTGCTTTTTCATCCTTATCATAAAAACACCAAAAACATAGACTAGTTGTCATAATCCTCATCCTCATTTGAGCAATTCTCTTTTATGGTCAAAACTAGGCTTCAAAGAAAGAAAAGAAAAATGACAAACTTCAGACAAGACTTCAACACCAACATCCACACTAACACTTATGACATGAATCAAGATATGACTTTTAATGATCCATTTACCAACATGAACATACAACCTTCCATGAACCTACCAACATCCTCTTGAAATCCATTTGAACCATTCATGCAAAGAGACCACAATGGACAAGTATTAGCTGAGGATCTAGAGGCTGCAGCCCAAGATCCTAACATAGCTTCATTTGTAGAGGATTTGGTCTTGAATGATGCTGACAGATACCTCGCTATGCTCTTATACCAAGGGGAAAAATTACCAAAATGATTTGACATTAATACTATAAGACCTCCTTTGGATGACATGACACCTCAACGAAACACAAACAATGCCTCCAACAATAACCCTGTTGTCACCACACGAATTGCTACAAACACCATCAATGTTACTTCTAGTGGCACCATAAGTCAAAACACCTCCAATCCAATCAATGCAACACCTATTGGAGGAGCACCCTCCATGCCACAAGCAATATCACAATCCATGCCCGCAATGTCAGTGACATCTTCACAAACAGCTGGAACTACCCTTGGATCTACATCAATAGGGGTAAATTCTTCAAACCCCATGTTTGGAACTTCATCTATGACCATAGGGACATTATCATCAAATCCATATGTTGCAACCTCATTCAACCCCCTTGGAGGAACTAAATTATGTATTCTTATTAGAGGTCCCCAACCAAACATTAACACATCATCACAATTAAACATCAATGCCTCACAAGGACAAAGTACCAACATCTCGCATGGACAATTCCAAGGACAAAATACCAACATCCTACATGCACAATTCCAAGGCCATAATAACAACATCCTACATGGGAAATTCCAAGGCCATAATAACAACATCCCACATGGGAAATTCCAAGGCCAAAATACCAACATCCTGCATGGACAATTCCAAGGAAAATATACCAACATCCCACATGGACAATTCTTCCAATATGGACAAGGCACTCAAATGATGCAACAAATGAATACCTTTGGGCACCAAAATAGTCAAGGTTACCAAATTCCTCAAATATCGACAAATATGGCTAGATCGTACATCCCCACATATTCATCATAGATCCACACACAACACACTCATCAAAATTGTCAATACCAACAATCGCCAAACCAAAACATATCATATATTTCACAACAACACATGTCACATACAAACTCGAACATGCTATCATAATCAATGGGGACTCAAGGGATACACATCATTCCCATGTGTGATGTGACCAATAATCCCATAATAGATGCCTTGACAGCCAGAATGGCAGACCTCCAAAAATAGATGGAAAACATGCAAACATCCAACAAAACACCACCAATGTCATATAACCTATGTCCATATCCTTTTGACACAACTTTATACATGCCACCATTTCCTCCTAGATATGTGGCCCCAAAATTCACCAAATACAAGGTAAAGACGAATCCTATTGAACACGTTCGAGAATTCACAACCAACTGTATGGACATCGCATATGAACACACTTACTTGATGAGACTATTCTCCAAAAGTCTAACATGGCCCACACTTGAATGGTTCTCCACTTTAAAGGGGATAAAAACATGGAAGGAACTTGAAGGAAAATTTATAAAAAATAATGCCTATAACATTGACACAGACACCTCCATTACTAGCTTATGCACACTTACACAAGAAGACGTTGGTGAAACTTTTATCCCATTTTTCCAATGATGGAGAGGCTTAGCAAGTCACTTCCACATAGACATACTTGAAAAGGAGAAGGTTGAAATTTTTTGACAAACACTCCTAGACCCATTGAGAAATGGTTTGTGAGTTCATTGTTGTACAACCTTCACAGACCTAGTCAAACGAGGCGTCCAACTTGAGAAAGCCCTTATTGCTGAGGGAAGATTAAAATATGGTCTTAAAAACATAAATGCAAGTCCAAATCCTCCCACTAATAGGAATAAGTACTAGGTCAAAAATAAACACGTTACCAATGATGGCGTTCTTGACGCCAAGGCAACAAACACTATGGGTCTTGTATTGGCTCTAAAGGGGGTTCAACCACAAAACAAGCCAACAGTGATATCGACACCCCCTACCAATGTATCTTCAAACAACCAAGGCAGCCAAAATAATCAAGGACAATACCGTCAAATAAGACAATTCCCCAGGGGTTGCACATACACTCCCTTGGGGGAACCCATTGAAGAAGTCCTCAAGAAATGCCTCCAAAATGGGGTCATCATGCTTCAAGAACCCAAATCATACGACCCAGGACAATTCAAGCTGGCATGGTGGAATGATAATGCATTTTGTGAGTATCATTGAGCAAACGGACATACAACATCTAACTATCAACAATTGAAAAACCTAATACAAGATCTTATCAAAAGTTTATGTCATTGAGATAAGTGGACCACAATTCGCCTCAAATTCAGATCATACTATCCACAAAAATCCACTGTAGGATCATGGTTCTCATAATGCCTCCACATCAAGTTTGAAGATAAACAATAATCATGCCAGTCTCACCCGAACCAAGTATGACTATTCAGGTGAACCTATTATAAATAATGTCTAAACCAATGAAGAATACATTAATACCATTACGATCAAGAGAGCACCTCATTGTAATGCTACTACTCACAGTGGCAAGGTCACCATAGCTAGCCCACCTCCTACTAGACAACCCAAAATCACCATACCTGGCCCATTTGCTAACCAACCAAAACATGTCTTGGCCACAAAGTAGGGGAAACACAAAAGTTAGTTCAACCTTATCGACCAACTGGAAAAAACCCCTGCATAAATCTCTATACTTGAGCTACTTCATATCTCTTCTGCGCACAAAGATATACTAGATAAAACCCTACAAGAGTCATCTATCCCCAAGGACATTGATGTCAGTCAGTTTGAAACCATGGTGGTATACCTCACCTCGCCTCACCATGTCACCTTCTCAAATCAAGACTACTCATCACCCAAGACCAACCACAACAACACTTTGCACATAGAAAATTTTGTCCACAAGCACAAAGTTAGATGGGTTTTAGTAGATGGTCGAGTAGGATTGAACATATGCTCCCTCAAATTGGTTAAGGCTCTAGGGTTCTCTAATGCATGCATAGACCCAGCAAAGAGTATAGTGATAAAAGCATATGATGATGAAGAACGCTCCTCACGTGGCATTATCTCTCTCCCCATTAGAGTGGGACCAGTCATTGTGGACACCACTTGTCAAGTCCTAGATCTGGAACTTCCATACAATATTCTACTTGGTCGACCTTGGATTCATGCCTTAAAAGCCATCTCATCCACATATTGCCAATGCCTAAAGTTTCCATTTGACAACATAGAAATAACCATATATGGAAACCCTGATCATTTCCAATATAGTACCAACCTAAGGGCTATTTATTAAAATCGAGTGCCTATTAACCAAGAAGCTCCTAGCTCCTCATCATCCAACTACATTGACCCATCCACACTCATGTCATCTTCCTCATCTGCTCCATCCACGTCTCCTACTAGATCACCACCTTCCACAAACCCTAAGGCTAAATCGATTGTCAACATCTAGGACCTTGGCTGTGGGGAGTTCAAACTACATACAACATACATCATAACAACATTACCTAAGCCTTCGAAGGTATATGGTTAGCCATGTTTAAGAATGGAACTCAAGGAAACTTTCAAGGTTCCCCCAAAAATAGTTTTTATCAAATGGGGAGATATGAGTAATAAGGACCTTGTTGACATAACAGGATGGATCTATAAAGATGTCGCATTACCCCCATTACTAGTTCAAAAATATGGCAAGGGATATGACATAATGAATGCTAAAGGCTATGATGGTACTAGTGGTCTAGGCAGAAATAAAGCAGGATGAAGAGAGCCAATAAAACCTTTCCAAATACCAAAATATATGGGATTAGGGTTTGGATCACCCAACAATGAAGATCGACATACCATTAGACTTTTAAGTGAGCAAGTACATGCTTCAGAAAGTGTCAAGGCCACTATGGAAAACCCCATCGAAACTAACTCCCAAGAGTGGGAATTTGAGTCAGACCAATCCTCAAGTGACTACGACCTTGATAATTTGTTTACCGAAGCAAGGGAAATGACCTCTAATATTGGAAAACATTCAAAATCAAACAGACACCCAATAGTCAAAGTCCCATTACCTCCCCTAATGACATACAAGACCCTCCATTTGAATCCCCCTGGTTCAATCTAGTTCAAATACCAGAAGACACTAACAATGAGGACTCTAGGTCCTTCAACCCGTATTTTTCCAACAAATATGAGACCAGTGAAGGGGAATATTGGATAGAGTCTAATGTGGAGTTAGACCATGATAATCTCATTTATGACACTACTAAATTTATCTGCATGCTTTTTGCATCCTCCCCTCAATTCACCAACAATGATGATGGCATTTCCATAGTCTATCCTTAGTTAGTCAATTGGGACCAACAAGGCTCACCAGTCTTGGATATATTTCAAAATGATGAGGCAATTATAGAATTTATGGGATTACATGAGGGCATACCTAGTGGTGATCACAAGGCAGGGTTCACCATTGATTTAGATTGCATGACATACTTCGGCAAGACTACTTCGTCCTCCAGTCACAAAAGTAAGAATAAAAATAAAATAAAAAATGAAACATCTCTAGGTGAAAACTGAAAGGCACCTTTTGATGACAAAATAGTAAAAACAAATGATGTATCTACGGGTGAAAATGTCTCTGAGGTGCTCAAAGATGGAGGACTAGAATTTCTTCCTGTACAACAAGAGAAATCGGCTATGCTTATAGAAGACACCATAGAGGATAACATATCAACCATAGAAGATCCCAAAATGGTCCTTTTTTCTGCATCATTGATTAAAGAAGAGAGACCAGAATTTCATAAATTCTTCGCAGAACATAAAGTCAACTTTGCATGGTCCTATGTTGACATGTCGGGATTAGACCCAGAATTGGTTTTGCACCATCTACCATTATTGTCTAATGCCAAGCCAGTCAAACAAAAGTTACACAAAATTCACCCTCAAGTTGCTCTACTAGTAAAGGCCAAATTAAAGAAACTTCTAGACACTGGATTCATACGGTCTATTGACTAGGTTGAGTGGTTATCTAACCTGGTGCCAGTAACAAAGACAAATGGGTTGATCCACATCTGTACAAATTTTAGAGACCTAAATAAAGCATGCCCAAAAGATGACTTTCCTTTACCGAATATTGATATCATAGTTGACCTCACAGTAGGATATGAGATGCTATCTCTTATGGATGGTTTCTCCGACTATAATCAGATTCGCATTGCCTCTGAAGACCAGCACAAAATGACATTTACTTGCCCATGGGGTACATACTATTGGAATGTCATGCTATTCAGTCTAAAAAATCTAGGCGCCACATATAAAAGGGCTATGACCACAATATTCCATGACATGACGCATAAAATAGTGGAAGATTATGTAGATGACCTATTGGCTAAATTAGTAACCAGGAAAGATCATCTTAGGGTGTTAGACACAATTTTCAAGAGACTGGAGGAATACAAAGTCTGGCTAAATCCTAAGAAATGTGTCTTCGGTGTCACATCGGGTAAACTCTTGGGATACATAGTTTCTTGAAGAGGCATTGAGGTTGATACAACAAAATTCAAAGCCATCATAGACATGCCTCCACCTAGAGGAATTAGTGAACTCAGAACTCTACAAGGCAGGGTACAACCTATTCTGTGCTTCATAGCCCAATTGGCTGACAAGTGTCACCTATTCCAATATCTGTTGCACAAGGGTATCCCCTTTGTGTGGATAGATAAATGTCAAGAGACCTTTCAACAAATCAAATATTACCTACTATCAACATCAGTCCTCATGCCTCCCATTCATGAAAAGCAATTGATCCTATACATCTTGACAACTAATTTAGTACTGGGGGCATTACTAGCACAGACTAACCAAGAAGAAAAAGAAAGAGCTATATATTACATCAGTCGTACATTGGTTGTGTATGAACTAAACTACACATCAATTGAATGAGCTTGTCAAGCCATAGTCTTTGCAGGACATAAGCTAAGACATTATATGTTAAGCCATCAGACACATCTAGTAGCAAAGATTGACCCCCTGAAATATTTGTTGAGTCAGGCAGCATTAACAAGACATCTGGAAAAATGGGTCATGATTGTGACTGAATATGACATTCAATATGTAGAAAGAAAGGCTATAAAAGGACAAGTCATAGTAGACCAGCTGGCAAATGCACCCTTACAAAGTGATCACATATTAGTGGCATATTTTCTAGATGAGTCAATATTACATACAGAACCAAAGGCATCTTGGCGACTCTATTTTGATGGATCACAAACAAATCATGGCTCAGGGGTAGGAATCTTGTTCATCACCCCTCACGGATATTCCATTCCTAAGTCTTTCCACATTGCCTTCCCATGCACCAACAATGTGGTAGAATATGAGGCACTAGTTACAGGACTAAAAATGGCAACAAAATGGAAAATCAGAGCACTACATGTCTATGGGGATTCTCAACTCGTTATCAACTAGGTTAATGATGACTATGACATGAAAGATGAGAAGTTGATGCCTATAAATGGATGGTGGATAGTTTACAAATGTACTTTCATATGGTAACTTTTGAACAAATCTTGAGAGTGCAGAACAAGGCAGCAGATGCAATCGTTGTAGTAGGCTCCCTACTTGACATACCAAGCAACATGCCTCAGCTAGAATTCCTAATCGAATAATTGTTGGTCCCCGCCTATGATATTTCAGAATCTAAGATGGTCTGTGAACTTGTTAGTCCTAAGTCTCCCTGGTACTAGGATATTTATGAATATCTTAAGTCTCAAGCCCTTCCACTGAACCTGCCCAATAACCAAAGGAAGTCTTTTATATGAAAAGCCGCAAGGTATGCCATCGTCAGTGACACCCTCTACCACTATAGCTTTGATGACACCCTCCTTAGATGTCTCAACACTAACGAAGCAGCTACAACCTTATGCGAAGTACATGATGGTATATGCAGGTCTCATTCTAGTGGTCCCACTCTAGCTAAGAAAATAACGAGACTTGGGTACTATTGGCCAACCATTGAAAAGGATGCAATAGAATATGTCAAGACTTGTTGCAAATGTCAGACTCATAATGATTTGATCCATGCACCAGCACAAGAACTTCAGCTGATCACCTCTCCTTGGCCTTTAGCTCAATGGGGACTTGGCCTCATGGGTAAGATTCATTCGACCTCATCTAATGGCCACAAATTCATCATCACCGCCACTGAGTATTTTATGAAGTTGATCGAAGCCATCCCTTTGACATACATAACCAGAAAACAAATATCCAAGTTCATCCTTAACGACATCATTTTATGGTATGGCCTTAAACAATCCATCATCACTGACAACAGACGTCCATTTAAAAACCAAGACATTTGAGAGTTATGTGTATAGTTTCATATCCAACATCATTTTTCATCTCCATATTACCCACAAGGAAATGATCAAGCTGAGGCATCAAAGAAAACCATTGTCAAAATCCTCAAAAAGACTGTCAATGATGCTGGCTGTGACTAGCATATCCAACTCAACCCTGCTCTATGGGCTTACTGCACAAGCATTCATACACCTACAGGAGCTACTCCATTTTCCCTATTCTTTGGGGCTGAGGCTATCTTGCCCATTGAGGTTGAAATTCCTTCTTTATGAGTCTCCCTGAAGGGTCTAACGGATGATGAAGAATATAGACAGTCATGCTTGCATGAGCTGGAAATGTTAGAAAAAGGAAAGAAAATTTCCCTAAATCATCTACAGGCATATCAAAACCATCTTTTTTGCTGCTACAACAAGAAGGTTATGACCAGAAAATTTGACATTAGTGACTTAGTCCTCATGCAGAACCCTAAAAATAAGGCTGACAGAGAAAAGCCAGGAAAGTTTGAACCAAATTGGTTGCATCCTTACGTTATCATATCCTCTTTTGGTTCTAGAGCATATCAATTGGCTACTCTAGATGGGGAACAACTGACTGAGCCTATTAATATTCTACATCTCCAAAAAAATTATGCATAGCACTAGGAGATTGAGCTAAAAACTATAAAAAAATAAAAAAATATAGAAAAATAATGAAAATAGTAAAGAAAAATTATTCATCCAATGGTGAAAACCTGACAAACAGGCACTTTGGATAAGTATGATGGTGAAAACCTAGAAAACAAGCACCATACATAATCAATCATTGCTCTGCAATCTACTGTCACTTTGTCTAATATGGCCTAGGATGAAATACATTTTCCATCACTACCACATTATTACCCTTCCCTTCATGGTTGATAATGGTTGATATCAAGTCCTCTATACTATCTATCTGATACTCTAGGCACATCCCTTTCATATCCCTCAAAACTGACTAAGTCTTGGACCTGACTGGGGGAAAAATGTTTATCATGTAATTGCAATGGATGTCACGCATAATTTCAAACTTGCGAAATGTCCTGAAGAAAGACCAAAAACATCACAAAACGTCTTGAAGAAAACACAAAAACATCCAAATCAATGTCAAAATCCTAAAAACGGAGTCAAAGTCGGTCATGTCAGCCAGTCCATGTCATTGTCTGAACTACATTGTCTCTGCACATTTGCTACATATGCAAGACTCATAATTGAGTCCCTGAGACATTAGGTAAGTCCTTGTAGGTTTGTCAAAATAAAATCATGATACAATCTTTGGTCATCAAGACAATGTCATTGGTCATGTCAAACTATGAGGTCTCTGAGTGCATGACATAGGCAAGGCCATCTGTTGATGAGCCCCTGAGGCTGCACTAGGTTAGTCCATTAGGGTTCACAGTATTACACTCATACACAGATCATAAAACTTTCAAGTCAAGACCAATCATTTTCTGAATGGGAAAACTCTTAAAACAAGGTATAGCAATCTATTATTCAAACACGTCAATCATATTATCACAACAAAATCAACATATAGTCAACACAAGTCAAATTCGGCCAAATTTTGGTCAAGACTTGGTCAAAACAAGTCACACTATCATAACTAGTCAAACTATCAACTTGTGGTTCACTCTCAGATGTGTCCTTTTGAAAGACAACCTCTCTCATTTATGTAGTAGGATGTGTCCTTCCTAGGCATCATCAGTGTCTTTAGATGTGTCATTCTGAAGAACAAACTCTATCATTCATGCCTTAGGATGTGTCCTTCCTAGGCATCATCACTAGCTTCAAGTATGTCCTTCTAGAGGAGAAATCTCTATCATTTATCCCATAGGATGTGTCCTTCCTAGGAATAGTCATCTATCATCTGGCATTTTGAGGGGTCCCTTTGACCTTTAAAGATCAAAAAATCCTCTCGACATCAACATTATTCAGGATGTGTCCTTCCTGAATTGGACAATCCTTGACATTTCGTTATCTTGGCATCAACAAAACATGACACCTGGACATCATCAAACCTGACATCTTAAACACTTGGAGTCGAAACACAACATTTGGTATTTGTATTTTGGCTTTCATCATGGTACTAGCTTTTCAACGAGATCCCAACAATAGGATTTAGAGAAGCAACGATGTATCATGACATTTGTCTTGACTTTTTGACATGCATGATTACTAGTTTCTCAGTGAGATCCTGATTTGAGGATTTAGAAAAAACAACGATGTATCACGATGACGTCATTATTTTGTATTTTGACAATCATCTTGCTAGTTTCTCAAGGATGTCTTGGCAATAGGATTTAGAGAAGCAATGATGCTTCATGATTTGTCCTACTTGTCCTTTTCTGCTTGTGGTTGTGCATGACAAAAAGACTGGGGCAATTGCACTCTTGGTATGAGTCATGATCATCCTTGTCTATGACTACTTTTCTTAGGTGATGATACGACCTTGCACACCTTGATCTATGTCATATTATGGTGTTTGTTGGTCATCACAACAATCTACCCAATGATGATTAAGAGCAATAAATATTAAAGTCATATGGTAAAGTTTTGAAGGATTCAGTCTAGGAACAAACATGCATTTCCTCTAGTTTGGTCATCTTCTCTCGTCAGTCTGGTCATCTTCTCTTGTTGGCTTGTTCAGCTTCACTCATCCCTCTCACAATGATATCCTTCCTAATTTACCATTGCAGTTGCATCACGACGCATCAAATGCATCGAACGCGAAGGCAAATGCAGCTTATGCAAATGCATATGCATCATGGTACATTCGTTTTGTTCTCTAAAAACCTAATTCTGGCATGCAAAACAAAAAAAATAGAAAGAAAGGAGGGGCTATGTACCACTGGCTCTAATCCCTCTGACTGCCTAAAAATTAGCACGAGCTCACCGCGATGCTCTATCACTAGAATCTGCAAGGTAAATAGTGAAAGTGAATTGACTTTTACCCCTTTGTCAACCATTTATAAAGTCAAAATGGCATTTGTCAATCAGTGTATTATTGGATGCTCATTTGACCAACTTTGACTATCTTGTTGGCCACTTTAAATGTGTCATAATCCAAAACTGACTACGCCATCATTTTTCTAGTCATCAAATTGACTATTCGGGACCCTTTCCAAATTTTCCTGCTGCTGACCCAAAATTTGAAAAATTTCCCGAGGGGGCATTGATACTCTATACCTTCACCAGGGCATGGCTTTGACTTATTTTCTTTGTCACAATGTGACAAGTGACATTATGACAAAGAGGGGCAAAATGTAAACATTTAAAAATGACCTAGGCCTACAATTTCTATTTGTACCATTTCATCCTAGCATAATTATGACATTTAATTATGTCCTTGTCCATGTTCGACTATTAATTAAATAATTCATTATTGTTCAATTAATTCACATCCTTTTATTCTTCATGATTATTAAATAAATAAATTTTATTTATTTATTCAATAAGTCTTTAATTATCTAAAGTCTTCCTTTAATTAAATAAATTTTGTAATTTGTTTAATTACCTTAATTCATTAATTCTTCCTCATTTAAATGAATTATGTCTATTTATTTAAATACCACCCACTTGCACAAATAAATCAATTTATTGATTTATTAAAATCCTTATTTTCTTTCAACATGGCATCTTTCAGGGATATTCTCTACTCAACATTTTTAGAATTTTAAATTCTGACATGTCCTCCACTCAGAATTTTAAATTTTGGCATGTCCTCCACTCAGAATTTTAAATTTTGACATGTCCTCCACTCAAAATTCTAAATTCTGACATGACCTCCACTCAGAATTTTAAATTCTGACATGTGCTCCACTTAGAATTTTAAATTCTGACATGTCCTCCACTCAGAATTTTAAATTCTAACATGTCCACTCAGAATTTTAAATTTTGACATGACCTCCACTCAGAATTTTAAATTCTGACATGTCCACTCAAAATTTTAAATTCTGACATGTGCTCAGAATTTTAAATTCTAACATGTCTACTCCTGACATGACCTCCACTCAGAATTTTAAATTCTAACATTTACTCCACTCAGAATTTTAAATTCTGACATATGCTCCACTCATAATTTTAAATTCTAACATTTCCTCATCCTCAACCACTCACAGGTTGACAAGTGGCCTCATTTCATTGGCCATTTTCTCATCAAAATAGTCTATAAATTGAGGGCCTCATTCTTCATCAAAGGAGGACTCTTGGAAGTAGGAGAGGCATTATAGTCCAATTTGTATAGGCATAGGAATTTTAGATTCAAATCCTTCAAAACTTGGTGTAGGACTTAGATTTGTATTTTCAGATTGTTCACATGTCAAATTTGAGGGCAATACATCAACCAGCAAGCTAGAAGGTATTACAAAAGTGAAGCATGGAAGTCTCGATAGTTTTCTAGTATAATCCTTCTTTTGTTTACTTCCCTTGTGTTTTGTAATTGCTTTGGGTTTATTTTCTTCACTAATTTGCTAACCTTGAATCTAATCCTAAAATTAACCTTTAGATACATATATAATTTAAGGTTCATATATTCCATTACAATAATCTATCCTCAAATCACAAACTTTATGCTTTGTTTATGGCATTTTTTGGGTTCAATTTTTCTTCCTAAATAATTATTGTTCCTATTAGTATAAGGGTTACAATGATTTAGAATTGGTTTGAAAGAGATAGGTTGCACTTCACATAATTTTTGTTTTAATGTGTCTTGGTTTTAAAGCAATTTAAGTCATTCAATATTGAATAAAAAATTAAATATCTTTTCTTTATATGTAATTTTGTAGTAAAGGATATATATTTATCTAAGATAAATAAAGATGTCTTTTTTGTTGAAATACTTGAATATCATTTATAATACTTAGTTAAGATATAGCTCCAACACATTTATAATAATTTTATTGCTACATATGAAAGTTGTTGATTTTAATTTGTACACAAAACAATTGCTATGGTTATTTATAATTCAAATTGACAAGGAAATTTGACCACTCATATTTAGTGTTAGGTAATAATTTCTACAATATTTATAGAAAACATATGATAGAAGAAATTATTTAATAATTAATTCACTTTTTTATTAATAAATGAGGTATTTTCATTAGATAAGTATCAAAACACAAAAAGACCTATCAAGGATAGTTCAATTAAATATAAAAATAAGATGTAGAAGCATTGTAAAAAATAAAAGTATGGGTGAAGAATAGCTTTGGAGATTTACTCTTGAAGCAAGAGTGTAACAAGATGATTCAAAAGAGGCATAAGAAAATCATATGACACCAATTGTAATAGTTGATGTGATGTTGAGATTGACACAATATTTTTCTAAACAAGGTACCAAGGTTAAGAAATGTATGTCAAATTTCAATGTAGAGTTTAATCTAGTGCTATTCTTAAATTACTTGAAGGAACTTGAGAGAAATTTTGATGACTACACCATATGATATCTTTATTAAGAAAAATTGTTTTATTATCCTATTTATCAAGGCTAATTGATTGCAATGCATGTGAACATTCAAAATGCATCCAATGATTTATGCTCTATTAGATTACAATAAAAAAAAATCTCGAAGTAAGGCTTTTGTAATATAAGAATTGAATCCAAGTGCCTAGTGAGAAATGTTTACAAGAAAAGTGGTGTAAAAGCTTATATATGTTGATTGATTTGGAAAATCTATGTTTTGGGTCTACCAATTTCATAAAAAGTACCCACCTATTTGATTAATTCTGTGATTAGTCATATATTTCATCATGGGTATACTATTAACGTATTTCTAGATTTTAAAATTTATTGTTGTAGCTACTGGATCAAAAAGGAGGGATCATGAGGCAATGAATAATACCATTTAAAAAAAATCAAGGGTCATTATGTTGCAAAAAATTATAGTCATCCATGGAGTTAAAAAAAGTATGGAAAAAGTCATGGTTTAGAACCTCAAGAATGGGAACTAATAGTTCATTCCAAGTTTGATTTGTCTACAACACAAAATAATCATACAACACTTTCTTCCTCAAACATCTCATGATAATGGAGAAATTACAAATGTATATTGATATTGCATAAGCACAATCATTAAGAACATGGAAATATATTGGTTCTCTACTAAAATCACTATAGAATCAATAACCAGAAGGAGAGGTATGCTATGTGAGGATTGTTGTTCTTTGCATAATCCAAAATAATCATAGGAGCCAAATATATCTTCCACCCAATTTTATGCTTCCAATTTGGGAGAGATACAAGGATTAGATTACAAAATTGTGCCTTGCAAAAATTGTTGCATTCATAATAAGGTTTGACTAATTATTGCATAACTTTTTCTTTCCCATATTGTGACAAATTAACATTGTCATGCCAAAAGTGGGGGTGGGGGAGAGAAATAATTTTCACAACCCAACATTCTCTATTTTCTTCTATGTTTTCTATTCTCACTTCCACATGCTCAATATCTAGTATACACTCCCATCTTCACACATATATTCACACATAATTTTCTTTATTCCCCATAATTTTTGCATTATATTTTATTTCAAGTAGTTGTCACATTATTATATTTTTTAATTATTATTTTATAAACTTATTTTAAATAATCATAAAATTATGGTTTCTTTGGAGTTACTAAGTTTTTAAGCCTTATTTTAAGTTATTATCAAATTATATCCTTCTTTAATTGTTAATTTTATAAGCTCAAGATATATCAATAAGATATAAAGGGTTTTAGATCTTATAGGTATAGAAAGGATGCCAAAATTGTAATACTTACTCATTCACAAGTAACACCTTTGCATCTTAGACTTCTTAGTTTGGAACTATAGTTGAAAATTTTAATGTAGCTTTAACCTTAAGGATTGTGTGTGATGAGGAAAACCTAATATTTAAAATATTGTTAGAAGGATGCATACCTCTTCCACTTAATTTTTTTGAAATAATATTTTTATAGTGCTCCATCTTAGGCATGATTTCAAAATATTTATTCATAAATGAAAAAAAAATAGGTTTACCTATCAAACTTAAATGATTATATGTGGAAACCATAATGTGATATGATAAGGTTGCACATATGTCCTTTGAATAACATTAAATAGATGTAATATATAATTTCCATAGCCATGTATTCCATGCCCTACAATTAATTGAAATGATTATTTACATCACATGATACAAAATATTTTAGTGAAAGGTCAACTTTCCTTGTTGACAATCTACCCCAATTACCTCTTTTGTGTATATACCATGTTATATGCAATTGTCTCTCATTTTAATGTTTCAACATGCTTGATAATGACTTACCAATGTATATTAATGGCATTAATTAGTATTTGGCGTAACCATATAGAATTTTGTATAAACTTTTGTACTCTTTGTGTTGTATACAACACTCATGGTAGAACACTCTAGACTATATTCTTAACAATAATTAATTGTGATATTGGATAGTTTTTTTTATCAACAAGGAAATATGATTTAGGCCAAGTTATATTTAGAGAGATTAAAAACATTAGGAATGCATTTACAATATGTGAGGACTAGTGAGTCTTCATGGGATGAATAAACATTTCAATGGGTGTTGGGGAATAATCAACAGTTAATACAACCTATGGATTTGTATGCCACATATAATACGTTCATGCTTCACAATAAGAAAATGATATTTATTGACCATACTATTTGTGAGTAGTGTGTCTACATATACCTAGTGTACATAATCACATGATGTCAATGACGATTATTTCAGCATAGTAGTTCTATTGTGTGTTGGTGTTTGCCTAATTTTAGTTTATAATTTATGGGTGGATGTTGACTTAGTTAAATTATATACATATTAACATTCCAAAGTTACAAGATGAATCATATATCTACCTCGAAGATTTTTCTACTCAACATTCACATTCAAAAGACAAATTGAAAAATGATCAATCAAGCTCTTCATAACAAAAAAATGCATAGCTATGATCTATACTAATAAAACTTCATTCTAATCATTGAATTATGTTATGGAAAAAGTGATAATGAGCATCTCATTCCCATGTTAATACTATAATAGGTTATGTTTCTTTTTCCACCCCTTTCGCATTCAAATTTTTAATCTATTATTGATAATATCTTCTTTTGCCACTGATTTTCCCAACTATTTGTCATTTAGTTTGTCCAATGTAACCCGTTTGCTCATGTCTATTTTTGTGTACATATCTATGTCTGAGTGTATATACATTTATGTATATATATACATATATACATATATGTCTATGTATATATAGGTGTATATATATCTATATATATAGGTGTATATATATCTATATATATACACATATCTATGCAACTATACATCCATACTATTTACATATATGTATGCATTTGTATACATACATACATACATACATACATACATACATATATACATACATACATACATATATATACATACATACATATATATATATATATATATATATATATATTATATGTATGTACAAACATTCAAAACCTTGCCTTTAAGCACACAAATTTTAATACTAAGCTAAAATTATTGATTTAAAAAACCAAAGAAAATAAAAAAATAACAATGAATTTTTTTTCATTCCTATTATGTATATATCTATATATCATGTATAGATGCATCTATATACATCAAATACTAAGGATAGCATATATATATATATATATAATACATATAGGTACATACATCTATTATCTATAAATTCATTAAAAATGTAAATTTATGTATATAGTTGTGCATACACATTTATAAATATGTATATGTATATGGATATATATGTAACTATATATACATATATATGCAATTACATCCATACATACACATAGAAAACTATAATTATATGTCCTCATGATCAACACCCTACATTAAAAAAGACAAATTAAAAATGATCAATCATGCTCTACAATTACAATTCAATAAATTTTCTTTGCATTTAAATATTACTAGTAGATAAATATATATACACTCAGTCATAATGAGCATCTCATTCCTACCGCCACATTGCATTACATTATGTAACATTTCCTAATAAGATGTTGGCCCATTTGTCTGATAAATATTACATGTATGCATGCCATTACACATACATATGATACACATATGACTATGCATAGATAAACATGTGACCAATACTTCTGCATTCACATCATTCATAGTTGACAATTTATGTGACAACAAATTATTGTTTTCTTTCTACAACAAAGCAATAAATTTTCTTGAATTATGGATACTCAAGTCATAACTATAAAAAAAATTATATAAACAATTGCTATCACGACTACTCAAACATGGCCAACTAATGCACTCTATCTCGTTTTCCAAATATCAAAACTAAACCTTCTTTTCCCTAGCAAGGACTCTAGCTCCTTCAAAGTTTTTGCTTAAGATTGTTATGATTAATGTAACTGTAATGGTTAAAATTATATAAGTTTAAAATTTTAATGATTTAATTAATTTTAAATGTGTCAATATTAGGAGATGGTATATATTTATATTCAAGTTGGCAGTTCAATTTATTCTATTTTAACTTCATCATTATTCATATTAACCACACAATTTTAATATTGACATCTATCAATTTATTAATCTATTTTAGATTTACAAGTGTAGAGATAATCTAGGGTAGTTATATTATCATAGATTTAAGCCTTGAAACTTTAAATTTTTATTACTTAAATTACGATCATGTTTTTAAATCTTATTCACTACTATGAGCTTATTAAAGCATAACTTAATTAAAAATTGAACACTAAGATTATATTTAAATACTAACAACAATTCCAAGAGAATTATCTACAAATTTGATTGCAATTTGATAAAATAAATTTACATTAGGATGAGATTTTAGAAGTTTACAATTGTGTTAGCTCTTTATAAAGAAAATAACCAACATGAGTCAAAATTCTAACTTCATGAATTTACAGTAACATATATGTTTTAAATTTAAAAGTGATATAAAATATAGAATTTTTAGTGAAGTTCATAATTATATTTATAATTGTTTTTGATTAGAGGTAAATAGGTTTTGATGGAGCCCCAAAAACCTTTACAAAAAGAATAGTTGAAGTGAAAGATAACTAAAAAGGGAAAAAAAAAACCAAAACACAAAAAACCATCAACACCATACTAGCCAAAAAGGAAGGAAAAAATAGTAGAACTACATAATATTTAGTATGTTTGCAGCTTCCATGTCACTCTCCATATTCTTCTGATGATTATCCATGACTTCAGACATATCTTTAGCAAGGGTCCCCACCCACATCTTGGACTTATTTCGAGTTCTAGCATTGGGCTCAACCACATTTACCTCAATAATCAAAACATTCTACGATCTAGTAACCTTTTCAACTAAAACATCCTACTCCACTTTCCTTTCAGTAGCACCAACTTCCTCACCAAGAGTAAATTCCAATCATTTCTTGGCCTTCTCATAAGGAATAAAAGGGCCCTTAGACTCATACCTCAGTAGAATTATTCCCATCCATGACCATATTCAATTTCATAATAATCCTTTCCATTTGTTCTTCCAGGGTTAGGATTATTTGTTCAAATGTCTACTTCATCTTCAACATTTCCTTAGCAACAATCTTTAGATAATCATACAACTCAGTAACTTGAGTCTAAACTAACAATTATCCCACTTTTCTCACATGACCCCTAACCCTAACATTAGTCATGTTGAGCCCATGAAATACCCATTTAAGTAGTTTAAACAAAGAAATGGATCCCTCCTTAGCCATACCCAACACATTGGGCACATCCTCCCAATCAAAGTTAAAAACATTCTTCTCCAAAGCATCACCCTCTTGGGAAGAACTAACCTTCTCCTGGCTCACACACACCTCCTTACCTTTACACCCAACAACCAACATTTGAATCTTGCAAAGAGAGATAACAGTATCCTCAACCACCAACCTTCTTTTTTGCATCTCTAAGTCCACACCCATAGATCTTGCAACCTCCTACCCACCAACCAACTTCAAAGGAGACACAACTTGCACTTCCTACACTAGGTTAGTACACCTAAACACCATTTTCTTTTTGCTACACTCCTTCATACCTTTCTTTCTCTTGGTCTCAAAAACAAGGGATGGTGCAGACACATCTCCAACAATTTCAATCCTCTCCTTCAAGATAGTAGAAAGAGAAACAAGCCTAGTATTAGTGGGATTTTCACCACCCTCATCCTTACTACAAGTCTCATAATCCTTTAGGTTAGGAACCAAAACCCCTTTACTAGGTTTTCTCAAGGATAGAGGATGTGAAACCACTTCCATGGAGGCCTCAGTATCTGGAACAAAATCCTCATCCTCCCTTGGATCAGACTCCTCCTCTAGAACCTCATTTTTCCTTTTCAAACTCGTCAACTCATCCTCTAAAATAGTCTTGTATTTGGGTATGTGCAGGATCATCATGGAAAAAGCAGGCCCTTAAGTGGTAAAAAATTCAAAAATATTAGAGTTAGGAAACTTGACGTAAAAATTTGAATAAGTTATCTATATTATTTCAAAAATTATGTAAGAATAGAATCTATAGAAAATTGAATGTAGTTTCTAAACTACCAGGTTTATTTAAAAAAAAAAAACTATTTGGTGAAAATTTAAAATTTCAATGCAGTCGTACTTAAATTTCATGGAAAAACTAAGAAGTGGGTGTCTGTTTGACCACTCTAACCACAATAAAATGATAATATTTTTTTATAACGCTTTAGATATAAGTAGAGGACTCATGTCTCGATGTGATGCATATTTTTTTATAATTTTTTTCCAAGTAGATAATTAATTATCAATTTTTTACAACTTTTAAAAAATATAAAAACTTGTAAGTCTAACCACCTTAACTTGGTCAAAACATCATGAAATTCTTTTTTTTTAATCCTATAGTATTCAAAGCATAGAATTTGACTCATGTTTTAGCTTAAAAAAATGTGATACCATTTCAAAGCTATAGATGTTTTTCAATCAACCTATCAATTAGGACTTTAGTCATAATTTAAATAGAAAATTAATAATAATTATTTATTAAATTCAAAGTAAAGCATAATTTATATTTGTCAAAAGTTGAGAATCTCCTTTAAAAACCCTTTTCATTTCATCAATTTTGGGTAAAAAAAAGTCATTAGCGACATACCTTACACATACCAATCATATCGCCACTTTTTTTCCCATCATGATCCTACACGTGGCCATTCCAAGGTCGGATTCTATTGGTTAACCTTGGGAGTAATAGTGGGTGGCTTAAGGACATCAAAGTATTTTTCATAATCCAAAATTAACATAATAAGGCAAACATACAGTATAGGATTCTTAGGGTTTGTTTTATGATCCTTCAGACCATAGTCCAAATATTCCAAAAGATAGAATGAAAAGGATATTTTCTTATCGAAAAAGTCATTCAAAACAAAAAAAAATGATAAGCATTCACAATAGAAAACTGACCTTCTAATGTAATATACCTAATCAATTCCTTTGCAACATCAACCAATGGGGCTTTGAAAGAACTACGTTGGTACCCACCACTCTTAGTAGTCTTAAGCTTTTGTTCTTCATCCCCTTTGAAAAAATATGCATAGTAGCCTTGGATTCCTTCATATATCATTAAACCTTCTTTCCTTCCATTGAGAGACCAATGATATTCAAGGTGAATTCCTCGTTAACATCAAATTCAGTGCCTCCCAATTTCAAAACCCTATTATTCCAACCTTTGACAATCAAGGTCATGTCCTATGGGCTATTTCCCTGTAACCTCTCCAAATATGGAGTAAGCACACCTTTCTAGAACCTACACCAAACCTCCTCCTATATTACAGTATCACAAGAGAATGGCTCCACTCTATTTTTGTTGCCTCCCATGGTCTCAAACTTAGCATAACTTAGGGGCTTGAGAACTATGCAAATGATTAGGAGAATCCTTGATAAGGAAAGCCAAAAAAATTCCACAATTTATGTGG
>VDFB02047230.1:131935292-132046820 GCA_007258455.2 Sequoia sempervirens | reverse complement strand
TTCCTTGCACTCGCTTTGCCCTCGTGGGAGGCTACAATTCTTCAAATTCTTCCTTGTTTGGTGTTGACCGTAGAACTCTGTGAAATCTCTCAGTGGAGAATGATCCGATTCGATCCAGCTTCGCTTTATCCTTTAACTTAGCATCTTCACTCAAGCCCTCCTTCTAGCACCAGTTCTGTTGATGGTGTTTTTATGCACTTCTCAACACAGGAAGTGCGTAGGTGCACTACCTCTTTTGAAAGACAATCTCCCACAATCGAATTTCAAAACTCTATCACAAGGTCTCTCGGATGTCAAGTCATGACAGTGCTTAGATACCTCAGTAGTCTGATGTGATTTGCTGGAATCACAAGGCAGTCTTACGGTAAATACAAAATGTGGGCACAAAGCATGAAGTTGAATCTTTGAAAAGGAGTCCCTAAGATGGGAAGTGGATATGCATCGGTTGTAGGTTCAAACAACAGTCTTGAACTCCATCTAGTTGTTAGATTTGACTTTAAAATGTGCAATGAACCTTGGTATTGTTCAGTTACTAAAAAAAGGGAAAAGAGCGAAAGGGAAGAAAAGTTCCTAAGTCTGAAGCTTGCAATGAATAGTGACAATGGAGTTCCTGTAATGGACAATTCCTCAAAACAATATCCCACTTAACTAGGGATTTCACAGTATCATGGAAATTGTGCTATCTTCTAAGGGTTGCAGATGTTTCATCCTTCATTCACCACATGCATGCATGAATCAAAGATAAAGATTTAGGGAAGCTTTATAATCAAGTCCAGGCTAACTTTGCATAGCTGTCTACCTTCAGCAAACAACAAAAAGTATGGACTAAGGGATCATCAACAAAGCAGGAATTTTCACAATCACCCAACAACATTCCTAAGATTTATCCAAATAAAGCAAACAGCTAACTAAATAGCAATAAGCTCTAAGTTAAGCATGTGAAATTGGAGAAATGAATCAAATGACATGAGAGAAATCAAGGAAATACACCAACTCAATGATATTTCTTATAAATTTTTGCAGCATGTCTTTACAACAACTCAACTCTCACTTTTACAAATGAGGGGAGTGTTCTATTTATAGTTTCCAAAAAGTTAAATGAATGGACATGATTCATTACAATTGTGTGGCTAAGATTCATTACAAAATAGGGTTTCACCTACCCCTAAATAGATTTACAATTTAAAAACCTTTTTTGTCTCTTCCCTATTTCGTCATCTAGTGGATGGCACTATTACTCTTTTGTCCGATAGCTAATTGATGTTTTCTCTTTGCTGTAGCTACTTTTTCAGGGAGATCTTCCTCTTTGGTTGGGCTGTCCTCTTGCTCCTCGAAAGCTGCGTGCTCTATACACCTGAGGATGACGGCCTGAAGCTTGTCAATCTCAAGGATTTCGCATCTTGACGCCTGGTAGCTCCACTCTTTAGCGTTATCCTCCAACCGCTTCCAATCATCGTCATACTTCGAGCCTTGGTCTCTAAATAGCTCTGATCGGTTGAAGGCACGGGCAGTAAAACTCAGGAACTCCGTTGTGATTTCTTCGGCTGTCCCATCCTTCATCTTTTCTTGGAAGTATGGCTTGATCTTTTCTACATCCATTTGTACCATGGGCATATCATAGTCAGTCATCAATTTGAGATACTCGGCGCATTCCACCTGGATTTCCTTAATCCACTCAATATCTAGATCGACCTTGCTCTGGATTTTCTCCATTCTCTCATTCCAGTTGATGAGGTCTCTGCGCCACACATCCACCAGCCAATGATCTTCCTTTTTCAGCTCTAGCTTCTCCTCCTATGCGTTCTCAGGCATCTGAAGCATGGCTTCAATTCTGGGGAAGGTGGAGTCATAAATTGTAGGGAACTTGGTGCAAAATCCCTTAGTGCTCTCTAGGGACTGGATCAGGTCTAAGAACTTGTTGGCTATCTGCACAGCTATGCCGATCCCCACGTTTTCGATGCTTACAACCTATTGGAACCAATCCTCAGTAGTTTTCTCCAAGTTCTTCCTTCTCTCCATCTTGTCAATTTGTTTTCTTTGGAGAGCAACTGTGGTGCAGCTGTGGAGGTGGTGGGCAGGTCATCCACTAAGGACCATTGTTGTTTGTAGTCGGTTAGGGCAGCAATTTATGCTTTGAGCTCATCTTTGGATACCTTATCCTGCTTGATCAGGTGCACCACCGTGGCCACCGACTCTTCCAGGTGCTCAACCCTCTGCTCCCTAGTTGCTGTCCCCAAATCAACGGTGGAGATACTGTAACTCACCCCTGCTTGGCCAACTGCAGGCGTTGCAATTTGTGCTGCTCGGGAGCTGGAAGCATCCATGGTTATCTTGGATCGGACCTTAGGCTTCTTCTCGTTCTTTTTTATGGTCAGGGATCGAGCCAAGATGGCCTCCAATCTCACCCTTGGGTCTTTCAGCACTGGGTTGTCTTTTCAAGCTGCTTCTCTAACTAGTCGAGTATGGCGGATTTATCCTTGGGTGCATCATGGCTGCCTTCACCCTTCTCCGTCAAAGGTAAGACCTCTGCCTCTTTCTCCTTTTGGGGTTCTCCCTTTTCTTTGGTAGCTTCCTCCTCGTTGGAGTCTTGAACGAATACGAGGCACTTGACGGGTAACTTGGTGGACAATTATCGGGTGGGACTATCCTCTTTCGCTTCCTCTTCTTCTTTCTTCCCCTCAGTAGCTTCGGCCCCAAGGCTCTTTACAGCATGGGTCTCAGCCTCAGTGATATCTTTTATCTGCTACTCTTCTGGCGGCTACCCTTCTTCATCATGTGGTGACTCTTCAGCCTCCTCCTCAACGCTATTTAGCTACTGCGCTGACTCTTACTCAAGGTCCTCATCAAATGTTTGGATGATTTTCTAGGCACCTGAGCCATCCTCTTCGTCTTCGCTCTCAGAAGAGCCCGTCTCCTCCTCCTCATAGACCACCCTGTCGATGGTTCGGTGCTCGTACTCAAGGTGCTCATGATATTCATCGGCCTCCTCCTCAATAGGCTTCGAGGCTTCCTGCTCTTACTCCTCCAACTCTTTCGAAATCTGCATTGTGGCCTCCATAGCTGGCGGCCCTGTTGGCAGTTGTGAAGGCTGAGCTATTGCGAGGGCCTTGGCAAGGGCTGCTTGGAGAGCGGGGCCCATTAGGATCTATGAGAGCTTAGGGGGAAGACTCTACATGTGCCTTGCAAGGGCCTCGGGCACAGTGGCAAGGGGAACGGGTGATGCTATTGTTGCCAAAGGGAGTGATGTAATGGGTGACATAGCAGCAAATGAGGAAGGGGGAGTGGTCATGCCAGAAGTGGAGTCGACGTCAATTATTGACCTGGCTGGGGGTGAGGGAGTAAGATGGACATAAATGTCCACTACTGGCAGGGAAGCAGCAACTGTAGCAAGAGAGGTGGGTGGCACGGGAGGGGCAGGGAGAAGCAAGGTAGGCTGCAATTCTGTCGTAGCCACTATCTACCTGAGCCTTTTGGGAGATGACCCTCCCATTTCTTTCGTTGCTTGCTCTTTGGGGTCCGCAGACTGTGTTGTCTCTGTCCCTTTTCTCTTTTGAGACCTGGTGACAGGGGGAGACTTAGAAGTCTCACCAGCGGATGTGGTCACGACAATGTCCTCCGTGGCGCTTGGCTCACTTTTGAGTGCCTCATATGTTAGGACCACTCCTTGTTGCTTCAGTTGCTCCACCTGTGCATTGGCCCACTCCTTAGTGTGAGTTATGATCGGCTGGGTGATGGTGTCTAGGTCATCGACCTCTTGTTCGTCCCAATCAATAGACGGTATTGGCAAGTTAGCAACTACCGAGTACCTTGGGTGCATGATAGTGGACTCGTCCTCCTCGACTTGGTCTGGTACCTAGAATAGTTGCACTCTTCTTAGGAGTTGTACGGTCATGTGCATGTAGTGCCTCATGTGTACCTCTTTGTCATCTTTGCAATCTACCCATAAGTCTTCAACGTGGTATTGTTGGGCATATGTTGGCCCCAGTGCTTTCCTGACATGGCCATGTGGGTCCATCTGTGGGCGGGCTATGTACCAGTCAAAATTGTACTCCTTAAGCTCCTTCTTAGAATTGTTGGCACATTGAGATGTCTGTAGTCGATACAGGCCCTGGTCGAGGGTCATGGGATAGGGGATCCCTACTACATGTTTATTGCTGAAGACGGCCTAGATATGTTGGAGCTGCCGGGAAAGCTCCAGGAGGATGATCCTATCATTTGGGTATCACGGCAATCTGTTTGGCCGCTCCATGAATCCCTAGGCCCGGATGTAGGTAAACATGGGGAAATGGATGAATAGGAAGGCATACTCCTTTAAGTGTGCCCTGGTGCTATGGGAGACTCTCCTCTCGAAGTCTCCGACGATCAATCTGATGATATGGCCAATGAAGGCGTCATTGACCCGACAATACTCCTTCTTGAAGTTGCAATATTGGAGTTGAGGGTACTTGTCAAACGGTTTGAGCCCTCGCCGATGCCCCTGATCAGGCACTACAAACAACCCGCTGTATTGTCTTTGACTTGCCAGGGAGTATACCAGGTAGGAGGTCATGTAGAACTTAGAGCTCTCCTTGACGTTAACGAATTGTTCATGGAAGTAATTGCTGATGATGCCTCCCCAGTCGAATGAGACCTTGGTGTTAACGTCATCATTCCCCCGTAGGATCCGGTCAATGTAGTAGGCCATCCACTCTTGGAAGTGGGCGGCTGCTGGGAGAACCATGACTCTACTCAACATGGTCACCAGATTGTGATAGTCTTTGTGGAAATCGCTTCGGAAGAGTTCATGGGGAACCTTCACAGCACTGCCCCGTTTCTCCTTAAGCCAAAGGAGGTTGATTGATTTCTTGAATCCTAACGGATTGACATCCCACGCCACTTGGCACTATTCCAAAGTGGGGACCTCCATATGTGGGAATGTGGAAATGTGGAATGTTTTGGTAATCCCTTCTAGCGACATGTCTGCGAGGATGTTTCCCTCTTTGTCCACGATTGTCCTAGTGTTTGCCTGGTAGGCTTCTTGGCAAGCCATTACTAGTTATGGTGCTATGAGAGAGGGAGGAAAACTGGCAGCCTTGGCGATTCCATTTTGCCTTATTAGTCTAGCGTTATTTGTTGTAGGGTTGACCTTGACCCTCTTAGTGAAATCATCTATGTCCACCTGGCCAATGTTAGTATTTGAGATTTCCTTCCAATCGGTCGAGACCTTTGACTGGAGTGACTCACCCTGGAACTGAAACTTCATCTGATCTTTATATTCTTTTCCTCGAAGGGTCTTTCCTGATTTATTGCCCTTATCCTTTTCGGTGGAGGCCCCTGAAGTTTCTGCAGCCGATTCTATATATCTTGTAAGCAAGGGCAAAGTCAGCACAACAAGCATCGAAAGCAATTACGTTAGTCCATATTTTGAGCATATCATCTAAATAATTAATCAAGTACATCATAAATCTTGCTTCCAAATGTTATCGATTTCATTTCAGGGCACTTGGACAATCCGGGCCCGGAAGGCCAGACTTCGCTAGCAAGAATGCTATCTGGAAGGGAGAATGCAACTGAAAGTTCTCAGAGACCTCCCTTGGCCAAATTTCAATGTTTTGAAAGATTCATGATGGAGAACAACATGATTTAGAACGTGGGTCGAAGTCAGATTCTGGATTTGAGCTTGTTTAAGCCGATCTAAGGCGCATTGGAGGTCTCAAGCCAGAAAGCAGTTAAGAGGCGGTCGTTGGCAATGGCGGACTGCAGGTGGAAATCCGGCCAAGGAAGTCCAGAGGCAGAAGTCTAAGGGCCGGGGTCTGGGAGGCCAAAGGACGGCTGGGATGAGGTTATTGTTCAGGCATGGGGGCTTCTGGCGTGGCAGGGCCCGGTGGCCGGGAAGACGTGACACACTGGCCACCACGAGATTTTCAGCAATTTTTGACAGCGGCGGCGACGAGACGCCCGGGGCCTGGCCGGCAGGAAGCTGAAATGGATCCGCCGTGGGGGATGGTGGAACCGCCATGGAGTTCTGGAGATGGAACTCTGGACGGCCGGGCCCGGAGGGTCTCAGGGCAGGGCAGAGGATTGGCAAGATTTAGATTGCAAAGGGAAGTCTGGGATCCGGACACTAGTCGGACGGGTGAAAATTCTGCCGGGAGGAGATCAGTGGACTTCCGCGGACAGAAGTCCGGGAGGCGAAACCCAGGGACACAAAAGTTGCCGGACCGGGAGAACGAGCCAACGGTGATGACAAGGCTGGGGCCTTGGGAAGCGGGCGGCAGACGGGACCTTGCCGAAAAGGTCCCGCCTGACCCAACGGCAGAAAAACGGCCACAGAACCCCGGGGACGGAGCTCCGGAGGCGTCAACGACACCACATTAACTCATCACCAAAAATTCAATAGTGGGAGTTGCAGCGGTGCCCCGATTGCGGGAAGCCGGGGGATGAACTTCGCTCGGGAAAGGAAATCGCCCACAGAACCCCGGGGACGGAGCCCCGGGGGCCGGGGCCCGAGTGCACAAACAGAGGACTACTTGGCTTCACTTTTTCACGGTTAGGCGCATGGCGGGAACCAGAGGCTGGGAGGCCATGTGAGCTTGTGATCCAAGCACGGCAAGATGAGGACAAAACCCTGGATAGGGAAGTCCGAAGGGCCAGACCCAGAGGGACAACTTGCAGACTGCGGGAGGTCAAAGCTTAAGAGCAGACGACGAAGGCAGATCGCGGGCCTGAGGGCCTCGATCGCCCTATGCGAAGAATGGCCATGACGTCGAAAAGCCCTGAGTCGGCGGTGAGAGCGATTCCGATGGTTTTGGCAGATTTCAAAAGATGGGTAATGGGCGCAATTCAGTGCTCTTCAATTTTATGCCACTCTAATTAATTTGTTCAATTACTTACTTCCCCCAAAATGACAAGAAAGGATGGGAGGGAAAATGGGAATGGCCTACCTCAGATACATTAAGTGGTGAGGCGCGGGATCCACCAGGGGTCGACGGAGTGAAGCTGATGCTGAGGATCGCGATGCAAATGAAGGCGGTGGGCTCCTAGTTGATCGTTTGTCCAATTCGCTCCAATTCGGATAATGAAAATGGCATTGGCAGGCCGGGCATTATATACCCCAACCGCCATTAATACCTACATTAATTGCTAGTACGGCCGTGCTAAAAGTTGGTGAAATTTGAATTGAGTCGGGGGCGGCAGCGGAGACTTCGGGAACCAGCAGCCGGAAAGACATGAAGCGATGGCCACCGTTTGATTTTTGACAACTTTGCACGGCCACGGCAAAGACAGGCCCAGGGCCCGGATGGTGGGAGGCCAGCAAGGATTCACCGCCAAAAGATTTACATGTTATTCAGCGGCGATGGCGAGGATTATCCTGGGGCTCGAAGGGGCAGGCGCCGCCTCGAACACTCGCGACGAGTTTTCAATGGAGGATGGTAGGGTGGGCCCCGAGGAGTGGACGGACGCCCGGAGAACACCGCGAAGGATGGTAAATGCAAAGGGGAAGCCCGATAAGGGAACCCCAGATGCCCAAGCCTGGAGGGGCCCAGGGCCGCTCCAAAGCCAAAAGCCAGAGGGAACCCGCAAGACCCCGGAGGGCAGCAAAAGACCAAAAGCGAAGGCATGGTCAATTTATGATGAAACCTTGGAGCAACATCGACCATGCAGAACAAAACGAGAGAGGGGCACGCAAAAACAAGGCAGCCCCAAAAGACTCGATGAGGCGATCGTAAAGAGGGTCCCCGTTCTGAATGGGGCATGTGTGCTAAGGGCACAACACCTTGTATAAAGTATTGCATAAAGAAATTGGTTTGAAATCATTGAATGAGGAACAATCAGACTTCTTTGGAAGTAGCGTAATGACCAAATTGTTCAAATATTTTACAAATCTCCTAGTTTTACGAAAATCTTCCACCAACTTCTAAAGCTCATCTCTAAGGAAGCTCCAACAATTTTGGAAGAACCTTGTCGAGAAGCCATCAAGGCCTACTGCCTTGCCCGAGTGCATTTAGAATAATTCCTTATGGACTTCTTCCTTCGAAATGTGCTCACAAAGTCTTTTATTGTCTTCATCACAAACCCTGGGACTTATTGAGTCGAGGAATTCCATTCTATATTCCTGAGGTTGTTGTTCACCAAGTAGATTAGCATAAAATTCACACATAGCCTTGCCCACCTCAACTCCCCCCTTATAGTTTGGCCACTGCAATTTCATATTTCCTCTATCTTGTTAGTTGCCCTCTTTTCCATAACAGAAGCATAAAAAATTTTGGAGTTTTTTTCACCTTCACTTAACCACACCTCTGAAGATTTATCCTTCCAGTAGCTCTCCTCCCTCTTCAAAAGTTCGGCAAGCCTTTCCTTTAGGAATTTTCCTCTTACATAGTCCTCATTTGACATTCCCTTCTTTACTATTTCTTCATTCAGAGCTTCCAACTCTACCTCAACATTCACATTCTCCACGAAAAATATTCTAGAAATGCACCCTATTCCACTCCTTTAGCTTTTGTTTGATCACCTTTAGTTTTTTGACCAACATGAAACTTATATAATATCCTACCTTTGTTTCCTTCCACCACCATTCTAGTAACTGTAAGAGGTTTGGACCCTAGCACCACATGTTTTGGAATTTGAAACTCAATTTTTTTGACACACTTCCATCAGTTACTGACAACTCCACAGGATAGTGATTGGAGATTGAAATGGGAAATATGCTAGCAGACACCTTCAATCCTGAGTCAACCCAACTAGGGGGAATTAATAAATGGTCCAATCTTTTCGCAATAAGAGTAAAATTTTCGCATCTATTTGTCCATGTGAAGGTTCCATTTTTCATTGGACAGTCCAACAAACTACATTCCCTCACAAGTGCTCTGAAATCCAGAATAGGCTACGACACATTTCTAATTCTACCGCTCTTTTTTGACAATTCTAGAATTACATTGAAATCGCCCCCAATCATCACCTCTTTCTTGGGAATGGAATGGGTGAAATCTAAGACCGAGTGCTAGAGAAGGGCTTTATCCACTATTTTTGTTGGACCATAAATGTTGATGATTGTGAAACATTTGTTTAATCCTAAATCAAAAACCTTCGCTGCCATCTAATTCGCAGAGGCAAATAATATTTCCACAGATACTTCCGCCACCTTCCATAACAACCCTAATCCACCTATAGACCCAATTGAGTCTTGAAAAAACCCTTCCCAAGATTGACAGTATTTCAGAAATTTTGGACACTCTTCTCCTCACAACTTTGTTTCTTGTAATAGAATGATACTAATAACACTTTTTTGTAATTGATGCCTTACTAGGCCCTTCCTTTCAGGGGCCTTTAGGCCCCTGACATTCCAAGTTGTGATCCTCATTGTTTCCCAAGGGAGGAAGCTCCACCCTTGTATTAAAAAAGTTGATAATGCTAGTATATTGTTTAGCTATCACTTCTTCTTCCCATAATTATTTAAAGGATTTCCTACCTCTAGAGTTACCAGAAGCGTCGATTTTTCCCAGACCCAGATGATTGATTGCCGATTGGGAAATGCACCTTTCATTGATTATGTCTAATTCATCTTCACCATCTGCATTTGAGTCTAAGTCCTCACTTGCCCTAGATGCAACTTTTGCCTCATCAATACCCATCGTCTTCTACCCATCCTCTTGGGGAGATTGTGGCAGAGATTTAACCATCCCATCCCTGTTATTATGTGTTGCCTTGGGGGTATGTACTATTTTTGTTGGGTCTTGCCTTTGGGTTTTGATCATTCCTGATCAAGACAACCTTTCCTTAGGGACTTCCAACTTGGGCATAGTGATTCAGGGAAGATTATTTCCCATAGACTGATTGTTCCAACTCTTTGCAATTTGAAGTTTTGCGCTTTCACAAGCCGCACTTAATACAAAAATTCCTTGGTTCCTCAATCTCAATGTCTTACAAACAATGCTCCCCATTTGCTAACAAACAGATTTTGCATGGAATGGAATCAATTGTTGCAATGCAAATTCTGGCATACTTATGTAAGTCTCCATCCAAGATGTTCATGTCAATCTCTAGTAGGGTTCCCCGGGATCGACCGATCTTCTCCAGGTAGTCACCCACCCAATATTCCACTAGGAGGTTGTAAGGTCTAACCCAAATCAACTTGTCATATGGTGTCATTTTGATAGGGTTAAAATTCATGTTCCATGGCTGCATATATAGGGGCATGCCATCCATATACCAAAGGTTTCCCTTTTTTATTCTGCGCTTTGTTTTCTCATCCACGAACACCACTACGAAGAACCCTTTCGGTAGGAATCTTATCAATACCTTTGTTTTCCAATTTTCCCAGTTCCAAGTTTTAATCGCTGCACGATTTGGTGTGCCACCAATAAGGCAACAGATACAGGCAAAGTCCCTAAGTAGTGCAGTGTCTTCCTTGATTTCCTTTAAGACATTAATCTCCATGGATGGTTCTTCAGCCTTTAGATCGGTATTTTCCATTATTTCCATTTTCCCAAGTTCTTCATGGAATCCTAACTTGGCCATCTGCCTCTCGCTCTTTGCTGGCCCCTCGATTTATTACACCTTTGATGTTTTGTCCATTCATTTCAACTTCTATTCAAATTTTACCCAAGTAGGGGTATATGCCCTAGTCTAGGAACCCATCTTTTGATAGGGGTTTCAGGAGTGTCATGTCATTTCCTTGTAGTTTTACTTCCCTTTTCTTCTGGTGCACTCTACAATCAATGGGCAGGAAGGCATATATCCACCCATTTCCCTCCAACAAAAACCCACTGTGTGATATGATCTTGCACTTGTTCCTCGTCTCTATCTTTAACCAATTTGTCTTCCCAGTGCATTCTTCCATCCTTTTCTGCTTCGCCTTCTGCTATCACTAACCTGACTAGCGACTTCACTCTTCTCTGCTCCATTTTACTTATGTTTTATTATATTGCTAATTGTTTACAAATATTCTGCTCATACAAGCATTGACATAAAATCAATACAAACTCTTGTAAAGACAAACATAAGACTAATATCAACATTTTTAAATATAAAAGTACTATTTCAAAAAATACTGTCCACATTATATTTCCGAGTAAGTAAATTATCAAAAATGCAACCACTTCTAGGAAAAAACCTATCCACACAATTTTACCCCAGTTTGACTGGTCAATCTTATGGAGTAGGCCAGGATCTTTGGAAATGGTCTCTACACTCTTAGTTTTACTAATAAATATTTCTTGGACCGAACAAACTGAAAAAAGCACAAACCACAGCGTAATCCAGATTGATATTATCAGTGACCTATGAGGCAGAGACGAAGATAACGCTGAAACTAAGATTGTGGAGAGGCCACCTACGACGAACCATCGAGATAGAGTCCTGTCGTCGCTGAAGATGTAATTTTTCGAACGAAGAATCATAAATAATATGACTGTGGGCGCCATCATGAGCACAATATAAATCACCCATCCATGCCTGGGGTCAACGAAAATAAAAAATGGCTGCAACAAATACTGTGACAATCCTCTTACTGTGGTCTTCAGCAGGAGGGAATCTTCTTGTTTGCCATAAATTGCATAAATGAGCACAACTGTTGCTATTGAACTATAGAACACTAACGCATTACATAGCACAAATATTAAGAACATTGCTGTCTGGTGATCTTTATCAATGTTGCTTGGAAAGCAACTGTGGCATTTGGGCTGGGCTTAAGTGTCACACACTAAACTCTGACCAGTCAATGTTTTTTTCCATTTTCTGTTTCCGTTGGGCTTACAATGGTGTTTGTCTTGCTGTCCTCACAAAAGCACCATGCTTTCTTCATTCAGCATGCATTCTGCATACATTCCATAACTGCACAATACGGCAAAAACATCAACTCACTACAAGAACTGACAGAAAATCAATTATTATTTTTAATTATGTATGATAATGCAGTTGCTGAGTTTATTTTGATTTTTTTATTTGTAATATGACTTGATTCAATATATGAATAAGAATAACTGTTAGGATTTTCTTTGGAATGGATAAAAGGAGTGGAACGGATATTTAATTAATTTTTATTTGTAGATTTTGGGTTAGGTTCCCATTAAAATTTAATTTGAACTTTTGTTCTTATAATTTTGATTGAGATTAATAATGTTTTTATTAATAAATTTAATGCAGTCTTTTATATAATATTTGATAGAAATCTGTATAATAAAAGGTAGTTAGTATTAAAGATAAAAATAAAATATATTGTATATATTAGTTATCATGCAATTGTATTAAATTGGGTAACTATAGGTACCATTCTCAAATAGGTTTTTTGAAATTAATAATTTATAATTGATATTATAAGTAATATAAATTATTTTATATAAAGAATTGAGATTATTATAAGTAAAATAATTATATTATTATGAAGCAAGGTTACCCCAATAATATTTATTTAAGATCTATAAATATATTATAGATAATTAACAAAAATATGTAAAAATAAAGTCTTGAAATTGTTGTTTTTATTTAATAAATATACTTAATTTAGTTAATAGATATCAAAGATTTTACCAATTATATATCAAATATTTATAATGATTTGAAACTACAAATATATGACCATAACATATACTTATGAAATATGCATAATTTATTAAATCTCACTCAATTGAGTATGGATATACAATTACTTAAATCAAGCCACATTATAGATTATATAATATATTGATACTCTTAGTACATCAATGATAGTATGATTTTAATAAATAATAATAATAAGGAAAATTACCTAATAACTAAACCTATTTTATTAACAGATAAAATATTATATTATATATAATATTATTTAAATTATATTACCCATTATATCATAAATTATCTATATATCTAATATCACATTATAATATAATTAACAATGTAAATAAATATAATATATAACTTAAACAAAATCATATATATGATACTATAATTATAATTATCATAATAGATAAATATATATTATAGTATTATATTTACCTATAATATATTATTATAATAGAGAACAGTTGTAATTATTATGACACATTAATGTGGTAAATATATTGTAATAATATATTATTATACCTATATATTATAAATATATTAATATATAGTAGATTAACTATATAATCTATATTATAATAATAATATGAATTATATTATAGGTTATATATATTAATATAATATATATTTATTATAGTATAGGTCATATATGACCTATAATATCTTAATATTACCCAATTATCTCATATAGAATTTTTTATTTATATATATTACTTTTATAATTATATATTATATAATTATTATAAATTATAAATAGATTAACCATGTATATAATTATATAATATAAAACCTATAATAAATTATATTGTTATAGGTTATGTAGTTAATCTATATATAGATTATGATATTAATATATAAGTATGACATATACATTATTATAATATATTTACCACATTATTGTGTCATAATAATTATAACTATTCTCTATTATAATAATATATTATTGGTAAATATATTATCTATAATATACATTTATCCATTATGATTATAATAATTATATTATCATATATATATATGATTATGTTTAAGTTATATATTTGATTTATTTGCATTATTAATCATATTATAATTTGATATCAAATATATAGATAATTTATAATATAATGGATAATATAATGTAAATAATATTATATATAATATAATATTTTATATGTTAATAAAATAGATTTATTTATTAGGTAATTTTCTCTATTATTATTAGTTACAAATCATATTATCGATGTAGTAAGTTCATCAATATATTATATAACTTATAATGTACCTTGATTTAAGTAATTATATATCCTCTATTCAATTGAATCTGATTTAATAAATTATGCATATTTCATAGGTATATATTATGGTCAGATATTTGTAGTTTCAAATCATTATAAATATTTGATATATAATTAGTAAATTAAGTATATTTATTAAAGAAAAATTGACTTTATTTTAACATTATTTTTTCAATTATTTATAATATACTTATAGATCTTAAATAGATACCATTGGGGTAACCTTGTTTGATACTAATATAATTATTTTACTTCTAATAATCTCAATTCTTTATATAGAATAATTTATATTACTTATAATATCAATTATAAATTATTAATTTCAAAAGATCAACTTGAAAATGATACCTATAATTACCTAATTTAATATAGTTGCATGATAATACATTTCTTATAATGATAATATTTTTTTTTTTTACCTTTAATAATAACTAGTTATATATAAAAAACTGCAATAAATTTATTAATAAAAACATTATTAATCCCCAATCAAATATATAAGAATAAAAGTTCAAATTTCAAACTTTACCCAAAATCTATAAATAAAAATTAATTAAATATCCCTCTACTTCTTTTGTCCATTCCTAAAAATATCATAACACTTACACAGCCTCCTTCTTCACAGAACTTATACAGCCTCCTTCTTCAGCTACATACAGTTATCGGGGACAGAGGATCTTCAAAATTTGCATGTTTCTAGTTTCATAGCGGGACTGCTCAACTATTACAGATCATCTTTTGCTTCTTGGTCCAAGATTTGCTTCACATGGTTGGAATCATACAGCAGAGGAGTATTATAACTTTGGCTGGGTAAATGCTGATTGAGTTTGACAGGCAGTCCTTGAAATATGGCAATTAGATTTAGAAAAGATAGTGCTCTACTTCTTCGTTGTTATGTATCTCATTATATTTCTGTTTCAGTTAGTTGTTGGCAAGTTTAGGCAACATTTCGTTGCTGCTGTATCTTGCTATATTGCTGTTATGTTATAGTCTTGTTCTCTTTCTTTGTGACTGTATTGCTGCTGTAACTGTTGCTCTTATGTAATTTTTTTTATGCTTTATTTCAATAAAAAAAATCATAACAGCTGTTCTTATTTATATATTGATTCAAATCAGATTAAAAAAATAAAAATAAAAATAAATTCAGCAACAAGACTTGCAAAATATACTCGCAAGTCGCATCGTACAGAATTAAAAATAATAATAATTGATTTTTTCTGTCAATTGAGTTGACGTTTTAGTCGTATTGTGCAGCCGTATTGTGCAGTTAGGAAATGTATGCGGCATGGGGAAAGCATGGATGGTCAGCCGTGCATTTGTGAGGGTGGCAGGAGAAACACATCGTGAACCTCAACGGAAAACGGAAAATGGAAAAAAACATTGACCAGTCAGACTAAAACAATTTTGCTTTTCTCTGCTAACTTTTCAGTTGCTGGTGACCTTTCTAATGTTTCTTCGTTCGCCATATTTTGAGTCCTCCGCGCACCATTGGCTTTTAGCATCTTTTTCATCTGCAACAATGAAAACGTTAATTAAAGAAGATGGAATTGATACAGGATTAAAAATGAGATAAAATACGCATCGCTTACTCCAGAGAAAAGTTGTTCGTCGTCGCTCAGTTTCTTGAACACTATGTCTAACGGCATTTTGCCATCATCATCAAGATCGTTGATGAAGTTTTAGAAATGAGTAATTGCTCAAATAAAGTTCTGATACTCCTGGAATTTTTTTTAAGTATTTGAACTGCATTCTCAGCCGCCAAGTGCAGAGCATTTCTCCAATTCTTATCAACAATTTCCAAGCAGTCTTGGCAGTAATTTAATATTTCTTTCACTAATTCCAAATTCCCCTCAATCACTGCTATGTGAAGCGCTATCCGGTGATCCCGATCCACCATATAACACAACGAAGCATCTTTCTCTAGAAGTACTTTTGCAATCTTTGATGATTTTTCAACATAGGCAACTATGTGCAGTGGTGTCCAGCCGAATTTATCAGCTTGCATAAGGAGTTCTTGCCTTCGATCTAACAGAAGCTCAATAACATCTGCACAATTGGACTAAGATGTACAGAATGAGAGAGTTGATTTGCAAACATTTTATATAATGGAATACAGAATTGGGAGGAAGAGAAGATGTATTGGAGATGAAAGAGCCGAAACAATCCGTGAATTCTGTTTTCAACATTAATTAAAAACAAAATATACAATCAGTAGTAAAAATTATGGAGGACAACATGTCAACGTGAGGCTATTTGCAAAAACCTTTGTGCCCGTTGGAGACAGCAGCCTGGAGAGGCGTGCGGCCATCGCTTGCTCTTCTGTCGTTGTTGGAAGACATTAGAGGCAGTAATTTCTCAACAATGTCCATATGACCTTCCTCCGCAGCTTTGAACAGAGCACTTTCACCCGCTTTATTCACAATACCAGCAAGTTGAGCGCTTTTCCGTAACAAAACTTTGATTATTTCGATGTGTCCTCCTTTCACAGCTTCATGGAGAGCAGTGTCACTTAGTAAATTTTTGGCTACAATAAATTGGCGGCTTCCTTCATTCGCTGACTCTATGTCATCAGGTGGTGCAGGAGCACCCATAGGTTGCCATAGGTTGTTTAGAAGGTCTGTCTAGGACAACTAAGCAATATAATTTAGTTCATTTGTATGTGAGCCTTAGTGGCACTTTTGTTGGGTTTTGATCAGATGAAAGTCATGTTGACCATAGAATAGGTGTCATAAGGTTCTAGCTCAAAATGAGGTTTTGGATTTTAGAATTCTTGCAAAATGTTTCGAAATGTTGTTCAATTGGAGCTACAAGCGGCCAAGGAGAGCCCAAGGGAGAGGATAACTGATTTTGGTGACCTATTTATGGGATGCCTCGGCATTGGAGTGAGGTTGGAAGCATTTGATATTGTTTGAAGTTTTTTTGAATTGAAGGGAAGCAATTGTGATTGAGTGTGAATTTTTTGGTTTTTGCATTGAAGTGATGTTTTAATGGATTGATCTTGGAACTGTAATTTGTGTAGGATGTAGAGTAGTTGCTCTTCGAGCATTGCATGGCATTAAATAGTTTTCTTGTTCTGTTTCAAGCATTGTTTGTAATTAGTTTTGGTTTTCATACAGTTGCTGGTCTGAACCAGGTAGTTTGTGAGTATGGAGTGTTAGTTCACTTTCCCACCGTACAAATTGTACAGCCCTTTGGGAATAGTGACTAGACTCCATGGATGTACATATAGTAGGGTTTAGGGATTTTGAAAACATAGGAGTTACTATGGAAGTCCTGACCTAGGCGAGCCAGGAAGTGTCCGGCTAGGGAAGACCTTAGTGCATAGCACTTGATTTGTAGCCTGTGTCAATTTCCTGAGAAATTTTCATTTGGAGAAGGTAGGTATGAGTCTGGCCAAGACATAGTAAGGAGAAAGAAACTCCAACAATCCATCTGGTGAGGAAAGGACTTAACAGTATGCAGAGAAGCCAGGAAAGGGCTTAAAAGGCCTAGTTTTGCTCATTTTCAAGTTAGGGCTTTGAACGGACAGCTGAGACCCAAGACCCCAAAAATCCTTCAGAGGTGGGCATATGAACCAAGAATCCCAAGAAAAGATTGGGGTGTTCTTTGGAAAGTCTTGGAAATAAACCTAATTTCTCAGAGGAGACCTAATAGGGTTAATAGGGCTAGTAGCCTCCTGGGCCTAATAGTAGGGATTGGTGAAAGTGACTTGCAAATGAAGATAGGTGGACCCCAAATACACTTATTAGGATGGCTTGATGACTTTAGAAGCACCTCCACACCCCTGTAAAACTAAATTCAAGAATTTGGAGGATTAGTAGCCTTTAGGGTGGATTAAGGGCTAAGGCAAGTGTTTCAAGATTGCACCAAGTCTTGACTTGGTAGGAGGAACTATGTTGATAGTTGGGTTGGCAAGAAGAAACCAGGGGACCCTAAGAAGGAAGAGGTCCTATAGGTTGCAAGTGGTGGAGTGAGACACCCTAAAGGTCTTCCAAGCAAGACCTAGAGCCTGAATTAGTGATTGATTCATCCAACCTCCCTATCAGATTGGTATCATAGCAACAAAAGATTTGGGATAGAATAATGAATGTTAGAAATTGAGTCTAGTGGTTCTACAATCATGGCGACAAATATAGAATTGTCCAAGAAGGTCAAAGATCAGGAGGAAGACAATAAGCTATTGAGGGAAAGAATAGCCCAACTTGAGCAAGCAATGAGTAATGTGCAGACTAAGACTGATGAGGTTAGTGATAAGTTGGAAGGAAGGGTACCCAAGAGTGAAGAGGTTGCAGAGGAAGACAAGATCCCTGAACCTAACCCTGTTTTGCAAGAAGAGTCTTTCTTGAAGGAATTGAAGGCTTTGAGTGGAAAAACACTTGAAGGCATACCACTGTTTAGTGGGAAATTGGATGCTGATCTAGTCATGGATTGGATAGAGGGAATGGAAAACCATTTGGAGTGTGATAGAGTCACTGAAGCATAGAAGATAAAGCTGGCTAAAACAAGATTGAGAGGTTCTGCCTTGACATGGTGGAAGTTCATTGAGATAGAGAGAGAAAAGGAAGGCAAGAAACCTATTTCCACTTGGAAGGGAATGGTTGCCAAAGTGAAAGAAGCATACATGCTAGATGATTATGAAATCCAATTGTATAAGAAAAGATAGAGTTTGAGACAAAGAGATCAAGATGTAAATTCCTATACAGAGGAGTTTCAAAAACTTTGCATGAGGTCTAATGTATTTGAGGATGAAAGTTTTAAGGTGGCTAGATACCTTAATGGCTTGAAGTGGAACATTCAAGAGGAGATGACTCTTCTAAGTCCCAAAATAGTGCACCAATGTTATCAATTGGCTATAAAAATTGAAAAGAGAAGTAAGAGGCTTCCAAGAGTAGAGGAAAAGGTAGAGATCAAAGAGGACATAGAGGTGGATACCAAAGTAGAGGGACTGAACAAAGAAATCAGGGAGAGTCTAAACCCACAGAATAGGGAAGTGAAAGAACTTCTAGAGGAGGTTATGGAAGAGGTAGAGGATCTCAAGGAGGTTCTAACAGAGGAAGAGGTATGGGAAGAAGTAACTCTTACTTTGCTAGCGGGTGATCCCATAATAGTGGTTTACAATTCTTGGCCAAACTGGACACTGAAATTATTATTTTTAACTAAATCTTCACATTCAGGCACCTATAGCGAATAAACCGTGAGGAATTTGAAGATGGTGCAAACTTGAGTCTCATCAAATTTTGTTTCTAGATTCTAAAAAAAAAAATTCAAAATTTTTGGAATCAAATTGCACTTATTTTTCCATCTCCCACGAAAATTGATTTTTTCAGAAAATAACATTTTTAAAAAGTGACGCACACCGTATAACACAACTTTTTTTCCATGAGGATAAAATTCTAATTCTTTCAAATTTAGATTTGTAACTCTAATATCTAGTGCTTCCACTTGGTTAGATAGTTTTTTATTTAATATTTTTTCCTTAATCAAGTTTCAAAGTCAAACGAATTACAATTCAGAACAGCGCAGTATAACGCCGTAACTTTTTTTGTATATGTCAAAATTTATTTTTATTTTTTTGTTGGATCAAGGACTTCAATATCTGGTGCACTCATATTTTTTTTATTTTTTTTGATAATCTTCTATTTTTCCACATGTGAAGAACAAAGAAATTTATTTTCGATGAAAAACCTATGTTTAATAAAACTTAAAAAGAAAATACATAACAAAACCAAAACATATTAAAATTATATTCATTGGATAGATTGTTCTGAGGAATACCATAATCATTTGAAATAAATTTTAAATGAATTCATTTGATCCCCCAAAAGCTAAATCAAAAGTGAGTTTTTATCAGCATTTTGATAGGTGTAAAGGAGACGCATTTATAGGTATGGTTTAAAAGTAGCAAGGTTCTATCCAAGGGGGTTTGATCTAAGGTGATTTGATCAAATCCTCTTCAATTGGAATCCTTAAAATGGAACTTTTTAAGGCTTAAATCATTATATTTTCTAAAAATATGTGATTTCAGCTAAAATTTGTTCCTCTTAGAAATTGTAAACCACTATTGTGACAGCACCGTAGCATGAAGTGTTACAACTGTGGTCAAGTAGGACATCCAACTTATAGGTGCCCAAAGAAAGCATCTTCTTCAAATACAAAAAAGAGAGTAGCATATGCTCAAGAAGACACTATGAGTGTCAAGTCACCGGAGGTTAGTCACATTGAGTCAAAAATGGGGGAGAACTTGATGTTTAGAAGAGTTCTAATCAGACAACCAATCCAAGAAGAGCCAAAGCAAAGGAGAGCCCTATTCAAGGCGAGATGCAAAATACTTGGGAAGGTGTGCAAAGTCATAGTGGATTCAAGGTCTACTGATAACATTATCTCAGAGGAAGCAGTGAAGAAGTTAAAGTTGGAGAAAGTACCCCACACTAATCCTTACAAGGTGACATGGTTGAATAAAGGCCAAAGTGTTCTTGTGAATGAGCAGACAATAGTGGAATTCTCCATTAGAGGGTACAAAGACAAACTGATTTGTGATGTGTTGCCTATGGATGCATGTCATCTTCTATTGGGAAGGCCATGGCAATATGACAGAGGAGCTATCTATGATGGAAAGGAGAACACCATCTTGTTTAAGAAGGATGGTAAAACATTCAAGTTACAGTCACTATTGGATGAAGAAGAAGGATAGTCGAAGACCCCTAGTGTCTTGTTAAGCAGTGGCAAGGAGTTTATCAACACTCTTCAACAAGGAGGTTAAGGATATGTTGTTATGGTGCAACCCAAGGAAGAAGACAAGGCTAGGAAGATAGTTATCCCAGAGGAAGTCCAGAAGTTGCTTGAGAAGTTCAAGGACATAGTCAGTGATGGAACACCAACAACATTACCTCCAAAGAGAGCTATCAATCATCAAATTGACTTCATACTAGGGGCTTCATTTCCAAAAAAAGTAGCTTATAAGCTCACACTAGATTAGAACCTGGAAGTGGCTAGGCAAGTGGAGTTATTAGACCAAGGACTAATTAGGAAGAGCATCAGCCCATGTGCAGTACCAGTGGTCTTAAAAACCAAGAAAGGTGGTAAGTGGAGACTTTTCATTGACTCTAGGGCTATCAATAGGATTACAATCAGATATAGGTTTCCTATTCCTAGGATAGAGAATTTGATGGACTGTCTTGGAGGGGCACAGTACTTCACTTAGATGGATCTCAAAAGTGGATACCACTAGATTAGAATCAAAGATGGGGATGAATGGAAGACAACTTTTAAGACAACTGATGGGTTGTATGAGTAGAGAGTGATGCCATTTGGCCTCTCAAATTCCCCTAGCACATTCATGAGGCTCATGAATGAACTGCTTAAGGATTTCACAGGTATATTTGTGGTGGTGTATCTAGATGATATACTCATCTTTAGTAAGATAGCAGAGGAACATTTGAAGCATGTGGAGATGGTTCTTAAATGGTTGTAGAAGGAGAGGTTAGCCATCAACCTAGAAAAGTGTGAGTTCTTCAAACAAGAGCTTGTGTATTTTGGGTTTGTAGTATCCCAAGGATCATTGAAGATGGATCCAAGCAAGGTGGAAGCTATCCTAAATTGGCCTACACCAACCACTGAGACAGAGGTAAGGATTTTTCATGGGTTAGCTCAGTTTTATAGGAAGTTTATAAGGAAATTTAGTGGAATTTGTGCACCAATGCTTGATACTATCAAGGGTGGCCTAAAGACTAAGTTTAAATGGACTCTTCAAGCAGAGAAGGGTTTTGAGAAGTTGAAACAAGAAGTGGCAACTCAACCCATCCTTTTGTTACCTAGTTTTGATAAGCTATTCACAGTGGAATGTGATGCCAGTGGAATTGTAGTAGGAGTACTAAGCCAAGAAGGCAAACCTATAGCTTTCTTTAGTGAAAAGTTCAATGAAGCTAAAAATAAGTATTCTACTTATGACTTAGAACTATATGCTCTAGTGCAGTCTCTTAGAAAGTGGAGACATTATCTACTACCTAAGGAGTTTGTAGTGTTTACTGATAACCAGGTACTTACCTACATCAACACACAAGAAGAGTTGAGTAATAGACACTTGAAATGGATGGAGTACCTCCAAGCCTTCACCTTTACTATCAAACACAAGAAGGGATAGTTGAACAAGGTGGAAAATGCACTAAGTAGGAGGTTGCTGACAGTGCAAGAGATTCAATTCAAAAGCATTGGGATAGAGAGTTTCAAGGATCTCTATGGAGAAGATGAAGACTTTTCAAAAGCATATAAGGTATGTTCTGATTTTGAGAATCACTTTCATAGTTAATTCTCAGAGTATACATTACAGAGTGGACTTTTGTTCAAGGGGAATCAGTTGTGTGTTCCCAAAGGTCCAATGAGAGAGAATCTCATCCAGGAGAAGCACAATGGTAGTCTTAGTGGTCATTTTGGTATCAACAAGACACTGGAATTAGTGCAGAGGTTCTATTATTGGCCCAAGTTGCCAAGGGATGTCAGAAGGTATGTGAAGCAGTGTGTAGTTTGTATGAAATCCAAAGGGGCAGCTAACAATGTAGTTTTGTATCAACCTCTACCTATTCCCAATAGACCATGGGAATGCATTAGCATGGACTTTGTGGTAGGACTCCCTAAAACTAATACAAGGTTTGATAGTGTCTATGTGGTGGTAGATAGGTTCAGTAAAATGAGTCACTTTGTTCTCTGCAAGACCACCCATGATGCTAGCTATATTGCTCATCTTTTCTTCAAAGAGATTGTGAGGATCAATGGATTTCCATTGAGCATTGTATTAGGTAGAGATGTGAAGTTTCTAAGTCATTTTTGGAAGACTCTATGGAGCAGATTGGGTACTAACTTGTCTTTTGGATCAGCTTACCATCCTCAGACAGATGGAAAAACTGAGGTGATAAATAGAGTGTTAGGTAACCTTCTATGATGCCTCACCAAGGAGTATGGATAGACATGGGACTTGGTCATATCACAAGCTGAATATGCCTACAATGACAATGTGAATAGGACCACAGGTAGGAGTCCTTTTGAGATAGTATATGGTATACACCCAAGAGGTGTGTGTGAGCTCAGAGATCTAGGAGCTATGGAGCATAGGAGTGGCCATGCAGAGGATTTCACTCAGACCATGAAGGAGATTCAGGAGCAAGTGAAGAAGACAATCATAGAGGCTACTCACAAGTTCAAAGCTAAGGTGGATATGTCTAGAAAAGATCTCCAATTTATAGTAGGCGAGTATGTCATGGTCCATCTCAACAAATCTAGATTACAGAAAGGTGTACCAACTAAGTTGTAGATGAAGAGAGTGGGACCATGTAAGGTGTTAGCCAAGTATGGAAAGAATGCTTACAAGATGGAACTTCCTACAGACTTAAGTATTTCACCAGTGTTTAATGTTGCTGACTTGATCAAGTATAAAGGATCAGTAACTGATATGACTCTAGCCAGTAAAAATGTCTTAGAGGATGTGAGTACTATAGTCTTACCACCTAAAGACAAGCTATGACAACCTATTTATGGGATTCCTCAGCATTTGAGTGAGGTTGGAATCATTTGATATTGTTTGAATTTTTTTGAATTCAAGGGAAGCAATTGTGATTAAGTGTGAATTTTCTAGTTTTTGCATTGAAGTGATGTTTTAATGGATTGATCTTGGCATTATAATTTGTGTGGGATGTCTAGAGTAGTTTCTCTTTGAGCATTGTGTGGAATTAGATAGTTTTCTTATTTTGTTTCAAGCATTGTTTGTAATTAGTTTTGGTTTTCATACTGTTGCTGGTCTGAACTAGGTAGTTTGTGAATATGGAGTGTTAGTTCACTTTCCCACTGTACAAATTGTATGGCCCTTTGGGAACAGTGACTAGAATCCATGGATTTACATATAGTAGGGTTTAGGGCTTTTGAAAGCACAGGAGTTACTATGGAAGTCTTGACCTAGGCGAGCCAGGAAGTGGCCGGCTAGGGAAGACCTTAGTGCAGAGCACTTGATTTGCATGGGTGTCAATTTCCTAAAAAACTTCCTTTTGGAGAAGGCAGGTATGAGTCTGGACAAGACATGGTAAGGAGAAAGAAACTCCAGCAATCCATCTAGTGAGGAAAGGACTTAACAGTTTGCAGAAAAGCCAGGAAAGGGCTTAAAAGGCCTAGTTTTGCTCATTTTTCAGGTTAGGGCTTTGAACGGACAGCTGAGACCCAAGACCCCAAAAATCCTTGAGAGGTGGGCATATGAACTAGGAATCCCAAGAAAATATTGGCGTGTTCTTTGGAAATTCTTGGAAATAAACTTGATTTCTCGAAGAGGGAGACCTAATAGGGTTAATAGGGCTAGTAGCCTCTTAGGCCTAATAGTAGGGATTGGTGAAAGCGACTTGCAAATGAAGCTAGGTGGACCCAAATACACTTAGTAGGATGGATTGATGACTTTAGAAGCACCTCCACACCCCTGTAAAACTAAATTCAAGAATTTGGAGGATTAGTAGCCTTTAGGGTGGATTAAGGGCTTAGGCAAGTGTTTCAAGATTGCACCAAGTCTTGACTTGGTAGGAGGAACTATGTTGATAGTTGGGTTGGCAAGAAGAAACCAGGGGACCCTAAGAAGGAAGAGGTCCTATAGGTTGCAAGTGGTGGAGTGAGACACCCTAAACGTCTTCCAGGCAAGACCCAGAGCCTAAATCAGTGATTGATTCATCCAACCTCCCTTTCATCAGGGATAAGTTTGAGCAACATCTCAATGATTTGCTTAGGACCGTGGTAGGCTACCAAATGAAGGGGTGTATTCTTTATGGGAATAAAATGGTGGAGAATGTCAACAGGGGCATGAATAGGTTCCATTTGAAGGGGTGTAGTGTCTCCTGACTCGACCCCCTCATGTATTTTATCTATCAACTTGGTGAGAGCATCCACATTGCCACACGTAACAGCCAGGTATACTATTCTGTCCATTTCTTCAGAGAGATGAAAACATATTAAATCTATGGAGTAGATTAAAGATGCCAGCAAATGCACACTAAAGCAAACTGTGAATGTACTTATAAGGAGTTTGTGTGATATTTATCCCAGAAACTGAGAGGAAAAGAACATAAACAAGAAGGAAGTTTTCAAGGTATGAAAAGTGAAGGAAAGTGTAGAGAAATCTACGAGATATAGTCAAGAGCAAGCAAACAAAAAGACATTCGTAAACGTGGGTAGTTTAAACTTAAAAGTTTAAGTTGTTAAAGGTTATGAATTTTATTGTTTTAATGTATATTCATTTAAATAGAGTAAATAATATAAAATAGTAAAAAAATAATTAGTAGAAATATTAAATCTTCATATAATTGATAAGTGAAAAAATAAAACAATGAGACAATATTGAACTCCATCCAAATATGTAAGCTTTAATTTTGAAACTAAAAATAAAGACTATCATTATTGAAGAAAAGCTTATATTTAATCTTGTAGCATTTTTAATTATTTTCTTAGTAAAACCCTTTTCACATTTGTAGGAAATAATTGTAGATACAAGTGTTTTGATATGTGTAAGATATTACGTTTTCACTAAGGGAAGGAAGTGTTGTGTTTTCTTTGAGTGGACAGACATAGATGATAAAGAAATGATCAAATCCAAAAATTCAAACTATGATGTAGACAAAGGTGAAAATTTAGAATTTGAAATCATTGTGGCTTTACAATTCTATTTATGCCTTTCGTCATGTCAATGACACTTTAACTCCTGAAAAGGATGTTATGAGGTACTTAGTCTAGATTGTAATGTAGTGGGTAACAGATTAAAATAAAATAATTGAAGTATCTTTGTTGAGATTGTTACTAAGTATGTACCAAAATTAAAATTTAAAAAAATTGGGTTGTAGGTGGTGGATGGACATGAATCAATCTATATAAACATAATTAAAAAAACACATACACATAATTTTTTCAACGTTCTATTACACAAAATTTCTATTGCTTGATAAAACCAATTACATTTTCCTCTTTTATAGAGGTCTTGAGACAATTCTAGATCATCCTAGATCCTTAGCTAACTTGCTACATAATAAAAATAATTCTACATCTTACATCAACTTGACAATCATTTAATAGTTTTCCTCTTTTACCCTTATCTTGTTTCCCTCATTTAATAATTGTTCTTTCTCTTATTTAATAATTGTGGTATTGGGGTGGAAGAAACTACATATACCAACACTCCCTTTTAATTTCTACCACACATGATTTTGCATTTACCATCACAATTTTTTTCTTCATCTCATGGTTGCAACCAACTCTTATGACTTACTCCTTTTTTGCATGATACCTTCAAACCATCTCTAAGATCTTCAGGTGCAATCTATGGTCTTACTTCACCAACTCTTCCAATTGCTACAGAAGTCTTTCAAACCTTGATTTTCAAATCTTCAATACTTCAATTTAGAAGTAATTTTCCTCTAAAAACATTTTCTATAGCATTCTATTTTTCTGGGCATCTTGTCACACTTGTGAAGCCATCAAACCTTGGTCGATAACTATCATCTTTGATATACAAATATTAATATTTGAACAACCTTTTCAACATATAGGTGTAACTTGTTGCCAATTCAATCAATAACTCCATCCACAATTCATTTGCATGCACCTTTTCAAAGATCCACTCTTCCACTCTCTTTGCCAACACATTTTTCCAAAATGATTCTTCAATCCAAATTTGGTAGAAGGATGTAGATCCCAACACATATCCTTCATATGTCATTTCCTATGACATATCAATTGAATCATCTTTTCAGTCAAATTTCTTATCTTGTATTATCCTCATGCCAATGAGTTTGCACCTTTTTGTTGTAATCTTCCTAGTCCTCATGTTATTCTAGAATTTTTGGCTTTTATTTGGTCTAAATTGTCTTGATAGGAGTGTTGCATGTGTTGTGCTAGTATCCCACAATAATTAATGATCCAATGAGCATTTCAAGCATTTCAACCTTGATATTTATATGGTATTTTGTAGGTAACCACCCTATTTATATTTAAAATGGTTATCCTCCAATTTTTTTCCTCCATTTGTACCCCATTCAAAAATTTCTTCAATATTGCGACTCTTGAACTTAAAGAAAATAACTCATAATGCTCCAACTCTTAACATCTTGAACTAGATAACTACACATTTTCTTCATTATTTTGAAGAACTTGTGATTCTTCTCTATATGTGTTCAAAAACTTATCTTGTGCTTGTTACATTCATGGATATATTAGAAGATTCTTCAACAAAACTAGAAGTACCTCTTCTTGGCTCCTACAAGGTTTTGGAGGTGATATTATTTTTTGTATTTTTCTCTAAACTCTTTTTGTTTTATTATTTTTCTTTGATGTGTCTTCAGTATTATTGTCATTTGGGATTGTATTTTCATTTCATAATGTTGCTAGTGTTTTCTCATACTTTCCCTAGTATAGTTCCTACATTTCTCAATGTCACAATTTATTAAAAGTTAGCTTGTTGTTGAGGTAGAAGGACCAAAACAAGGATCAAACGTAAATATAAATATTTGAACACCAACAAAAAAAAAATTTGGAATCATGAAATTGTAGTACCTATTTGTGATTTTAATCTAAATTAAATGTTTACATTTGTGGGTTTGTGGTGTTGAATGGGCTAAGATGGTAAATAATGGACTATGAGAATTTTCCTTGTTCAAACCTTATTTTTATGACATGAACCTTTGTGTGTATTTGGTTATGTTTTTTTCATATTAGTTGTTGATTTTATCTCTTGTGTATACCTTTCTCAAAGCAAATACATGTATTGAGTGCAATACTTATGTTTGCAACAATTGGGGAATGCACATTCTCTGTGCTATACCTTGGTTAATTCTCTCTTCCTTCTTTTTGGATTGTATTGCATACCAAACATGTAAATATGATTTCATAGCTCTTTTGATTGGTGTGCCTCATCCACCTTACTTATGGTTCCCTTCTAGGTGACATGTTGATATCACTTATGCATACATTGATGGACTTTCTTATAGTCCTCATGCATGTTTACTTGACTATGTATATGTCTGTCTAGCAAATGCATGCATGATTTTTTTTGGTAAGACATAATGTGTAAATGCTTCCATGGTGTATTGAGGTATCTATCTTATGTATATTTTATTGGAGGTTTCTTGTCATATATGTTCTATGAAAACAAATCTATGCAATGTAAATGATATGCCATTTCTCAATTCCCCTCTTCTTTTTTACATTAAATTTCTCATTTAATGGGATATTTTTATCTCTTTTCATATGCATGATTAGTGTTGTTTTTTCAACTTTATGTTTAGATGTATCTTGTACCTTGTATGACATTTAGGTTATTACTTTATAGTGGTTTATTCTCTACTCATACATGGTCACCTAGTGTGACATTGTGATATTGAATTTGACATTTGTATAAAACTAATAGGGAGTTTTATTCCTCTTGCATGCTGCTTGATGAGTCTTACATGTGAGGTGGTATTGCATGCTTGTCCATTTTTCATTGTGAGTGTGTTGGATTGACCTGATTGGTTGTCTCCTAGTTTATAAGGGAGGGCCTAAATGTCCCACCTGGTTGAGTAGAATTGAACCAGCATTGAGGAAGATAATGGATTCTTGGAGTAGTTTGGAGAGTATGTAGTGAATTCCATCATCCATCATTTATTTCTATGATGGATGTAAAGATGCTTCAAAAATATAAAATTGAGAGGTAAAAATGAAATTAAGAATGTTTATTAATACCTTAAAAATATATCTACAATATTATTGGTTTATTGAGTGAATCCTTCAAAAATACCACTTATATTTTGATATAGAATTAAAATATATTATTTTTATAATATAACACTCATTATTAAAAATTTAAAATAAAAAACCATATTATAATTGTCACCTAATTGATGAGATCTCATAAGATTAATTTTAACAAAAATAGATATTGATTATCATGGTGTTATAATTGCCACCTAACTCATGAGGTATTATAAAATTAATTTCAATACAAAAATATACTGATTATCATGGTGTTATAATTGCACCTAACCAATGAGATGTTATAAATTAATATAAATAAAAATATATTGATAATAATAGAATTTTAATTGTCACTTGAGTGATGAGGTCATATGAAATTGACCTCAATAAAATAATATTAGTTACCATAAATATTATAATTGTCAAATAAATGATGGTATTTTAAAAGATTAATTTGTTTTACTAGTACTTGCATCTAAAAGAGGTTCAAAGATTAAACTCATAGACAACAATATGTATGTTAATATATTAGAGAGTACATGTTTGTGCATGCAAATTCTAGTTGCATATGGATGGATTAAACAATTAATAATAAATGCTAAATAATGGAATAAAATAATCTTGAACAACAAATCTAGATATTTTCCTTAAAAAGCTAAGTATTATTGATTATGAAATATTTGCCTAGAGATTTAAAACATAAAGTAATGAAAAAAAAAAGAAAAATGTTCTCATCAAATTGACAAAAAATAGTGCAAATGAAAATAGAATGTTCCCATCCAATTGTCAAATCAGTATCTTACCTTAATGTGATAGGTGAGAATTTGAAGAATTTTTATGTGATAAATGAGAATTTTGAGGCTTTTTACCTTTAAACAGCAATTGGTCTATAAGTGATGAGGTCTTACAAGATTATTTTCAAACACATTTACGGCCGACTGCCACATCATGTTAAAAGATGATGGAGATTTTGACCTTGTTTTTTCTTTGACAAGTTGCAGGCAAAAGTCGTTGATTAGTATGCCTACCAGCTGTGACAAAGGCGCGTTTTTAAATGGGCTATATATAAATTTGTCTTATGGAAGATCCCCTTCACGAGCAAAGAATTTGGAGTAGCGAGGTCACAAATACTTCCAATTCTAAATTTCCACCGTCCTCAGCCTGAAAGATCCTCTTCATGTGTTCTGCTTCGCTCACTTCTAATCATCTGCGTCTATTGGAACTCAGTCTCTCTCTCTCTCTCTCTCTGTCAGTCATTAAGCACTACTCAATCTATCAATTCAAGTTTTTAACATCAACAAACTTCTGAATGCTATATTTTCTTGTTGCAAACGATAGATTTAAATATTTCCTTTTCTCAATTTCTACCTCCCTCCGCACGACAGTTTTGACATGATCATCTCTGTCTGTTCCAAGGAAACGTAATACAAACGTAGTTCTAAATTTGCACGGCGGATTGATATGTTGTTTGTGCTTCACTGATTTCTTATCCTCTGCAACATTTGGACATCACTCCAACTTCAATCGACTTCTTGATCGAATTGGTTGGAGAAAGACATAGTTCTGAATTATTGATAGGACTAAAATAAACCACAAGACGACTCAAATAAACCACGAACTCAAGATGTGAAATAGTGTCAACTTCAAACGCTTAGATGATAAAGTGAAATTGGTAAATTTACAATCTTTTATTTTGTATCAAATGAAACTAACCCCTTCATTTTTTTTAAACTTTTTTAATTTTTTATTTTTGGTCATGTTTACATTTATTTAGTTTTCTTGTCATGTAATAAGGATTGTTTTGTATTAAATTATTTATACTTTTTCACCTACTGAATGTAGGATCACTTAGACTCGCTTTCGTTAGTTTTTATTTAAGAATTAATTTACTACTAATATTATATCGATTAATCTTTTAGTGTTGTAATGTGTTGTAGATATTCAGATTAATCTAGGGCCACTTTCAAACAAAATGTACTTAAATGATACTTTATTTATGGTGTTGTAAAGTGTTGTAGTACACTTTCACACTTATCTAGGGTTACATTAATTAATTGTGGCTAATTGAGCTCAATTATCCCATTTAATTCAAATTTAAGTCTTATTAATGACACATTTCGAAGGATCTATCCCGATGCCCAATAATCAAATTGCATAACATTTAATTTGGAAAAAACAAGGTCCTAGAAAATGGTGCTAGGACCCATTTTCCTTTAGTGGCGAATGAGTCCTCTCCACAAAGGACCCCCCTTTCTATGCATTTTTTAGGTGGGTTTTTGATGTTTTTTCCACCCCCTGAAGCAAGGTCCTAAAACCTTGTGGTAGGACCCATTCACCTTTAGTGGCGAATGGGTCGTCCTCATAGAGGACACCCATCTTTACATTTAATTTTTGTGGGATTCTAATGATTTTGAATTCTAGATCTAGTGTCAGCTTGAATTATTTGAATTTCGGTTTTAATTCTCAAATTATGTATAAATATAAGGTTATTTTACATAATTTCACCCATAAGATTTCAAGCAAGCTAAGAAGCAAAGGAATTTTTCATGAGATCAAACATTCATTGTCAAGAAGCAAGCAAGAGTGAAGTTTGGAGTAGCATTGTAGGTCTTCAAACTAACTTTGTGTGAAAGATCTAGTATTAGTGAAGGTTGATGATAGATTCCTATGGAGAATCATGAGGGATTCTAGGTGTTCGAAGATGCATAAGACATACAACCAAAGCTAAGGACTTGTTTCCTAAGTGATTCCATCTTTTATAATCATCCTACTTGTATCCTAAAGAGAGGTATATTCATATTTGTGGCTTATTAAGGGGATTTGAGACCTTCTTTATTGATTCATTTGCATTGTTCATGTTTCATTTTACAATTTTATTCTAACACCATTGGATAGAATTTCCTCCACATTCTTATAGATCTTAATCTTAGACACACTTAAGGTTAGGATTGCACACACAATTGCATGTTTCAGATTTTCATTCATCATCAAAGGTTTAATTACCATCAAGTGGTTTGGCTGAGGCAAACCCCTATCCAACAATAAGCTTTAAAATATGTATTGTAGATTATTAGCAGACCCAAATCTGAAAGGAGGAATTTCACAATGCAAGGAAGGAGTTTAGACATGGAAGTTGAAGATCCGATTCAAAGATTTTTTGAAGGACCTAGCATGACCCATTTTTTTTTAATGGCGAATGAGTCCCTATTAGGGCTTGAAGGGCAATAGACTTTACACAGTGCAAGCTTATGTTTTAGATTCAGAGCTCCCAAATAGGCCTACCAGGACCCATTCTCCTTCGGTGGTGAATGATTCCCTATTAGAACTTCAAAAAAGTAGGATTTGACCAAGTGCACAACATTATCTACTCCTTATTTTACCTAAAAAGTTATAGTTTCTTTATGTTTTATGTTAGATTCATGCATTATATGTGTTAGACCTTGAATTATGGTTTGCTTGTTAGTTCAATTTCTTCTACCCAAATTATGATTTAGCTCACCACCTCATCATTGCATAAAGGAGAGATTGCAAGATCCCTAAATCTTGACTTAATTCGCCTCTTGCATTGATAATTACTTCAAGGTTTTTGGATCTCATCTTTTGAATGAAACCCTAACTAGAAATTTAGGGGGTTAGCTATCATAGCCTCTCTATTTTTCTATATTTCATTTCATATGAAAGGAAGAGCTAAAACACTTAAAGAAGGAAATTGATTCTAATTAAAACAAATAAAAAATAAAAATATATATTTAATTTTAAAATGAAAAAGAACGAAAAAGAAGAACCTAGACTAAAATGTTGAACTTGATTGTGTCAAATGCTAATATTTGGTATATACAATAGTGCAAGGTGTTCTAGTCCCATATGATTAAAAATGCACATTTAGACATGTGATTAAAATATGTTCCTTCCTCTTGAAATAGTTGCATGTATGATGTGTAAATATATTACTATAGTGTGAAGGGGACTAATCCTATAGCATTTTAAAATTTTTTCTTAGTAAAACCCTTTTTCACACTTGTAGGAAATAATGATAAATACAACTGGTTTGATACACATACGATATTGTATTGTCACTAAGGGAAGGAATTTTTGTGTTTCCTTTCAATGGATAGTCATATATGATATAGAAATGATCAAATCTAAAAAATTCAAACTACGGTGCCTAGGAAGTTAAAAATTTAGAATTGGATATCATTGTTCCTTTACAATTCTATATGTCTTTTGTCATGTCAATGACACTTCAACTGCTAAAAAGGACATTAAGAGGTGCTTAGTCTAGATTGTAATGTAGTGGGTAAAAGATTAAAATAAAATAATTAAAGTAGTTTTGTTGACATTATTATTAAGTATGTGTCGAAATTAAAAATTAAAAACAATGGGTTGTAGCTAGTGGATGGGCATGAATCAATCTATATAAACATAATTAGAGAAACACAAACACATAATTTTCTCAATGTGCTGCTACATAAAATTTCTATTGCTTGATAAAACAAATTACATTTGCCTATTTTGTAGAGATATTGAGACAATTCTATATCATCCTAGATCCTCAACAACTTTCCACGTTATAAAAATAATTGTACATCTTATGCCGACTTGACAAATATTTAATAATTTTCCTCTTTTATCCTTATCTTGTTTCCCTCATTTAATAATTGCGATATTGGGGTGGGAGAAATTACATATCCTAACAGTTAAGGCCCTTAATTTCTACCACTTATGATTTTGCATTCACCATTCACAAATTTTGTCTCCCTCTGGTGGTTGCAACCAACTCTTAAGACTTACACTTTTCTTGCATGATACCTTCAAACCATCTCTAAGATCTTTAAGTTTTTTTTGTCAAAAATGATACCTTTCTTTTGGAAATATATCTTCTTACTTCTCCAACTATTCCAACTATTTCAGAAGTCCTTCAAACCTTGATTTTCAAATCTTCAATACTTCAGTCTCAAAGTAATTTTCCTACAAACATGCTTTTTGTAGTTTTCTTTTTTTTCTTGGCATTCTGCCACACTTCTCAAACCATCAAACTTTGCTTGATTACTATCATCTTTGATATATAAAAATTTATACTTGAACAAAATTTTCAACATGTGTAACTTGTTGCCAATTCAATTCATAACTCCAACCACAATTCATTTGCATGCATCTAGACAAAGGTTCACTCTTTTGCTCTCTTTTCTGACACATATTTTTTGAATGATTATTCAATCCATATTTGGTACAAGGATGTAGATCCCAGAACATATCCTTCATATTTCCTTTCACATGATGTATCTAGTGTATATTTTTTTCACTCTAATTTCTTATCATTTATTATCCTCATGCCAATGATGTTGCACCTTTTTGTTGTAATTTTCCTAGTCCTTATCTTATTCCAAATGTTTTGGCTTTTATTTGGTCTAAGTTGTCTTGATAGGAGTGTTGCATGTGTTGTGCTAGTATCCCACAATAATTAATGATTCAATGAACATTTCAAGCATTTTTTTTTATTAGACTGTAGGAATCGGGTAGCACGACCCCCTATAAACTGCAGTGCGCCTGGTAAACTTTTTAACGTGACCTGCAACGCTGGTGCGACACGCCCTCCAGTACCATGGGGGTGGGGGAGACTAGAACTTGTGATCAACCTCCTACTACAAGAAAGATTTAGCCAACCAAGCTAGGGCCCCAACCCCGAATATTTCAAGTGTTTCAACCTTGATATTTATATGGTATTTTTTGTTTTAGGTAACCAACCTATATATACTAATAATGGTTATCCTACATTTTTTCCTCCATTTTTACCTCATTCAAAAATTTCTTCTATTGTATATGAAAAATGGGTAGGATTCTATCATATGACTTAGGACATAGAGCATGCCCACTTTCCACCTACTACATTCAAGGGTAACCCTAGCGATCTCAATGCAAATGGGAAAGATATCTTGCAATAGGGTTGTCATAGGGGTTGAATACAAACTAGTGAGGGGTTCACCACCATGTAAGAACTTGGAAAGACAAATAAAATGCAAGATGTAATACTAAACCCTAATTCAATGTAATTTCCTACAAAATGACCTAGAAAAATGAATGAATTAACACAAAAATCTACAGATAAGAATGTGTGCACCTGGAAATTTGGAGATGATGAGATGAAGGTTTGAAACACTTGAAAATATAATTTTAATGCTAATTGGGTCTCATTCACCAAGCTAGGTGAATTAGTCCAAATTCTGGGAAATTGTGTGCGATCAAGAATCTACCGAAAGGGTATCTAAATCTACAAGAATATGAAATTTGACTGGAACTAGGAATCATTTGTGAGAAGTGTCGAATTAATCTAGTTAGGATTTTCTAAAGCTTAAAAGTTTTCTCCTGACCTTCTCTGTCTACTTTTTCCTTCTCGAGTTGTTTTCGAATTTGAAACCCTAATTTGCAACGTATAGGTCTTCTCCAATGTTCTCTAAGGCTTGATGACAACTTTTACAACTTTAAATGATTTAGCAACTTTCCTCCAATCTTTCTCCTTAGGAAATCTATAATCTAGACCTATAAATCACACACAAAGTTGAGGGGAAAATGTTGTTGGGTTAGTGGATAAGGGTTTTCCTTGGTCAAACCCCATTTTTGGAAATCAATCCTTGAAATGAAATCAAATAGGAATTTGGAGAATGATGAATGAAAAAATGACAATGTTGCAACTCACCAAACCCTTGCAATAAAGTGCTACTACTATGCTTGAAATGGATCCAATGGATGTAGACCTTGACTCTTGCTTAAGGAGGATACATCTTGAATGAAATGCTTACTTGAATCATAAAATCCTACACCAAAATAATTAGCTCCAAAACAAACATGATGCATGAAATACTTGACATGATGATTGATGCTTTAATGCTACTTTAAAATGCTTGATAATATACCCTTGAATGCTCTTGAAAATACTTGAATGCACTTGTGAACTCAAAATTTCTATAAGGATGAATACTTGAATGCTTGGAGCTAAAATGAGAGAAAAAAATATGTATTTCTACTCAATTATGCAATAATTCCTGAAATTAAAACACTACAAGCTAACATCAGATCTAGGAGGATAAAATTATGCCAAAATTTAGAATTAATTTTAATTTTGTGCCACACAAAACTCATTTTCCCAAGGTGGCAAATGAGTCCCACCAGACCTAAAATTTGGGACCAATTTTAAAAATGCTTAGAAATGTGTGAAACTAGGTTCAAGACCCAAAAGCCTAGGTGGAACTCATTCACCCAAGGTGGTGAATGAGTCCCAAATCACTAAATGTAGGCCATTCAAGCCTAAAACACCTAAATTATGATTGTGTAATGATTTGTGTTGGGATTATCCTCAAAAAGATGCATTAAATGAGGCTTTTGGATGCAAAATAGGGCCAATTAAACATAAAGAATCCCAATTATTAATGACAACCATAAAATAGTGTGAAAGTGTGTTACAACACTTTACAACACTCTTGATAATGTAGGATTAATTTCAAAAGGAGGTTTATTAGGTGTAATTAATTAATAAGACCTTAGAAAAGTGTGAAAGTGAATTACAACACTTTAGCAAGGTACCATTTATGTTCATTAGTTCATAAGGTCCCAAGACCTAATGTGAATGTGTCAACACATTACAACACTAAATCAAGGCACCATTAAGCCTAGTTCACAAGGAGGGCCCAAACAAGCAAGGGAAAAGTAGAAGGGATACTTTTTCTATTACCAAATTCAACCCCCACTTTAGTGAGAGGATGAACTTGCTTCAAACTCATACTAAAGTAGAAAAAAACACACCAAGAGGGGTCCAAATGCACCAATATCAATAAGATGGGATGACAATGATCAAGAGGGTAATCAATCCGATAGGATCAAGATCCCATGGGAAACCAACACAGGCACAAGTAAACACACATGAAAATGATATAAAGAGAAACAACAAAGAATAAGCATGCACTATCAAAGATGTAAAAAGAATGAAATAAAATAAAAATAGGGGTGGATCAATCTTCAACCCTTTTTCCATCACGATTTGGATCAGATCTAGGTTGTTTTTCTAAAAAATGCTTACTTACTCTAAGGAAATAGAACTTTAGGCTATCTACTAGGTGAGAATTCAAAGAGGGTGAGACACATACACCCATGGCTGGTATGATCTCACACACACATGTGAGTGGCTATGGAAAAGTCATGCCTTCATTCAGATTTTGGTCAAACTATACCAAAGCTATACCTCCTAATAACTTTGATAAGGTGCCATTCAAAAATAAACTTTGAGCTTCATGAGACAAGCAAACCTTCATATGCTTAGAACTCATGAACAAACAAGATGGATCTATAGGCATGCAAGCTACATTATGCAATATGGCCATATAATATAAAATACAAAATGTAATGAATGTTCAAAGGAGTCTTACTTAGCTCATGTGAGGTCTTTAACTTAGGGAACATTGTGCCTAATGCCTCCAAGAGAGGACCAATCAAAGAATAGAAAATTCACAACATAGGGGTCGCAATGTGTCACATCAAGCCACTAAAAGGAATGCAATATGATAAGAGAGATCATTCTCTTGAAATCCACATTACACCTAATGTCATCCATAAAGTGAGAAACACATAATATAAAGTAAGAAGGTTGCACCATGAACCATGAAAAGAAAATGCTAAAGAATAATTCCAATGTATGCCCCCACTTTAAAGAAATTGGTAAACATGTAAGAAATTACTTTAAAGTAGCAAATGATAAATGATAACAAAGAAGACATGAGAGATAACATAGAAAGCTCTATGCCAAGTCATATGTCCCCAAGTGAAGCTATATCATGCAAAGGAGAAGGAAAAGAGAAGGGTTTCTCCCCAAAAATGAAAACACAAAACACACGAGAGACCTATGGATTTGGGGATAGTATGTTCTTGCTACAATGCTTTTTTTGTTAGAGAGCTTAGAACTATCATCATTCACCAAATACAGATAGAACTGGAAGAATGACACAAAGAGAGTAAAAAAAAAGAGAAACCTTTTGGGTCAACATGGAAGAAACATGAATGTCTTGATACCTTGCATCATCCCCAAAAGGAAAACACGAGACAAATGAAAAAGATAAATAAATAAAAGCTTTTGGTTCAACATGGAAGATACATGAATGTATCGATGCCTTGCATCATCTCCAAAAGGAAAACAAAAGACATGAAAAAATTAAAATGAAAAAGATAAAAAGATTTATGACATAGAGAAGAATGTCACAAGGACAGAGATAACAGGTATGTGTAGGATCATGTTGGGCCAAAAAGTGGTGATATGGGTATGTGTAGGGTATGTGGCTAGCAACTTTTTTTTTACCAAAAATTGATGAAATGAAAAGGGTTTTTAAAGGAGATTCTCAGCTTTCCACCAATATAAATTATGCTTTACTTTGAATTTAATAAATAATTATTATTCATTTTCTATTTGAATTACGACTAAATTTCTGATTGATAAGATGATTGAAAAACATCTATAGCTTTCAAATGGTATCACACTTTTTGAATCCAAAACATGCATCACATTCTATATTTTGCTTACAATAAGATTTTTAAAAAAAATTGAATTTCATGAAGTTTTGACCAAGTTAAGGTGGTTAGACTTACAATTTTTCATATTTTTTAAAAGTTGTAATAAAAAATTCATAATTAATTATTTACATAGAAAAAAATTAAAAAAAAATATGCATCACATTAGGAAATGAGTCCTCTACTTATATCTAAAAACTTAGAAGAAAGCATTATCATTTTATTGTGGTTAGGGTGGTCAGACAGACACCTACTTATTTTTTCCCTAAAATTTAATTACCACTACATTGAAATTTCAAATTTTCACCAAATAGTTTTTTTTTAAAATAAACCTATAGTTTAGAAGCTACATTCAATTTTCTGCAGATTCTATTCTTACATATTTTTGAAATAATATAGATAACTTATTCAAACTTTTACATCAAGTTGCCTAGCTCTGATTTTTCTAAATTTTTTGCCACTTAAGGGGTTGTTTTTTCCATGATGATCCTACACATACCATAACATCAAACAAAACATCACAAGGGTTCACATCACACTCAAATAATCATACAAAAGAAAATAAAAAAGAAATAATGTAAAAGACTAGGAAGGAGCATGCTAGCCAACCTATGAATAGGTCGTATGTATCCCAATCATGTTCATTGTATAGAAAAGGTAGACAACTATATAAAGGGACAATAGAAAGTGTCTAACTAGGACAAGCACTAGGTTCAACATTCTTCTTAGGAGAATTTTTGCTTAAGCTCATGGAATAGGAAAACAATGTATTCAATTCATCATGCACCTCTTCGTCAATTTTAGCAACCTCATCATCATCATCCAGGTTAATCACAATAAGAGGTCAAATGATAATGCCCATGGAAGAGTTCAACTCTTGTTGACATGGATGTTGTATTGGATTATTTTGTTTCAGGGTAGGAGTAGGGGCATCATGCATTGGTTAAATAAAGTTTGGATTTTTATTTTCTTTGTTTAATTCTTCATGTAACACATGGGCAAGGGAACAATGTCTATGTGTATGCCTATGCTCTCTAGCACCTCTATTTCTTTTTAGTCTTGTTTTCAAGTTGTATTTGTGTAGGAGTGGGCTGGTCAACTATAGGTTTCTTTTCTTCCTTAATGGGAGGAACAAAAGGAACCATGGGAGGTTGTTCAATCACTTTCTCTTTGACTTTGTAAACTTGTTTTATTTTAGGAGGTGTGATAGGGTTGTTTTCAGTGTCTCTTGGTCTTTTGTATGAGGTAGGTAAGGTTTTTTCTTAGGTTGGTCTTGGTTATTTGGGATTTCTTTAGGTTAAAGTATGGTTTCATCTAGCATGGTAGGCTCGGTAGTGGGTTGGGAGACTTTTTGGAGGGAAATGCTATCTTCTTTTCCTTGAACTTCTAATAGGACAAGAAAAAAAGTCTTCTCATGATTTTATAGGCTCCATAGGCTTAGGCCAAAAGAAATATAAGGAAAAATTTCCTTTGGAGGAAAAAGGGTTAAAGCCACTATGGTGTACAATGAATATTTCATTGTCAAAGGGATACTTTAAGAATTTATGCACAACCAAAGGGACAAATTTCATGGAGAAAATCCATGGATAGCCTAGCTTCACACAAAATTGGTCTAACTGTAAGATGATGGAGAATGAGATGTCTAATGTTTTTTATCCTATTTGCAATGCAAAAGTGATCAACCCCATTGTAGGGCAAGAAAACCATTATGGACCTTGATCCATGCTATTGGTTTATCATATATATCTTGATAGAGCTCATGTAAAAGTAAGAATTCCTCTGTGATCACATTCTCTCCATAGGTTGGATCTATTAATATCCAATTAGTGGGCTTATCATCACACAAAATTGGTCTAACTATAAGATGATGGAGAATGAGATGTCTAATGTTTTTTATCCTATTTGCAATGCTAAAATGATCAATCCCATTGTAGGGAAAGAAAACCATTATGGACCTTGATCCATGCTATTGGTTTATTATATATATCTTGATAGAGCTCATGTAAAAGTAAGAATTCCTCCGTGATCATGTTCTCTCCATAGGTTGGATCTATTAATATCCAATTAGTGGGCTTATCAAAGATTAAGTCGACTATGTAAAGAGGACCATTGAGTGCATGTTTAAGTATATCTTTAGAGGATAAAGCAATGCCAAGAGGATTTTTAGTTTAGCCCTTATGAGGAATGATATCTATAACTCCTACCATGTAATCCATAGGATTATTATCTATAGAATCATGTTGAATAGAATTTTTGTTATCATTGATCCTCTACATATGAACATTCATCACATCATTCTTTTGAGTTTGACTAGCTTTGACAAATGAGATATTGTGTTTTGGCATGGGGTTGGTAAGGATTTGCAAGTTTTGGTTAGGATGGGAAATGGATTTATTTACTTGATCACTAATACCTCCAATGGAAAGATGACTGGAATCAATGTGGTCTTGCACAAGATGTTTAAGATGCTCACAATCTTTCGTTTCATGTCCATTTTGTCAATGATAATGATGGTAAGAGTTTGGTCTATAGTTTTCAAGTGATGGTTTACTAGGATCGGATGTTTTAACAGAAGGTAAGGTAATCATTGTCTATTCTATGAGTTGGGACATTGTGTTATGAAGGGTATCGGGTAAGGGAGTGACTTGTCTTTTTAGGTCCCGATAGCTAAAGGGTATTATGGCCTTAAAAATAGCTACTTGGTTATTGAAATTTTGAGTTGTTTATTGAGGGGGGTTTAATTGGAGGAAACCTTTATTCTATTTCCTAAAAGGTTGAGAATTATTTTGGTTTGTAGGTTTGAATTTCTCAGTTTGGTTAGAAATGGATTTTGCATCTCAACTACTAACTAAATTTTGATAATCATGAAGGGTAGTACAAAGATGCATAAAGGATGGAAATTTCATCATGGTAAGCTTATTGTGTATCTTTGCAAATTTTCTATGAACATCTATTGGAGGTGAGGCTTAGGGGCCTTAACATCGATTTGGGAATAACGCAATTGGTAACATGAGATAAAGTTAGTTATATTTTCTTCTTCTTATTGCTTGTGCTGGTGATTTTAAGGAACCAATTAGATATCACCAAGTACCTTTGATCGTTCCAAACTCAATTCTTGAATAATTGAGAGATAATTGACCAATGAATGAGATGAAGCTATAATGCATCTTCTCCTACACTTCGAGATCTATAAGACCTGAGAGGGTGATCCCACAATGTATATCTTGCAATTATTCTAGAAAATTATCTCACAAATTGTGTAATAAAGTAGATACATTTTCATCAGAAGCTAAATAAATGAAATCCTTCAAGAAATTGACAATTCCTTAAAATAATTAAAGACCTAAAATACGAGAATACCATACAACACCATCCACAACAAAAAGGTAGATTAGTTAAAGAGTATTTATGAATGTTGTTCTCAAATTGGATAACCAAAACCATGGGAAATGCATACAATACTTAAGATCAATGTCATATCTCCAGGTTAGGAGTCTAGACAAAGCAAATTGAACTATAAGGTGAATTTAATCCTAAACATCCATGATCTACGTGAGATTGCCTTGCAATTCACATATTAATACACAAACTTTACCACTACTTATTAGATCCACTACAAAAGTATACGAACTCATGATTTAATCAAATCATTTTAGTATGTTGCTGTAATTAATATTTAATTACACGTGCATAACTTTACTTAGGTATTATTTATTTCCTAGGTTAATTAATTCTCATCTTTATCTTTTGAGCTATCTTGTTGCTCAAGATAAGATTATGGTTATGCATATTTGCTTTTATAAAGCAAATCATTATCTTGTATTTAAGAATTCTTGAATAATATTATGTTGCACATTCTTTTGCAACCTCACTTCTTTTTCTGATATTCTCTTCTGTGGAAGGTCTTTTCGGTTTGCAAATCTGATCTTGGTCTCCAACATGGTATCAGAGCCTTGATTTGCAACCCCTTCTCATATTTTTGAGAAAATCATTGCAGGGTTTGTTCGAGATTCCTCGAGGGTTTCATGCCTTGATCTTATTTATGAAGCATTTTGGATCAGATCTGAGCATTCCATTGAATCCAGAGCTTCTGAAATAGTCAGTTTTGCCTTTTGTTTCATCGAAAAAGGCCTCCGTTTGTCAGATCTACAAGGATTTGAAGTTTATGAGGGTTTCCAGATCTAGAGTGTACCTTAAATTTTAGAGCATTTTCAGCCCAAACGGACCTCACCATCATATTCAGAGCACCCAAAAACCCCAAAATTGACTGTCAAATCGTCAAAATCGGACATAGTGACTTTGGGAGATAAACTTTATTTTTGGGTCGTTCGGCTTGGTACGGCACGCAATCCAAGATTTTTTTTTAAAAAACCAGAGTTAATGGGTGCCGCCATCAGTTAACCGCTAGCAGTTAACCGCTAGTGGTTAATGCTAGCGGTTAATGCTAGAAGTTAGCCTAGCCGCCAGGCTTAGCTCCAAACCCTTTTGGAGGAGTTTCGATATTTTGGGCATAACTTTTGCGTCCGAACTCAGATTTTCAAAAACAAAATATCGTCAGAAAGCTGGTTCTAAGCACTATCTTATGGTGTAGTTTATTTTTCATTTTTTTTCTTTTTAGCTACATTTATTGCTGTTTGAAGTTATATGCTCATTTATGGCTTCCAAGCTCATAACTTTTTGCCATGATCTCTTATTTTCATCTCCTTTATGGTGTTGGAAAGGTATTGAGGAGCTCTATCTTTCTGTCCATGTAATTTTTTCTATATCTGTCCCAAGTTTATCTTTCTTCCATATTTGTCCCGATGGGTGTTTTGGAGATTACTTGGATGTTTTCGCAATTGGAAAGGTGAAACTTGAACATTTGTACTTCATTTCAGTACCACTTCATGTTATTTTCTATTTATGCATGTTTAGGATGGTCTCCTTTTACAATTGTTGGGTTATTGTAATAAACTAATTGAGATAAAGTTCCATTTAGGGGGGGGTTTCTGGCATAATAAATCTAATTAGAGTGTGCATGCACTTTGATCTCCATATCCATTTTGATTTGATGATAGCTCACATGGGTTATTTGGTTTCCTAGTTTCTTTTGGCCACATTTTTTGCTATTGCTTGACACATATCAGATTCTTTGGTTCACACTTCAATTGAGAGATTATGTTTCTTTATCCTCATTGGTTCAGATTCTTCTAAGTTTGAGGGCCATGTTTTTATGGTTAATGTTCCAGAGTCTATTTTTGGTACTCCTTCCCATGGAAGAGTTTTAGTCACAGTTTGGCATCGACATCAAGATACACGACTTCCAGATTATGTCATCATATCATTTACTGTTGCTTCACATATTCCAGGGTTGTTCCAATTTGTGAGTTTTCTAGTGTTCCATGGCATCAGGTCTGCTATCACATTATCATGATTCTGGTTTTGGTTTTAGTTGTAGACAGAAGTATCTTTCCTTGGTTTTTAGATTATGGTTCCAATGTTACTCCACAATGTTCTTCCAATGATTCTTTGCAGTAGTCATCTCATTGTAGGGGGGTTTTGTCCCACTGGGTTTTCCTTCTCTACCTCATTCATTGCATTTGTACATGAGTACCTGATCTGGCCTTGTTGTCGAGACTCATATTTGCATAATAATTTGCTTCTCCCTAAGTTGCACTTATGGGAAGTGTTGGTGTAATTAATATTTAATTACACTTGCATAACTTTACTTAGGTATTATTTATTTCCTAGGTTAATTAATTCCCATCTTTATCTTTTGAGATATCTTGTTGCTCAAGATAAGATTAAGGTTATGCATCTTTTCTTTTATAAAGCAAATCATTATCTTGTAATTCAAAATTCTTGAACAATATTATGTTGCACATTCTTTTGCAACCTCTCTACTTTTTCTGATTTTCTCTTCTGTGGAAGGTCTTTTCAGTTTGCAAATCTGATCTTGGTTTCTAACATAATAGACCCATTGAATTAGAGCCTAAATTAAAACACACATCAAAGCATAGTGACAATGAAGTTTAATGAAATGATCTTTGATCGTATTTTCATTAATAATTTAAATACAATGTATAGTTGGAGAGATGATATACTCTAAGGATTTTCATTATTATTTAGATATGTTCAAGAACCATACATTTGAAAAAATTCACTCACTAGACTCAAAACTTAAGACATAGACTTAAAAAGTGTTCTCTCTATGTTCACAATTGCATAATTTGGATCCAAAATTCAACAAGAGACTCATACTAATGGCCCTAAATTCCCTTTTATAAGAGAAAGGGAGAAAAAAAAACTTTAGGAAAAAGGTACACTTGTCATATTTTCATTTGATTACCATAACATACATTCCCTTTGTAGTTATATTTACACTTTCAATTGGAGGGAACATATATGAGACAAAACTTATTTCCACTCACTAAAGAGGATAAAATCACCTTCCAAGAGACACTTTTACATGTTATAACAACTTTATAACCAACCAAATGTTAACCACATCCACTCCTAGTGAGAAAAGCAATGAAGAGCACAAAAAAATAGAAAGAAAGCGATTAATTCATCTAGATTAGCAAATATGTCATCAACCTTTTTGATAAGAAGAGAAAAATATTATACAATGCTTTAACTCAAGCCTAATCTACACTATTTTTAGGCTATGTATTGTTCTTATTCTTCCATTATTCACCTCATTCCTCATCATTCACACACAAAACCCACTCAATAAACTTTTCTAACCATGTATTATATTCATCAGCAGTGGGCCACTTTGTATCTAATAGAATCTACACCTTCATACTATGCTAGGTGTACCTGGCATCAACTAGCACTTTGGATTCTCTAATAAACACATTCATTTTCATTTCCACTAATCCATGTTATCAATGTGGAGGTTTAACCTTGAGTAATCAACTTCAGCAACATATCTTTAGCCTGAGGTAACCATTCTTCCAATTCATGCTTCCACTTGGAAAACTCTATCAATTCATCTTTACTATCAAATATTTTTGGCATACCATTCTCTTCCATGTCCTTGAGCATTTTTGATTTGTTGTCCAATTGCATTGCTAATTTCCTATGGAATTGTGTTACCTCATTGATCATGTCAAAGGATTTTAGTACCTTAGCTTGATGTGAGTAGGGGCTTCAAGATACTCATTTTCTTTATACATTATCACCTTCAAGGTTCCCACTCATGTGCCCCATTGAATCCATTCAGTTTGGAAAGCCATATGCACCTATAGATCCTCAATGTTACCCTCATGGATATTCCTGTAAGCTGCCCATACATCATCAGCTTTATTGGCCAATTTGATCACTCTATGCTTCAACACATCTTCAAAAATGTGATCGGCCACTATGATGGCTTCCAATTTTTCTTTATTTTTGTTTTCCTTTTCTAATTTTAGGGCTTGATTCAAATCTTAAATCCTAAGGGACAGGGTTTCCCTATCCTGAGTGGAAAAATATAAAGTAAAACTAGTTGGGGATGGTAAACCTCTTTTTATAGTAGCCAATACCTTATTGTGTTCATCCATCAACTTATTGTATCTGTCCAACAACATCCTATAGTTGGCCTCTATGATTTTAGTAGTATCCACGGTCAACATTGCAATGTGCACTATCAATTGTGTAGCTATAGTAGTTTTTATCTTTGTTGCTCTCTTGGAAATCACTGCTCTAATAACTTTCTCTCCAGATTGTATGACATTAGGCTTACCTGTGTTAGGGGCCATAGACCAAATAGCCAATGTATGCAATCGGGGACTGAAACCTGAACCAAAGATCTTATTGTCAAAAGTCTCCTCAGAAATAGAAGCATCAAGGTCCTTCCTAACTATATCTAATGCATTGGCAGATGAAATATCACAACCAGGTAGAAAAATTGCACCACTTCCTTTCACTAGTACCCTTGCCTCTTCTAATGACATATTGTATATTTCTTGTTTTATTTGATCTTATTCTTCTTTCTAGAATTTTTTTTGCAAAAAAGGTTAAATTTCTCCCTTGCTTCTTCAATCCTTCTTTTGATGTCAACACTTTTAACATGGATTAAAAACTCTTTAAATTCCTTAGACTTGAAAAAATCATCATCACACATAAACTCAATACAAGATTTTATCTGGACATCATCATCCTCAACCTCACTGTATACCCATTTTACAACCCTAGTAGGTGGAACCATAATATTCAATGCATCATTTCTCTCTTCAAGTAAATCCTCATCCACCACTTACTCCATTGGGTTTTGCTCACCAAATTCCTTTGGGACCTAAACCTCTCTAATGTGCTCACTTTCTAGGTAATCCACTAATGGGAGTATAGCAGGCCATCCACTAGTCTTACTTGATCTTGCATGGATGCTTGGAGTAGAAGATTGAGTTGGTTGGCTCCTTATCTAAGCATCATGATTTTATTTTACAACTTTAGCATTAATTTCGGATTGATTTACCTTTTCGAAGAAGCTCCTATAACTAAAATCATGAAGCATCAATTTTTCCTTTGCAAACTTACCATCCACTTCTAAATAAGGGTTGGCATAGAAGGAATTATCTTTCATCATCTTGTCCTCTATTGCACATATCCTTCCCCATGCATTTTTTCTTGCATTGACTTCCTCATCATTGGGTAAGTTTCTGATTACATCCTCTTGAAAATAGAACTGATGCTTTTTCTTGATCCCAATGACCTAGCTTTTCTATGATTTGAGATTACCCCTTCAGGATTACTAAATCTACAAATTTCCTAGTTCAACATGTAATTGTTTAGAAGAAAACTAAACCTCTCAATTCCCTCCTTTGAGGTACAACTAAAATATAGAAACTGGACATCAGGGTTCACAAGAGAAGCCTTACATGGAACTCTAAAACATTCTTTATCCATAGCATCCATTTTCCACATTACTTCCATAAAAGCTTGTATTTCTAACACATAAATGGGAAATTTGTGAGGTCACACTGGGGTTCCATAGATCCTAATTGTGGTGTAGTTGGTATGTATATATCAATCCCCCATTTGAATTTGTGTTTGGTGTCCTATTCATGTTATAGTGGCCTTACCATCTCTTTGACACCTCATGAAGTCCTTTGCAAAGGTTTCAAACCAAATTGTTCAAGCACCAAAAAATTGAAAATATTGCAAAACATGTTATAATCAAAATATGGATAATGTACATCCCCAATATGTGTCCACATTTGCACCAGTGATTCATTGTCCTTCTCATCAAAATCTCTCAATTTTATATAATTTCACATCAAATTCTTACTTTTCCATAGTAATAAATGAATCAATAAAGAATAATTCCTAAAGGATATTGGATGAGTGGCATCCTTCAACTTCACCAGGTCCTCATGCAAGTGTTAAGTAATGTAAGTGGCATAATCCCAAACCCCGTTCTAATATTTGTGTTGATTGCCAATTGCTAAAGTCATCAAGGCAATGCCCATCTTTATATCATAATCTTCATGTAGAACATGACATATGACATAATAAGTATTCCTAAGATAGTCTTCAAAGTAAAAAAAATCAAAAAATTCCACCTCAGAAGCAATAAAAGGAACACCACTCATTTTCAAGTCATGCCTCCTATGAATAATAAAAACACCCTTTCTATACCAAATTTTATTCTTCTCATACTAATTATATAAATCGTGGAACTTAATGGGTTCAGAGGAAAACAAATTCAATTAGAAATCCTCAATCATCTAACTCGTAGAAATCTCTAGCATGGGAAAAAGGTTAGGAAACCTTTTGACTATTGTATCACTTTTGTCATAACACTTGGCCAATGCTAACATCAAATCTACCTCCACAAATACATTCAAGCACACAAATTTTACTATGTTGCATACACATATGTTGCAAGTTGGGTGGTTGGATTCTCTTCATTTGAAAGCATAGTAGAATAAATCCCAACCACTTTGTGGCACCACAATATCACAAATTCTAGAAGCAACATTTCCAAAATGAGGAGTCAGGATACACTCACTAGTCTTTCTCTTCCCTACCTTCTTCTTTATTTCTTGGTTTGGGTCTTGAGGAGGTTCATCCATAAACCTAGGATGATCCTTCTTAATAGTCCTTTCCCTTTTGGGTGTACTTGCTTCATTAGGTTGATGTTGGTCACTTTGAGGTTTAGGCTTGCTAACTCATTTTTTTAGCAAGTTTCCTATGAGTTTTAGCTCTAGACCCACTAGGCTCACTCATTATTACTTAGCAACAATACTAGGGTTTTCAAGATACTGATAAATCACCCTAAGCAACTCAAAATGACAAATTTTGCAAAAAAACCAATAATTATATCCTTCTTATCTTGAACCCTACGAATAACAATTTCAACTCACTCCTAGCAAACTAAATTAGCATCTATAACACATATGACCTTGGCCACTTACAACATTCCTAGACCACCCAATAAAAAAACTAGTTTAGGGACCAAAAGATCAACTTACCTAGGAGAGAACTAGTTATTCTTTCTAATTAACTCTATTTGGTGCTTTTCTATTATCACTTCTCAACTTAGTGAATTCCTATGCCCATGCCAACTATAATTACTTAAAAAAGATACCAGACAATCTCTTTAATACCCTAGCATTGAAGTGAATTCACCATTAATGGTTGATGGGTCTTTCATGTGAGTGAGCTGATGGATAGTCATTATGGTTTGAATCCCAACTATTGATCTTCTAGTTTTAAAACATAATCAACGGTCCTCTTTTTCCATCACCCATGCTTTTAGAACAATCTTTTAAACTAGTGAAGAGATCTTGAGAACTTGTTATGTAGCCATCCACTAACACATAATAAATCATAGACCCTCTCACTCATCGCAGAAGAGTAGGAGGAATGCTTAGATGTTTTGGCAATAGGATTTTTCCTAGCGATGCCTTTGAGCCACTTGAACCGTCATATGTCACTGTAATGAGCTTGAAGTTGGAAATTTCTTTAGTGATGGACAAATGTGAAATAGAAATCTAACACATGGCTATCACACTGCTTACTTTATCTCTCTTTCCATCACTTATTGTTGAATCTAGAAAAAATTTTGAAACATTTTAGTGATGATGCAATACAACACACCACAATACTCATCGCTCATCACTAAAGTGAGGTCAAAGGTTTAAAGAACTTTAGTGATGAGTGATGTTGAAGGAAACTGTAACCCATCACTCGTTACTAAAATGAACTCACCAGTGAAGAGAACTTCAATGATGGATGGTTATTTAATTGAATAAGAATTCCCACATGAAAATAAGATGTTTTGAAAAGGGGCCATACTAAGTTCATGACGCTCAAACCCTTAGGAATAAAACATATGACTAACATCTTTCACCATGAAATATTTCAACCTGACTATAGGGGACATCAGAGTGATGTAGGGAAAGAGGGTGATGGGTAAACTTACATTGTGGTAGGTAAAAAAATGACTCAAAAGGATCAAGATTGAAAAGAGGGCTTCTAACTTAAACCCTAAACCTGAGCAACTAGCATGAAAAATTAAAACCATGACAAAGATAACTCCAGTTAAAAAATTTACAAATTTTCAAGAGCTCTACTAGTGGCCCTAGCTTAGGGATGCATACCCCTAGTGGGTATGGTGAGAATCTAGATCTCTCCATGAACCAGACCAACGCAGAGAAAACCAAAAACCTAGGAGCTTGCTCGGACAAGGCAAGCAAACATAGCAAAAATCCAACACACCAAACCTATTTATAATAATTACAAGGATATACAATGTACATGGAAAATAACCTATTTCAAGAGAAATAAGACTTCAAGAACTATCCATGTATTGGCAGTTCGAGAACCTCATCTGTCAAGGATTTCAAAAAGTATGAATCCTCCCCATCTGTATTTACAATCAAATATGGCCCAAACTAGAGAGGATCAAACTTCTCATGTTTCCCTTCATCTTCCATCCTTGGGTATGTGCAAGATCATGATGGGCCAAAAAGTGGCAATATGATGGGTATGTGTAGGGTATGTGGTTGATGAGTTTTTTTTACCAAAAATTGATGAATTGAAAAGGGTTTTTAAAGGAGATTCTAATATTTCCACCAATATAAATAATTCTTAATTTGAATTTAATAAATTATTATTATTCATTTTCTATTTGAATTATGACTAAAGTCGTAATTGATAAGCTGATTGAAAAGCATCTATAGCTTTCAAATGGTATCACATTTTTTTGAATCTAGAACATACGTCACATTCTATGCTTCACATACTATAGGATTAAAAACAAAAAAAAATGAATTTCATCAAGTTTCGAATAAGTTAAGGTGGTTAGACATACAAGTTTTTATAATTTTTAAAAGTTGTAATAAAAAATTCAAAATTAATTATTTACTTAGAAACAAATTACATAAAAATATGCATCACATCGGGACATGCGTCCTCTATTTATATCTAAATATTATAAAAAAATATTATCATTTTATTGTGGTTAGGATGGTCAGACATACACATATTTCTTATTCTTTCCCTGAAATTTATGTACTACTCCATTGAAATTTCAAATTTTCACCAAATAGATTTAAAAAAAAAAAAAAACCTAGTAGTTTAGAAACTACATTCAATTTGCTACAGATTCTATGCTTACACATTTTTGAAATAATATAGATAACTTATTCAAATTTTTACGTCAAGTTGTCTCACTCTAATTTTTCTAAAAAATTTGCCACTTGAGGGCCTATTTTTTCCATGATGATCCTACACATACCCCCTTGCATTCCACATTAAGACCATGCATCCAATTTTGAATTTAATTTCAATGGACCTTTTATCATATAAGTGTTTGACTTGAAGTTGTAACCTCTCATTTCTTTTATGAGCTTCTCTTTTAGTTTCGCCATGCTCAATTAGTTCTTCCATCCTATGTTGCATCTCATTAGAGATGTCATCATCATATTCTTGAACAAATTTATACATCTTTATCAAGTTGTTATGAGCTATCCTTTCTTCCACCCCATATACTAGGTTAAATGGTGACTTCCCAATGACCTTTTAAACTGTAGTCCTATCTACTTACAATGCATGGTGCATTTTTGAATCCCAATGCCTTCTTGTTCTTCTCAATTAGTTGTTTGATAATCTTCATCAGACTCTTGTTACTGGATTCTACCTATCCATTAGCTTGTGGGTGATAAGGAGATGAGTAAGAAATACATATACCAATTTTATTACAAAATTTAGTAAACTCTTCAAATCTAAAGTGCATGGCATTACATCAGAAATGATTCTTTTTAGGACTCCAAATCAACTTAATATGTTATTCATCAAAAATTATATCACTACTTTATTTGTTTCTTTTCTTGTGGGAATTGCTTCTACCCACCTTGTAAATTAATCTATAGCAACAAGGATCCAAGAGTGACCCCCACTTGACTTTTTTGACGTCTCTCTAATAAAATCAATGCCCCATTATTGAAAAGGGGCCTGAACTGAAACTTGTCTAAGAGGAAGGTTGCCAATTTTTTTTAGCTTACCAGTAAATCTTTGGCAAGCATCACACCTCTTAAAAAACTTATGGGCATCTTTGAATATAGTCGACCACCAAAAGCTTGCTCTCAGTATTTTATGAGTAGTTTTCTTGGCCATGTAGTGACCTCCACATGATCCCTTGTGCATTTCAATTAAAATGTCTTCTACCTAGTCCCCATCTACACATTTGAGTAACACACCCTCTGGGCTTCTCCACCAAAGTTCACCATCAATAATAATGTATTTGATAGCTTGCAACTTGAAAGTTCTCCTTTGATTTTTGGGAATTCCTTTTAGGTCATTGCATAGTCTGTAGGTACTCTACAATCCTTCTATACCATCCAAAGGTTTGCATGTCGCATATGGGTGCAACATTTTCATGTTTAGCTTGATTGATCTGATTAGCTTCCAAGTTGGTCTCAATCGTCAACTTGGTCAGACCCTGACCTCTCACTATCTTTGTAATTTGGATGTCAATGTTGAACTCTTGGATCCTATTGATCAACATGCATCTTTGACCTATGGTCTCCTGTTGAGTGAAAATACCTTTGACTGGTGCACTTAGAACATATGCTACAATAGTCGCTCCAATTAGATATGGTCTAAAATTCTTAACAACCTTTACCAAGGCATATGCTTTATTTTCTATCACATCATATTTGAGCTTGAAAGCCTGCAAAGACTTGCTGAAGAATGCAACAGGTTGCTCAAAACCATCAAATCATTATTTTGCAACAATACCCCTACCACTAGATGAAATGAAGCAAAAGTGAATAGTTGAAATGGCTTTGCATAATCAGGGGATTTTAGCACATGCACTTCTTTGATGGCATCCTTCATGGCTTAAAAATATTTGGTAGGCTCTTTTGTCCATGCTACCTTTTCTCCTTTCTTTATCATCTTTGAAATTGGCCTAACAATTTCATCGAAAATAGTAACAAATCTCCTTAAAAGGTTAATTTTCCTGAAGAAAGATTGGATTCCCTTGATATTTCTAGGCTGTGATATTTTATCTATAGCTGCTACACATTTAGGATCAATCCTGACCCCATCTTTTGAGACAATATGCCCTAACAGCTTATCTTTTTTAAGTCCAAAAGAACACTTCTTGGGATTCAAAGTGTATCACAAAAAATGTATCCTTGACATGTTCACACTCATTTGGGTTTTCTTATGGATGTTAGCCTATTTTTTCCTAGATTTAATGTTGTAATGTGGTCAACACATTCACATTAGGTCTTGGACCCTTGTGAATAAATAAGAATTCTATGATGTCTTGTAAAAGTTTTGTGAAGTGTTGTAACCCACGTTCACACTTTTCTAGGACCTTTTTAATATAATTCACTTAAAGAACCTCTTTTTACCACCTACCAATGTTAAAAGGCATAGAAAAACTGAGAGGGGGTAAATCAGTTGTCACGCAATTCAAACACAAAACTTCACACTTGTCAACTTCACAAAAACACTATTTTGTTACTAAGTATGAACATTAAATGCAAATAATAGAAAGCAAAATCAAATATAAGAGGTTCACTGCTTGAATACAAAGGCTCACTTCCTACAAATAGGACTCACTGTCCAAAAGGAGCATCACTACCTACTGACAAAAAAGATAACAAAATATCAACCACAACAATTTACACACATTTGCTGCCTTAATTAGAAGATTCTAGAACCTTTCAACTCACTACTTTTAGGAATCTAACACAATAAAGTACTGCTACCTCAACTCCCTTTCACACAACTCTACTTCTCACTTGTGGATTTGTTACTTTGTATGTTTAATCATTCGTAGCTCAACTTTAATTTATACCATCTTCAACCTTAGAAACTTTCTCCATAGTCAGCTACATATGCTTCATTTCATAAATTCAAATTAGATCAGGAACTCAACATTGAAGTGGTGGAAAGGAATGGGAGTGGACCACACCAATACTTAACTACAACCCAAAACAACATCTTGTATCAAATACATGCTTCCTTAATTAAATTTTTAATCCTTCATACGCGGTGATCCCACAAAGCTGGTTTACAATTTCTGGGAGGAAATGATTTTTGTTGAAATCACATATTTTTAGAAAATATAATGATTTAAGCCTTAAAAGGTTCCATTTAAAGAATTCCAATTGAAGAGGTTTTGATCAAACTACCTTAAATCAAACCCCCTTGGATAGAACCCTGCTAGTTTTAAGCTACACCTTCAACAGAGTCTCCTTTACACCTATCAAAATGCTGATAAAAAACCACTTTTGATTTACCTTTTGGGGGATCAAATGAATTCATTTAATTTTATTTTTTTCAAGCATGTATTCCTTATTATAAGCTTTCCAAAAAGTATACTTTTAAATAAATTTAATTTAATTATTATATTTATTTTTTATTTCTCGTGAATGTAGGTTTTTCACCGAAAATCAATCTCTTTGTTCTGCACATGTGGAAAAATAGCAGATTATTAAAAAAAATAAAAAAAAAATATTACTGCACTAGATATCGAATTCCTTGATCTAACAAAGAAAAAAAAAAGAATTTTGATACATACAAAAAAAGTTACGCATTATATGGTCGCGCTATGTTTGAATTATAATTGGTTTGAATTTGAAATTTGATTAAAGAGAAAATATTCAATAAAAAACTATATGACCAAGTGGAAGCACTAGATATCAGAGTTACAAATATAAACTCAAAAGAAATAGAATTTTATCCTTCATGGAAAAAAAGCTATGTGTTATACGGTGAGCATCACTTTTTAAAAATGTTGTTTTCTGAAAAAGACTAGTTTTTGAGGGAGATCGAAAAGGAAGTGCAATCTAATTCCAAAAATTTTGAAAAAATATATTTAGAATTTAGAGACAAAATTTCATGAAACTCTAGTTTACATCATCTTCAAATTCATCACGGTTTAGCTGCTATAGGTGCCCAAAAGTGAAGATTTAGTTAAAAAAATATTTTTGTGTCTAGTTTGGCCAAAAATTGTAAACCACTATTGTGGGATCACCATATGAAGTGTAAACATCAGGTTGGCCAAACCTAATGAAAGTACAAATGAACATTGAAGTACACATTTCACAGCAAGAAGATAACATGTGGATGACATAACACACTTTAATATGCATGAGAACACATCTTCGATACATTTAGATAAATTCACATCAAGTGCAACAACCTTCGAACATAGAAAACCTTCCAATAGTCCAACCAGACTACACAGATACACACAAAAGCTTTGGAACTCATCTTCCGAAGGACTAAACCATGAATACCTTCATTACAACACAAAGACCACCATTACAAGAGATATTCCAAATCTGCAAGATATGAAACAAATTAGTGGAGGACTATGGAGAAAAAACATTTCTCCTAGTCCATAGACAAACAACTCTGTCAAACCAGTTCACACACCAGTGATCATAAATTTAACACTCCATCAATCCAAAAGCTAAAACCTAGGATATTTTACCAACAAATTCCCATAAACAATCCTTCATATCCACACAAGCATAGGATCAACATAGAAGAAACACTGAGCACATACCAGAGCACATTCTCAACACATATGTAACTTTTCCTTCACTCTTTATTAATTTTCTCAAAATCACTTGGTATCCCATCATTTCATCACATCTGTAGCACCATCAAAGATAGCTCCATGTGCTCACAACATCTCAATAGCATCTCACCTATACATGCACAATCTACAACATCATGTATTGTGTTGACATTAATGAAAAAATCAATGACAACACCACCAAACTTGCTCATACTTGCAACAACCAAACCTTATTTCAAAGTGTTGTAAAGTGTTGTAACAAACTATCACACTTTTTTAAGGATTTTCATCAATAATTTGACCCTTTATTATGTTTAAATGGCCCCTTATTACACTTATAGGCCCTTCTTAAGTGTGATTCGAAGAATAATCCTATTAAACATCATTAAATATAGTTTAATTCCCAACACCTACTAAAATTTCCCTTGTGGGACCAAATTGCCACTAGGACCTAACTTAGTCCCACTTGACACAAAAATCAAAATTATTTCAAAATTCTAGTGAGATATTAATTTCTAAACCTTGAGGTCGGCCTATGATGTGTTATTTTTTAGAAAGTTTGTATAATCATGTAAAAATAAAGGGATTTCCTCTCATTTTCACCCCCATTCATTCATTCACTCAATAATTCATCCACTTAATCATTTAAGCAATTATCAAGTATTCTAGGGATTATCAAGCATACATCCATTGGAGCTTCTACTTGCATATCTTCAAATTTCTACTTCAAGGGTTTGGTGAGTTGTACCATTACATGTTGTTCATTCATCATTCTCTTTCCACTTCATTTCATTTTCAAGGGTTTAATTACCAAATCGGGGTTTGACCAAGGTAAACCCCTATTCATTAACCCTTCACCCTTTTCTTCTCTTTGCATGCGTGTTTTGCAAGTCTTGTATGTAGATTTTTCAAAGAGAAAGGTGTTAAAAGGTGTCATAAATTCATTAAAGTCATTCAAAGTCAACAAAGCCCTAAAATAAGCTTGGAGATCAGCTATAGACTAGATTCTGCAGATTTAGATCGAAAAACTTATCAAGAACAAAAGTACAGATTGAAGACTACAAATTCCTCTACAAAATTTCCCAATATTCATAGGTGCACTAAGTCACCATCTATGGAAAATTAGTCCCAAGTTACTAGGCTTGCAAAGTGTTTTCTATATTTCTGGATACCCTTTTGGCTGAAACCTCTTTTGGCAAAATCTCTCGAAATAGGACTAAGTCATCCAGCTTGGCGTAAGTGTCCTAGTTGGCTTCAACAGTAATTTATATAGGATAACAAAGCCTTTTTGCATCACATTCTAGTTCCTAGATGCACCTCTTCAGTTTCATTAATTTTTGTTATAGTTTACTTACATTTTTAGTTCATTTTTCATATCACATTATGTTTTCAAACATCTTGCATTTGATTAGTTTTTCATTAATAATTGATCTCTTTTATTAGTTCTTTTCATGTAGGGGATTCCATTTAGACATATTTCAATCATATTGACATTAGTCTTGAGTGAATCCCCAAGTTTTTGTGGGATACCTTTCTCCTTTTAGGTACAAAACCTTAGAAGTGCAAGAGATTTCCTATCCCAAAAAAATTGTAGTTCACAAAGAAATCACGTACTCCCAGGCTCTAAAAAATATTTTCTCCAAGTGAGAACAATGATCCTCTTCCTTCTTGTTGTGAGCAATCAAGTCATCCTAATATATAGCTAGGAAGAGGTTAATAAAATCTGCAAAGGTGGCATCCATGGCTCTTTGAAATGTTGCACCAGTGTTGATCAAGCCAAATGGCATTCTCACATACACATAGGTTCCCCATGGTGTAGTGAATTCAATCTTGAACTATTTGGATTCTCTCACCATGACCTAATTATAACCTAAAAACACATCCATCAGTGAGAGAAGTTCACATCTTGTCACCTTTTGAAACATTGCCTCCATGTTAGGCAGAGGGTAATTTTCTTTCAGGGATGCTACATTTAGATTCCTAAAATCTACACAAAGCATCAAACCCCCATTATTTTTCTTGACTAGAACTAAATTTGAAACCCACGAAGAGTTCCTCTTTCATTTTTGGTTGCAATGTGGGATTTATTGGCCTTTTATTTTTCCTAAAAGGTTTCACATTAGGATTCAAAGGTATATCATGATGAAATAGATATTGTTAGCAAAAGACACTAGAAATTTTTTTAGGTGTTGTCATTGATGGAAACCCTAGCTGGTTAGTGGATCCACACATCATCATTTACTCCTATCGATAGACAGATTGGCGATAATCAAGAAGAACAAAGTATCCAACAGTTTTGTGATCAACAATTCACTTGTAGATTTTCTATTATTATTTTGAGTTGTGGATCTCATGGAAGGTTTATTAATGTATTTCTGGTGTTATTCAAAAATCTTAGTGCCTCATACCAAGTTATGTGTAAGTCTAGAGATACAGTTCAATATCTTTCTGTTCAATAGTGTTTTGTGGCCAACTCAGTTTGTATATCATGTTGCGGATATTCGAGGAATATTTTTTCAAATTTTTTTGTGTTCAAGCATTTTTTTTGGGTACAAGCTAAGTCTTGGATGACTGTTGTGGATTTACATTAAATATTATTTATGATTTAAGTTGACAATTGCTAATATTTGTAAGTTTCATTGAGGTTGACTTGTTCCAACTAAGTTATTGGTTGCATATATATATATATATGATCAATTATATCATTTCTTATGTGGGTAAGGTGTTTTTATGTGTTTTAAAATTATTAGAAGGGTGATTAAGTGACTATGCATAGTTTCACTTGTGCATTAAATATTTTGTAGTGCGAGTTTGTATGGAGCAGAGAAAAATTGTAGAATAAATCAAAAGGATAGAAGATCGACTATGGAGCCTAACCAAAACTGTAATCAAGAATTTGTAGATTCTATTCTCTTAGTTCATTCTCTTGGATCTAATACAAATCATTGTAAGGAAGTGAGCCTTTCTATTTTGAGCAGTGAGCTCTAGGAAGTGTGCCTGAATGCAAGTGCATTCCTATTTTGTAATCTTTCTTTTGGGTATACTTAGATTATATTGTGGATTGGCCATCCACCATGGTTTTTCCTCTAACAGGGTTTCCATGTAAAAATCTTGGTGTTATGGTGTTGTTATTGTTTACTTTTTGTTCATGCATATTTCCTTTATTGAATGCTTAAGTGAGTTAAAGATAAAAATAATAAATGCAATTTTTGCACAACACTGATTCATCCCCCCTCTCAGTGTTGCTTGTTTCCAACAGATCCTCCCTACAGGCCTTTAGGTCATAATATGACCATGCAAATACATGGTTGCACTTCCTCAATAAGGCAATCAGCATGGTTCTGACATGAGGTTTGATCTTCTTCCCTATGTACACCTTTTTTAGAGAATTCTTCACTCCAATATTTATTTCTTCCAAGTATTCCTTATGGGAAGATGCTTGCTTAATATTTGATTTATCAGGGCCATTAAAAACCCTCTCTAATGCAACTAGTCCATTGGGAATCTTTTTGGTTTTCAAGTAGATCACCTCATTCCCAAATAATGTTTCTTTTCCATCAACCTCCACCACTAATGAGCAAAACTTAATTTATTGACTTTAATATTGATCAATATAGTGAATTTATTTTAAAATAACATTTCCATCATTAAATACTTTCCAATTGCAAATTTTTTCAGGAAATACAAGTTGGGTTTGTACTTCTATTCTTGAAATTCCATCAAAGGTGAAATCATCTAATTTGAAAATAATATTAGCTAACAAATCTACATTGATATTCATTCCCCTTTCTATCTAGTATGTGTTAAAAGCATCAAAGGCCTTAATAGTATCCCAAAATGCATTCCTATATTGATTAAGAATTTTATTTTTGGAAACAAATTTGGATCTAAATTGGAAAAAAAATAATTCAAAATCTCCCAACACTTCTAACATCTTAATACCTTGCTTTGAGGCTAACTTTATACCAAGCAACAAAGCATCATATTTGGCCACATTATTTGTACAAGAAAATTTTAATAGAAAGGATTACTTGAATGTATTACCTTGTGGGGAGGTGAGAGTAACTCCTACACTTGAGCCCTCCTTAGAATAAGCTCCATCAAAATACATGGTCCAAAGAGCATCTTCTTCTGGGGCATCTAGGACCTCCTTATCAATCGGTGCAGGATTGACTTCTTCTTGTTTCATTTCTTCAACCCAAAAAGTATCTAAACTGATATCTATGAAATTGATTATCATTGGTTCCTTTGGCTCATCCACATGTTCAATCATGTGGAAAACTCTTGGTGCTCTAGCAGTATTAATATCCATTTGGTCAATTGAGAAAATGGAAAATGACAAATCACACTATATACTTCCACATATGGACTCACTCCATTATCTTGATAATAGCATCCAATTTAAGTTGGTACAATGTCCACCATTATGATGCTCATAAACAACTCCTTCTCAGGGAAGACTTCAAATTTATATGGAACTCTATTGATTACTCCTATAACAAGCACCTCTCTTGAGTTAATAGTATAACACTTCCCATAATGCTATCAACCTTCAAACCCATTCCTTCTATAATTTTTACTAGCATCACATTGTTTGAGGCCCCAAAATTGATCATGCAGTTCCTAAGCAGCTTCGCATCAATAATCAATCTTACAAAAAATGGGTTGACTTGGCTTGGGTTTTTAATAACTCTAGTTCCCAAATATATTTTAGGATTTTCATTAATCACTACTTCCACCTCAACATTCGTCTCTTGGCTTTTTCTTGATTCAGGTTGATCAGTCACCACTTTATCCTTACAACCCATAGCGACACTATTGATGAGAGCAACTATCCTATTCTTATGCTCATCAATTCTCATCATTTCTAACCATGGGACCATAACTTTAACCTAAGACAATACTTGGAACATATCTACAATAGAATCATTTGGTAACTTAGTGAGTATTACTTCCTTATAAATTACCTTTTCATCTTGTCTTTCAACCTTTTTAGTAATTGTCTTTAGATCCTTGGCCTTCACAACTTGAGAAACATATTGACCATCAATCTTAGCCTTACTTCCCTTCTTATCCCAAATTCTCATCTCCTTACCTTCTTTAGGTCTTTCATCTTCTTTCTTATTGTTTTATTATTCCCTTTATTTGTTGCATTGTTCTCCTTAATCAACATGTTACCAGGGCTACCCTGATTACCATTTACAATCCTATTTCTCAAATGAAGATTTCTTCTTGCTTGAGCAGACAATGTAATTGTGAAATCATCAATTTCTTTGTTTGAAGGTGTTATCAAATAAATATTTCTTGAATAATGAGTGTAAACAATGTAGTCATTCTCTCTTTCTTCATCTAAAAATACTTGTTGATGGTAAGAACTTTCCTCCTACCTCTGAATATCCACATCACTTCTATGAGGATCATCATTAGAAGAGTACTCATCATAGGAAAAATATGATTTGGTCATAAGCACATTCATAATTTCATCATGATCATGAGGATAATCATAACCTCCTTGATCATCTCGTGACTCTTCTACTGATCTTGCAATAATACACTAATGTTCAGAATGAGGCATTTGACATACTCCACACCATGGTAGATCTTTAGGGACATTTGTGGAATGTTTTTGCAAAGGATCAGGTGTACTTTGAATATTCTTCTGATTATTGTTAATTAGATTCATGTTGTGCTAGTTAGTATGGTAAGGGTAATCCTACAATCTTGGTGACCTTTCATTTCTTTGGAATTGTGTCTTATCATTATTTGTTGCCTTCTACAATAGACTAAGAACCTAATCTAATTTCTCATCAGGGGTACAACTTTACCTACCTTTTCATTTTGAACTCTAGGATTCTTCAGAGCTTTAGGGTCATCCCTTCTTCCCACTTTACCTGATTCTCTCCTATTATTTTCTATACTGATTGGAATTTTGTAGGCTTCTCTTAGTTTTTGGATTCTTATCTCTAAGAAAGTAATACATTTTTGAATCATATCATTACAATATACCACTAGACATGCATTTTAATTGTGCCTAAAATAACTAGGGACTTTATATATAGCCTTTTGGAACCTTGATTTAAACTCAGTTTCCATTTCATTATTTCCATTTGTGATATTGTTAAAATCATTTAACCTAAACCCAAGATCGGTTTGGTCTCCATACTTTCCTCTAAAAATTTGGTAGAAATCATCCTTGGAATCAATGCTTGCATCAAATAAGCTCGTGTACCAATACCTAGCATCTTCAGTTAAGGATTGCATAAAATATTTCATGGCAACATCATCATCCCATAGCTTGATATATTATACAAAACTTTGAAAAGATTTAAAATGGTTCTCACCATTGAGAGCATTATTGCCAATAAACTTGGGTAGATGTTTTCTTGCATTGTTTGGGATATGATTGTTGGATGCAAGCAACACTGAGAGGGGGCTTGAATCAATGTTCAATAATTTTGATTTACAAAACAAATCTAAAAAAGATGAACAACAATAATAGAACTCTATATAACATTAGTAACACATAATAGATGAAAACATGTAGTCACATCAATAATCACCATGTAACACTAGATGTTTTTACATGGAAACCATGTTAGGGGAAAATCCATGATGGAGGTTAATCCACAAAGTTTACTTTGTTAAAAGTAAAATAAAAGAGGGGAATGCACTTGCATTCAGGCACACTACCTAGAGCTCACTGCTCAAAGAAAGAGGCTCACTCCCTTACAATTATAATATAGATTACAACAAAATTTGAACTGAGAGTACAACATCTACAAATGCCAAAATTCAGTTCCAATGAAGAGCACAATCTGACTTTGGACCTTCTACTCAAATTTGTTCTACTCTGCTTTGCTCTCTTGCTGAAAACCCTTCAATACTAGAACTAATGTTCCATCAATCATCTGCTCTACTATTTTTCACACACATATACATATCTCTTCACATCATTCATACACAAAGTGAATTATTGATCTTCCTTATATATCCGCTAACCCAAAAATTCAATACATGTCGACCTTTTAACAAAATATAATATTCTCTAGTTATATCAGCCATGTTGGCCTTAAATCTTTAATTATAAATGAAGCGTGCCTTCATAAGTTAACTAGACTTATAGAAGGGACCCATACCATTGTTCTAAACAAAAGAGATAAAAAAATAATTATTCCACATACATCCACAATTCACCACATCGAGTATGTTGGCCATAGTGAAAAAAATAGATCATGAATCATGCCACCAAACCTCTTAACTAGAGCTATGATTAATACAACACCACACAACTTCTTCAATAGAATAGTGTACAAGCTAAGAAAAATTCCTTGGAGATCCACACTTCAAAATAGTGATCCAGTGAAGTAGTCGAATCAACATACCAACTAGATGTCTTATTCTTCACTTTCTTTGTCAATGGAATGTAGAGACTTAGATTCTTTACCATTGGTACGAACACAACTCATACTATGGGCCCAACTGTAGACTCTAGTTTCCATCAATAACAACATAAGTATCCAAAGTCAATCTCTCAAAGCCATATTCCAACAATCTCCCCCTTTGGCATTGATGGCAACACTTAGTGAAAAATTTACCAAGTGTCAAAAACAAAAAAGAAATATCAAAGCCAAAACTACTACTCCCCGATTGGACGTCAGGAAATTTTTCACTTCATTCTCTCCCCCTTTGACATCAATGGAAAATCTCTACTACATCCACTCTACACTTCTCTTCCTTATCCTATCCTTTAAAATATTTTACTACACAGACTCTTACTCCATTCTCTCCCCAAATACTGATGCAAAATTTGATCAAAATTTGACAACTTGTACGAAAAATTAAGAAAATTATTTTATACTTAGCTTTCAATTCCAGAAAGAATTTCTTCTAGGAATCCATTGCAATCCCAATGGATATGATCAGACTATTTTTCTCTAATGTTCTGTTGATTATTTGAACAAGAGACTTAGGAATAGTGATTGTTTCTTCTAGTTTTTCTCTTGATTTAAGAATATCAATCATTTGTTCTAATCTCCCTTTAGTTATATCTTTTTATTTCCAAAAAGCATCAATGAGAGAATTCTTAGCAGTATGAACTTTTGCATGCTCAATCTATAAATCATAAACTTTCTTCTTCACATCTCCATTCTTATCAAGAAGCATACTATAATTCTATCCAATTTTAACAAGCTCACTTTCAATATCTTCAAGCTTATCCTTGTACTTTCCTACCACATGAGGCCACCTAAGACAATAGTTAAAGACTTTATTTTCCAAATGAATACACTATCTTAGATCACTCATTTTCTTCTTTAATCTGGAAAGAGACAATCTAAATTGCATTTTTAAATGAGAAATTATTTCTTCTTCCTTCCTTTCTAGGGGCACAGAGTCCATAGATATCTTGACACATTCAATGAGTTCTTCTGGGAGAACATCCTACAGACTTTTCAACTCAATATTGTTATCAATAAAGTACCTTGCTAGAGTGTTTTCAATAAAATTCTATTTATAGGATGGACCATTTATCCATATACTAGATATCTTTTGCATACCATCCTCATCCTGAATGATTTGCATTATCTTCATATTAAAATGAGCATTTTCCCAATCATTGTCTTCAACAATTATTATTTCTGGTTCATCTGGTTTTGGTTGATCTCTGGGAACATATTATTCAAAAACTTCATCTTCTACATCCACAACCACTTGACTTTTCCCTTTTTCTTCAAACTTTGCAGACTTGGGTGCCAGAGGAGTGACATCAACTATATCTCTTTCTCTCTTCTTCTTTTTCTCTCCTTTTCTAGAAGATGATCCAAATTTAGTTATTTATGCTAGAGGAGGGACAACACCTTCTCCAAACCTTTCTAATACCTTTCTAAAGAAATTGTCATACACTTGTTCACAATTTTCAAAAGAATTATAATGATTGAAGATTTGCTTATAGATTGACATATTCTCTTTCCACACTACATTGTCCTTCAATGGAAAATATTTTAGAAAGTAAATCATAATACATGTTTCTAGAGTACCAAACCTGAATTGGTAGCCAATATCCTTAGTTAATTGAACATTCTCCAATAGTTTCTCCTTCAACAAATTACATAGATCAAAGTCCTCATTTTCAATTATCATTTTGTGGGTGATATATGCATCACCTACTGAGGTTGATCCTTCTCCGTTCCTAAATTAAAATTTGTATGAGACTCCATAAGCCACACACCTCGTTAAAGGGTCTTTAATCATTGAAATTTTTAGAGCCCTCAAATCTCCCCTTATTCTGGTTAGGGCTTCAAGTTCCACATTACGAATTGACTTTTTCTTTGGTACATCACCAATATTGCATAATTCTATTAAATTTATGATTACATCCTTGGTAATTTGATATGGTTTATCCAAATTGAGAATATCACCATCTAATTTGTTCGGGAAAAACAAAATCATTTCTATATTGATGAAATGAGGATAGTCGTTCCATATATCCAAATTCTTGTGTTTTGATCCTTCAAGCCTTCTAAAATCGGTGAGCAACAACAAATTTCTTTCATCCCTAATCTTTTGGTTGCTATACTCATCTAGGGTTAAATGCTACCTTTTATTTGCTTCATGTTTCACTCCGAATATAGTTGTACAAATTACAAAATAGATGTAAAATCAATGATTAGCATAAATACTTGGAGATTTTCCACTAAAATGACCTTTCACACCTTGAAATATTGTAGGAAAATTCTCTCAAACTATTCTCCTTCAATGCTTGGTGCTGAAATAGGGTTCAAAATTCCCTTTTATAACTTTAATTTTTACCACAATAAATGTGTTGCCCTAGAAGTTCCGGTTACACTCCAAACTCAGACAACAAGCTAAGAATTCAACTTTGGACTTATACCATTTCAACCAATTCATCATATCATTGTAAATACTTCCATCAATGGATAATACAATGATTGATGACATCCAAAGATTTGATTCCAACAATACATGGGGGGGCAATGAATTTTCATGAAAAACTCCCCCTAGGCCATTGGCCTAATATCAATTGCTAGAGGAGCTACCAGAGGGATCTTTTGGTATAGCTTTATTTCCTTCACCCATGTCTTCTTCATCTAATATTTTATTTCTCCACAAAATATTTTTCTTTACCTTTAATGTCTTTGTATGAATTTCTTCCTTGATACACTGGACCTCTTTTATTCATGTTTCTGTTCTGGTAGAGCTTTGCAATGTGACCAAGATTGTTACAATTGAAACATACCAGACATTTTTTTCTTGTACCATCCATTCCACTTATTTCCTCCTGACTTGCATTGATTAGAAAAATGTCTAAACCTTCCACAGGTATAGCATTTAATGTTACTAGTACTGACAGTCATACTCCTACATTCTAAAGCCTTATGACCAAACTTCTTGCATTTGAAGCATTTACTAGAAAATGATAGAGTACTAGATTTTATCTTTCTTCTACACTAAGAGGCCATATATCCAAATTTATTACAAACAAAGCAATATCAATTAAATCTTTGAGAATTAGGTTACCTTACCAGATGTCATCTTCCTTTGTTCTTCTTTTTAGGATTCTTTTGTTCAAATCTAAAGCATTCTCCCTTCTCATATCCAAGACCTCACTTATCATTTATATCCTTATGACTTTTGGTTATTTCTTAAAACTTGGTAGAACTTATCCTGAACTTCTCCTTGAATTCATTTACAGTAGCAAGCTCATTCCCAAGAGTGACCATCTATCTCTCAATTTCATGTTCATGATTTTTGGCTCGATGCAATTCGATCTCTAATTGAATAAATCTATTTTTAATTCTATTGCAATCTTTAGACTTTTCTCTCAGAGACTGGACCGGATTCTCCTCATTCTTCTTTCTTTGCTCAACCTCTTTAGTAAACTTCATTGCCACAGATTCCATTTCAAGTCTTAGAGTTCCATTTTCCTTGGCTAGCTTTTTACATTCTCTTGTAATCTCTTTTAGAGTTTGATTCAAATGGACATCATCTGATCCTTTTTTTTCTTTCTGCTTCAACTAGTCACAAAGTTCCTTTCTTTTCTCCCTTGACTCATTAATCTTGTCCTTCAGTGATTGAATTAATTTTTTGGCATCTGCAAGATTTTCCTTAAGTTCCATGACCTCTACCTTAGATTGATCAAGATCATCAAGTGCCACCATTAGTTGTTGTTGAGTACCACCAACATCCATTGTAATTCAAGATTCACCTCAAGCTACTAAGCTTCAAAAGACGAACCTTCTCTAATACCAATTATTGGATGCAAGGAACACGAGAGAGGGGTGAATCAGTGTTCAATAATTTTGATTTACAAAATAGATCTAAAAACCATCAACAACAATAATAGAACTCTATATAACATTAGTAGCACATAACAGATGAAAACATGTAGTCACATCAATAATCACCATAACACTAGATATTTTTATGTTGAAACCCTGTTAGGGGAAAAACCATGGTGGAGATTAATCCACAAAGTTTACTCTATTAAAAGTAAAATAAAAGAGGGGAATGCACTTGCATTCAAGTGCACTGCCCAAAGCTCATTGCTCAAAGAAAGAGACTCACTACCTTACAATTATAATATAGATTACAATAAAATTTGAATTGAGAGTACATCTACAAATGCCAAAATTAAGTTCCAATGAAGTGCACAATCTGACTTTGGACCCTCTGCTCAAATTTGTTATGCTCTGCTATGTTCTCTTACTAAAAACCCTTCAATAGTAGAACTAATGTTTGATCAATCAACTACTCTAATCTTTTTCACACACATATACATCTCTCTTCACATCACACATACACAAAGTGAATTACCAATCTTCCTTATATATCTACTAACCCAAAAATTCAATACATATCAGCCTTTCAACAAAATATAATATTTTTTGCTTATATTGGCCATGTTGGCCTTAAATATTTAATTAGAAATGAAGCGTACCTTCATAAGTCAGCTAGACTTATAGAATGGACCCATACCATGGTTCTAAACATAAGAGCTAGCAAAATAATTATTCCACATACATGCATGATTCACCACATCGAGTATGTCCACCATAATGAAAAAAATGATCATGAATCATGCCCCCAAACCTCTTAACTCAAGATATGATTATTAAAGCACCACACAACTTATTTAGTAGAATAGTGTATGAGCTAAGAAAACTTCCTTGGAGATCCACACTTCAAAAGAGTGATCCAATGAAGTAGTTAGATCACCATACTAACCAGATGTCATCTTCTTCACTTTCTTTGTTGGTAGAATATAGAGACTTAGATTCTTTGTCAGTATGAATGCAATTGATACTGCGGGCCCAACTATAGACTCTAGTTGCCATCAATGAAAACATAATTAGCCAAAGTCGATCTCTCAAAGCCATATGCCAACAAGGATTTGGGTACCCCAGGATGTTCTCAATACATATTTTCCTATATCTATCAGTGTGTAATAATCTCCTTCCAAAGGGTCCCTCTTCCTCATTCTAATTATCATGATGCCTTCTCCTCTCATAAATATTTTCATGCCTCCTTGGTTCAGAATCATATGTATTATTTTGCTAGGATTTTCTAGCCCTATTCTCTAGTTGTGAAAATAAATTGGAAGGATTCACACTAGATAAATGATTAACATTCACATGAGGACTGGGAGTTGGTGTATGGGTTTGAGGGGTCGAGGTTTAAGGGATAGTAGCCTTTATGGTAGACTCTAGAAAGCCTAGCTTCCTTTTCATTTCAGTGTTCAAAGCTAATAACTCCATCTCTAGAACTTTCGTTAGTAGTTCCTCTTTTTTTTTTACCAACCTTTTGGCTAATGAAAGAGTATTGTTATTTGGAACATTTCCATGAGAGGAACATCCCTCATTTATCTTTATACCCCCTACTAGCTTATTTCCCTTATCTAAGGTCTGGTGAACTTCCTTAGCATTATTAGGGATGGGATCAATCTTTATGGAAGCCTTCACATTAGGATCAGTCCATGTATTTACACAAGCATTGTTAGCTGAGGTAGTCATGGGATCCTTTGTTGCAATCTCTATAACAATAGGACTAGTTTCTTGGGTAGACTAAGTCGCTAGTCATTCTAATTCTTCCATCTGCTGGGAATTCCTTTGTAACATCTCTCTCTCAACCATAGCTTCCCTTATCCTTTTTTATTTCTCCTCATCCCACCTTTCCCTTGACTCATCACATATTAATTCTCTTTCTCATAGGTGTTGAACATCATTGAAAATTTCCTCCTCATCGAGTGATGTGGTATCAACATTAGCTGCTACTACAACTTCAACAGGCTTAAGGGTATTTTCATCTAAATTTTCATAGGAATACTCATCAAAACTAGTCAATAAGTCAAAAGGAAGAGGATAATTTTCCTTAGAAGCTTGGGTGAACAACCCTACAACTCTAGCATAACTAGCATTTACATTATCTTGTTGGATTTTATCTCTCCCTCTCTCTCCTCTACATGGCTCTTAAACCTTGATCTAAACATTGCTCATTCACCACATCATTCATTTCAACTTCCTGTCTTTCAAGAGAAGCATTATTACTAAAATATAGCAAGTTCCTTTCACATTCAAAACTAGGACTAGAGAAAATTTTACATTTAGGTATGTGCATGATCATGATGGGCCAAAATGTGGCAATACAATGGGTATGTGGCTGGCAACTTTTTTTTAACCCAAAATTGATGAAACAAAAATCATTTTTAAAGGAGATTCTCATATTTCATCCAATATAAATTATGCTTTACTTTGAATTTAATAAGTAATTATTATTTATTTTCTATTCAAATTACAACCAAATTCCTGATTGATAGACTGATTGAAAAACATCTATAGCTTTCAAACAATATCACATTTTTTGAATCCAAAACATGTGTCACGTTCTATGCTTTGCATACTATAGGATTAAAAAAGAAAAAATTGAATTTCATGAATTTTGACCAAGTTAAGGGTCAAACATATGAGTTTTATATTTTTTAAAAGTTGTAATAAAAATCATAATTAATTATTTACTTAAAAAATTACAAAAAATATGCATCACATCAGACATGAGTCCTCTACTTATATCTAAAATATTATAAAAAAATATTATCATTTTATTGTGGTTAGGGTGGTCAGATAGACACCTACTTCTTATTTTTTCCCTGAAATTTAATTACTACTACATTGAAATTTCAAATTTTCACCAAATAGATATATATTTTTTAAAACAAACCTAGTAATTTAGAAACTACATTCATTTTTCTATAGATTCTATTCTTACATATTTTAAAAATAATATAGATAACTTATTCAAAATTTTATGTCAAGTTTCCTAACTTTTATTTTTCTATTTTTTTTGCCACTTAAGGGCCTATTTTTTCCATGATGATCCTACACATACCCATTTAGGGTTTGGATGACGAGTAGAATTTCTTTTTTCTATGTTCTTTTCTTTTACCCATTTTCCATGAGTCTGCTTGGCCAATTCTCCTTCCAATTTCTTCTCTGGATGCTTCTTCATGTGACCACGAGTTCCTCACATTTTTTCTTCAATCTTCTTCATGTTAGTCAACCTTTTCAATTTCTTTCTATTCTTTCATTTCAATTCTATAATATATCCAAATACCGACATGCACTAGTGTAGAGGTTTTAGAATCGCCACCCAAATTTATTGGGACAAATTGGTAGCAATTGAGTTATAATTTATGCAAATTTCACAAGATCTTTTGAAACTTAAACAAACATTGAAAACTGTGAAAATACTTTTAAATGAACTTTGAGCATAAGCCTTTTAACACACAAAATGGCTGGAAACTTAACATAAACTTTGGTGGGACACTTGGCAAGGACTTAAGCAATGGTTAGAAAAGACTTCAAATGGACCAATTCTATAGATAAACATCACCATATATTATAGTGATCTTTGATAAGGCAGTCTAGAGAACAAATATCTACCAAACTTACATCCCCAGTAGAGTCAACAATTTGTTGGTGGTTTGAAAGAACCAATTAGATCTCACCAAGTACCTGTGAGCTTTCCATACTCAATTCTTGAATACTTGAGAGATAATTGGCCAACAAATGAGATGAAGCTATAATGCTTATTCTCCTACACTTTAGGCTCTACAAGACCTAAAAGGGTTATCCCATAATGTATATCTTGCAATTCTTCTAGAAAATTATCTCACAAATTGTATAATAAAGTAGATGTATTCCCATTTGAAGCTAAATAGATGAAATCCTTCAAGAAATTGGAAATTCCTTAAAATAATTAAACAACTAAAAGCTGATAATACCATACAACACCAACCACAACAAAAGGGTAGATAAATTAAAGAGTATTTATGAATGTTGTCAAATTGGATAACTAGAACCATGGGAAATGCATACAATACTTAAGATCAGTGCCATATCTCTAGGCTAGGAGTCAAGACAAAGAAAATTGAACTATAAGGTGAATTTAATCCTAGACATCCATGATCTATGTGAGATTTCCTTGCAATTCACATATTAGTACAAAAAAATTACCACTAATTATCAGATACACTAGACAAGTATACAAACTTGTGATTTAATCAAAGATTTTTAATTTATTCATTGAATCATAGCGTAAATTAAAACACACATCAAAGCATAGTGAAAATGAAGATTAATGAAATGATCTTTGATCATATTTTCATTAATAATTTAGATACAATGTATAGTTGGAGAGATAATAAACTCTAAGGATTTGCATTATTATTTAGATATGCTCAAGAACCATACATTTAAAAAAATTCACTCACTAGACTCAAAACTTAAGATATAGACTTCAAAAATGTTCTCTTTGTGTTCACAATTCGCATAATTCAGATCCATATTTCAACAAGAGACTCATACTAATGGACCTAAATTCCCTTTTATAAGAACAAGGGAGAAAAACAAGCTTCAGGCCAAAAGTACACTTGTCATATTTTCATTTAGCCACCATAACATGCATTCCCTTTGTAGTTATATTTACACTTTCAATTAGAGGGAACATATATGAGATAAAACTTATTTCCACTGGTTGAAGAGGATAAACCCACCTTCCAAAAGGAACTTTCACATGTTATAATAACTTTATAACCAGCTAGAAGTTAACCACATCCACTCCTAGTTAGCAAAGAAGTGAAGAGCACAAAGAAATAGAAAGAAAGCAATTAATTCATCTAGATCAGCACATATGCCATCAACCTTTCTGATAAGAAGAGAACAATATTCTACAATACTTTAACTAAAGCCTTATCTCGACTATTTCTAGGATATGTATTTTTCTTGTTCTATCCATTATTCACCACATTCCTCATCATTTCATAAAAGTCACTCAAGAAAATTTTCTAACTATCTATTATATTCATTAGCCATGGGCCACTTTGTATCCAATAGAATCTACACCTTCATACTATGTTGGGTGTACCTGGCATCAATTATCGCTCTAGTTTCTCTAATAAACACATCCATTTTCATTTTCACCAAATCCATATTATCAATGTGGAGGTTCAACCTAGAGTAATCAACTTCAGTCAACATATCTTTATCCCAAGGTAACCATTCTTCCAATTCATGTTCCCACTTGGAAAACTCCATCAATTCACCTTTATTATCAAATATTTTTGGCATACCATTCTCTTCCATGTCCCTAAACATTTTCAATTTGTTGTTCAATTTCATCCCTAATTTCCCATGGAATTTTGTTATCTCATTGATCATGTCAATGGATTTTAGTACCTCAGGGATTTGAGTAGGGGCTTTAGGATACTTATTTTCTTTAGACATTATCTCCATCAAGGTTCCCACTCAGGTGATCCACTAACTCCATTAATTTTGGAAAGCCATCTGAACCTAAAAATATTGAATGTTAGCCTCATGGATATTCTTATAAGTTGCCCATACATCATCAGACTTATTGGAAAATTTGGTCACTCTATGCTTCAACACATCTCCAAAAATTTCATTGGCCACATTGACGATTTCCAATTTTTCTTTCTTTATGTTTTCCTTTTCTGATTTCAGGGCTTGATTCAAATCTTGAATCCTAAGGGATAGGGTTTCCTTGTCTTGAGTGGACAAATCTCAAGTATAACTAGTTGGGGAAATGCAAACCTCCTTCTGTAGTATCCAATACCTTATTATTTTCATCCATCAACATATTGTATATTTCCAACAACTTCTTGTAGTTGGCCTCTATGATTTGAGTAGTATCCATGGTCAACATTGAAGTGTGCATTGCTAGTTGTGAAGTTACAGTAGTTGTCGTCTCTACTGCTCTCTTGAAAATAACTGCTCCAATCTATTTCTCTATAGATTGTATGACGTTAGGCTTACCTATGTTAGGGGCCATAGACCAAACAACCAATGTATGCAATTAGGGACTGAAACCTAGACCAAAGTTCTTAATTTCAAAAGCCTCCTTGGAAATAGAAGCATCACCTAGGTCATTTCTAATTGTGTCTATTGCAATGGCATATGAAATATCACAACCGGGTAGAAAAAGTGCACCACCTCCTTTCATTAGTTCCCTTTCCTCTTCTAATGACATATTGGATCTTTCTTGTTTTATTTTATCTTCTTCTTTCTCAACTTCTTGCAAAGAAGGATCAACTTTCTCCCTTGCTTCTTCAATCCTTCTTTTGATGTTAGCACTTTTAACATGGAGAAACAAATATCTAAATTCCTTAGAATTGATAAAATTATCATCACACATAACCTTAGGACAATATTTTATCCTAACATCATCATCCTCAGCCTCATTATATGCCCATTTTACAACCCTACTAGGTGGAAATGTAAGATTCAATGCATCATTTCTCTCTTCAAGGAAATACTAATCCACCTCTTGCTCCATTGTGTTGTGCTCATTGGATTCCTTTGGGACCTAAGCCTCTCCAATGTGCTCACCTTCTAGGTAATCCACTAATGGGACTAAAGAAAGTTGTCCACTAGTCTTACTTGATCTTACATGGATGCTTGGAGTAGAAGATTGAGCCAATTGGGTCCTCATCTAAGCATCATGATTTTCTTTAGAAACTTTAGCATTAATTTCAGCTTGCTTTACCTTTTCAAAGAAGCCCCTATCACTGAAATCAGCAAGCATCAGTTTTTCCTTTGCAAAATTATCTTCCACTTCTGAATAAGGGTTGACATACATAGGGTTATCTTTCATCATCCTATCCTCTATTGCACATATCCTTCTCCATGCATCTTTTCTTGTATTGACTTCCTCATCGGTTGATAAGTTTCTATTTACATCCTCTCGAAAATAGAACTGATGCATTCTTGCTCCCAATGACCTATCTTTTCTTTGAGCCAAGGTTACCAGCCCTTTAGGATCACTAAATCTATGAAAATATTGGTTCAACCAATAATTGTTTAGAAGATAACCAAACCTCTCAATTCCCTCCTTTGAGGTACAACTAAAGTATGTAAACTGTACATTAGGGTTCACAAGAGAAGCCTTCCTTGAAACTCTAAAACATTCTTTATCCATGCCATCCATTTGCCACATTAATTTCATAAAAGCTTGTCTATCTGACACATAAATGGGAAATTTTTGAGGTGTCATTTGGGTTCCATAGATCCAAATTGTGGTGTAGTTGGTATGTAGATACCAATCCCCCCAATTCAACTGGTACTTGGTGTCCCATTCATGTTCTAGTGGCCTTACCATCTCCTTGACACCTTGTGAAATCCTTTGCATAGGTATCAAACCAAGTTGTTCGAGCACTAGGAATTTGGAAATATTGAAAAAAATGTTATAATCAGAATTTAGACAATATACATCCAAAATATGTGTCCACATCTACACTGGAAATTCATTGTCCTTTTCATCAAATTCTCTTAATTTTCTATAATTTCTCATATCAGCTTCTTACTTTTCCATAGTAACAAATGCATCAATAAATAATAATTCCTATAGGATAGTGGAAAGGTGGCATCCTTCAAATTCACTAGCTCCTCATGCAAGTGTTCAATAATGTAAGTGGCATAATCCCAAACCTTGTTCTTATATTTGTATTCAATATCAATTTCCAAAGTCATCAAGGAAATGTCCATCTTAATATCATACTCTTTATGCAGAACTTGACATTTGGCATAATAAGTATTCTTGAAATAGTATTCAAAGTCAACACAATCAAAAGGTTCCACCTTAGAAGCAATAAAAGGTGCATCGTTCATTTTCAAGTCACACCTCCTATGAATAAGAAACACACCATTTATGTACCAAATTTTATTCTTCTCATACTCATTATATAAATTACAGAAATTAATGGGTTCTAAGGCATACAGATTCAACTAGAAAGCATTAATTATCTGACTCATAGAAATCTCCAACATGGGGAAAAGGTCAGGAAACCTTTTTATTGTTCTCTCACTTGAGTCATAACACTTGGCCAATCCTAACATCAAATCTACCTCCACAAATACATTTTGGCACACCAATTTTCCTATGTCACATACCCATATGTTGCAAGTTAGCTGGTTAGCTTCTTTCTGTTTGAAAGCATAGTAGAATAAATCCCAACCACTTTGTATCACCACAATATCACAAATTCTAGAAGAAACCTCCTCAAAATGAAGAGTCAGGAGACACTCACTAGTCTTTCTCTTTCCTACCTTCTTTATTTCTGAGTATGGGTCATGAGGAGGTTCTTCCATAAACCTAGAATGATCCTTCTTAATAGTCCTTTTCCTTTTGGGTGTACTTGTTTCATCAGGCTAAGATTTGTCACTCTGACATTTAGGCTTTCTAACTCATTTTTTAGTGAGTTTCCTATTAGTTTTAGCTCTTGACCCACTAGGTTCATTCATTATTACTTAGAAACAAAACTAGGGTTTTCCAGATATTGAGAAATCACCCTAAGAAACTCAAAATCACAAAGTTTGCGATAAAACCAAAAATTATATCCTTCTTACCACAAACCCTATGAATAATAGTTTCAATTCACTCCTAGTAGACTAAATTAGCATCTATAACACATATGACCCTAGCCACTTATAACATTCCCAAACCACCTAGTAAAAAAACTAACTCAGGGGCCAAAGGATGAACTTACCTTGGAGAGAACTAGTTATTCTATTGAATTAACTTTTTCTGCTGATTTTCTATTATCACTTTTTGATTCAGTGAATTACTATGCTTGTGGCAACTACAATTACTCAAAGAAGATACTGGACAATCTCTTTAATACCCCATCATTGAAGTGCATTCACCATTAATGGTTGATGGGTCATTCACATGAGTGAATTGGTGGATAACTATTCTTGTTTGAATTCTAACCATTGATCTTCTAGTTTTAAAACATAATCAATGGTCCTCTTTTACAATCACCCATGCTTTTACAAAAATGCTTTAAATTAGTGAGGAGATCTCAATAAATTTCCATGTAGTCATCCACTAACACATAATAAATCATGGACCCTCTCACTCATCACAAAAGAGTAGGAGGAATTCTTAGAAGTTTCGACAATGGGATTTTCCTAGCAATGCCTTCAAGCAACCTGAACCATCACATGTTTCTGTAATGATCTTGAACTATGAAATTTCTTTGGCGATCAAAAAAAGTAGCAATGAAATAGAAATATAACATGTGGCTATCAACCTATTTACTTTTTGCTCTCTTTCCATTGCTCGTCGTTGAAGCTAGAAATTTTTTTGAAACATTTTAGTGATGATTCAATACAACACACTGCAATACTCATGACTCATTGCTGAAGTAAGGCTGAAGATTTAAAGAACTTTGGCAATGAGTGATGTTAAAGGAAAATGTAACCCATCGCTCATCATTGAAATGAACCCACTAGTGAAGAGAAATTCAACAATGGATGGTGGTTTAAGTGAATAAGAACTCCCACATGCAAATAATATGTTTTGAAAATGGGACATACCAAGTTGATAAGGCTTAAACTCTTAACTTGAGAAAAAATAAGAATGACATCTTTCACCATGAAATATTTCAACTCAACTATAGTGGACATTAAATTCATGCAGGGAAAAAGGGTTATCGATAAACTTACATTAGGGCTAGTAAAAACATGACTCGTAAGTCTCAAGTGGTGACTTAGATTACTGGGAACCAAATATGATAGGTCAACAAAATATTAAAACCTTCAAGGTTCAAGACTATGAAAGATTGAAAAGATGGCTTCTAACTTAAACCCTAAACCCAACCGACTAGCATGAAAACTTAAAACCATGAAAAAGCTAACTCCAATTGAAAATTCTAAAAAATTTGAAGATCTCTACCAACTTGCATCTCATCAAATCGTCCAAGGTCATCTTACGGGTTATATGCAATTAGAAATTTTTGACAAATACCTCAACAAGTTCATTGAGTGAATGGAGTGAGTTGTTAGGTAAAGAAAAAAACCATTCTAAGCTAGTATCCTTCAAGGACCTAGGGAATAGCTTATCCAAGAATTTATAATCAAGGACAAAGTCTTGCATAAGGTGGTATAGGAATTAACATGGTTAGAAGGATCTCCCTTTCCTCCATATTTCTCAAATCTAGGCACCTCTATAGTTTGTGGCATCATTGTTCACAATATCTCCAAGGACAATGGAATTCTTTTAACATAATATGTAGGTTGGCCATTTTGATTTTGGTTGATGGTGAAAACTTGCTTTTGAAGGGATGAAATGGTTTGCAAAAGTTAGCTTATGAGAGGTTCATTGCTTGTGTTATGAGATGGAGGTGGAAAAGTTAAGGGGTGTATTTTTTCAAGGGACAAGTGAATGGAATTCTTATAGGTGGTAAGGTGGTAGGAGATATGGCATGCAATGCCACAAAGGAACTAGGGATGCTAGTAGAAATACCCAAGGAAGGAGTCACATTACTAGTTGGCTACATTGTTGTTGTGACTTGAGGGTTGGTATAGGTAGGTATTGAAGCAATTGTTTTGGGAGGAGGAATTTGAGTTCCTCCTTGTCTTGTGACATTGGTTGTGGGTAAAGGACAACTAGTGGTTGAGGTGAGATGCTTCCCAAAGATTTGAACTATGTTTTTCATAAGGTCAAGTCCATCTTCACTTTCACTCATGTGGTGAATGTTGTCTATAGTGGGTATTATGGTAGTTGAAATGTTGTCATTTTGTACTTGATGTTGTAAGTTTGCTAAGTATTCATGAATTTAGATTATTTTTTCTTCTAGGACATTAGCAACCATGGTTTCAACATGCATCACAGTACTTGAAGGTAAAGATTAATTGAGGGTATTGTCCATACCTAGTGTACTAATGTCAATACTAGGAGTGAAAGAGCTAGATAACCCAAGATCCACAACAATTGTGCTATCATGGGATGACATGAGTTTCAAACTTCATCTCACTATAGTATTATCAATAGGACACCAAATACTCATACAATGGCTACTAAATGTAATGTGAATGCAAATGCAATATAAGTTGAGAACAATGAAATTCTTATAATAGAAATTCTAAAAACGAAAATAGGAAGGAAATAGCATATTTAATAGAAACTCATAAATAGAGCTCTAAATACCTGAAAATGTTGTTTAGAAGATGTAGAGGGAATGATTCACCCAAGGTGGTGAATGAGTCCCAGTATAGATTTTTTTTAAAAAAATTCAAAAAAAAAAGTTATGCTTTTTATGTTTTATGATCTATATCTTGGATGCAAATGTAGATTTTGTTTGTTTTTTTGTGAGATTAGATGAAATAATGAAAGCTATATGAGCTTTCACTAATGCAAAATTAGAAACCCTAGAATACTAACTAACTGATGTAAATTCTAATGCAATTTTGATGCAAGCTAAATCTAGGATTATGATGTACTCCAAATTAGAAATTTATTATTTAAATTCAAGTTCACCAAAATGTGGTATATGAAAAATGCATAGGATTCTATCATATGACTTAGGACATAGAACATACCCACTTTCCACCTACTACATTCAAGGGTAACCCTAGAGATCTCAATGCAAAGAGGAGAGAGATCTTGCAATAGGGTAGTGCTAGGGGCTGAATACAAACTAATGAGGGGTTTACCACCAAGTAAAAACTAGGAAACAAAAATGAAATGAAAGATGCAACACTAAACCTTAATTTAATGCAATGACCTAGAAAAATGAATGAAACAACACAAAAAGCTATAGATAAGAATGTGTGCACCTCAAAATCTAGAGATGACTGGATGAAGCACTAAAACACTTGGAAATCTACTTTTAATGTTGATTGGGACTCATTCACCAAGCAAGGAGAATCAATCCAAATTCTGGGGAATTGTGTGAGAACAAGAATTTTCTAAATGGGTATCAGAATTTGCAAGAATTTGAAACTTAATTGGAACTAGGACTTATTCACCAAAAGTGGCGAATTAGTCTTGTTAGGCTTTTCTAAAGCTTCAAAGTCTAATCCTTCTCTCCTCTATCTACTTTATCCTTCCCAACTAGTTTTTGGATCTGAAACCTTGATTTGCAACTTGTAGGTCTTCTCTAATGTTCTCCAAGGCTTGATGACAACTTTGAAAAAATTTCTCCAATATTTCTCCTTATGAAATCTACAATCCATACCTTCAAATCACACACAAAGGAGAGGGAAAAATGTTGTTGGGTTAGTGGATAGGGGTTTTTCTTGGTCAAACCCCATTTTGGAAACCAATCCTTGAAATGAAATCAAATAAGAATGGAGAATGATGAATGAACAAATGACAATGTTGTAACTCACCAAACCCTTGTAATAAAGTGCTACAACTATGCTTGACATGGATCCAATGGATGTATACCTTGAATATTTTTTGAGGAGAATAGATCTTGAATGAAGTGCTTGCTTGAATCATAAAATCCTACACCACAATTGTTAGGTCCAAAACAAACATGATGCATGGAATCCTTGACATGATGATTGATGCTTGAATGCTGCTCTAAAATGCTTGATATTTTTTCCTTGAATGCTCTTGAAAATACTTGAATGCACTTGTGAACTCAAATTGGCTATAAGGATGAATACTTGAATGCTTCAGGATAAAATGAGAGAAAGAAACTTGTATTTATAATCAATTATGCAACAATTCCCAAAATTGCAACACTACAAGCCGACATTAGATCTAGGAGGATAAAATCCCACCAAAAAATTGAATTAATTTTAATTTTGATTCACACGAGACTCATTCGCCCAAGGTGGTGAACGAGTCTCACTAGGCCTAAATTTTGGGACCAATTTTAAAAATGCTTATAAATATGTGAAACTAGGTTTGAGACCCAAAAACCTAAGTGGGACTCATTTTACCAAGGTAAAAAATGAGTCCCAAATCACTAAATCTAGGTCATTCAAGCCTGAAACACTTGAATTATGATTGGGTAATGATTTGTGTCAAGATTATCCTTGAAAAGATGCATTAAATGAGGTTTGTGGATGCAAAATAGGGCCAATCAAAGCATAATGATGCCCAATTATTAATGAAACCCTTAGAAAGGTGTGAAATTTTGTTACAACACTTTACAACACTCTTGATAGGGAAAAATTAAGGTTTAAAAAAGGTTTATTAGGTGTAATTAATTAATAAGACCCTAGAAAAGTGTGAAAGTGAATTACAACACTTCACAACACTTTAGCAAGGTACCATTTATGTTCAATAGTTCAAAAGGGTTCAAGAACTAATGTGAATGTGTTAGACACACTACAACACTAAATCAAGGCACCATTAAACCTAGTTCACAAGGAGGGCCCAACACAAGCAAGGGAAAAGTATAAGGGACACTTTTTCTGTTACCACACCTTCATTATTGGAACTCCTAAACTTAAAGAAAATAAATCAAAATATTCCAACTATTAACATATTGTTAGATAACTATTCATTTTCTTCATTATTTTGAAAAAACTTGTAAGTCTTCTCTATATGTGTTCAAACACTTATCTTTTGTTGGTCACATTCATGGATATTTTAGTAGAGTCTTAAAAAAAACTAGTAGTACCCCTTCTTGGCTTCTACAAAGTTTTGAAGGTCATAATATTTATTTGTATTTTTCTCTAAACTCTTCTTTTTTACTATTTATCTTTGATGTCTTGAGTATTATTGTCATTTAGGATTGTATTTACATTTCACAGTGTTATTTTTTTCCCATACTTTCCCTAGTATAGTTCTTGAATTTATCAATATAATCTTCAAAAATTATTAAAAGTTAGGTTTTTGTTCAGGTAGAAGTACCAAAACAACAATCAAACCTAAATATAAATCATTGAACCAAAAATAAATGAAATTAGAATCATGAATTTGTAATACCTATTTATGATTTTTTGTCTAAAATGAATGTTTACATTTGTGGGTTTAAGGTGTTGTGACATGTATAGTTGGACCCAATGGAATCTCTTACTCTTAGGGTTTTTCACCTAAAAGGAGAGAGATTAGATCCAAAAATTCTTATGGGTATGTGCAAGATCATGATGGGCCAAAAAGTGGCGATATGATGGGTATTTGTAGGGTATGTGGCTGACGACTTTTTTTTTACACAAAATTGATGAAATGAAAAGGTTTTTTAAAGGATATTTTCAAATTTCCACCAATATAAATTATGATTTACTTTGAATTTAATAAATAACTATTATTCATTTTCTATTTGAATTATGACTATAGTCCTGATTGATAGGCTAATTGAAAAACATCTTTAGCTTTCAAGTGATATCACATTTTGATAATCCAAAACATGAATCACATTCTATCATTCACATACTATAGGATTAAAAAAAGAAAAATTGAATTTAATGAATTTTTGACCAAGTAAATGTGGTCAGACATATGAATTTTTATATTTTTTTAAAGTTGTAATAAAAAAATCATAATTAATTATTTACTTGGAAAAAATTATAAAAAAATATGCATCACATCCAGAAATGATTCCTCTACTTATGTCTAAAATATATTATTAAAAAATATTATCATTTCATTGTGGTTAGGGTGGTCAAACAGACACCTACTCCTTATTTTTTCCTTAAAATTTAATACTACTACATTGAAATTTCAAATTTTCACCAAATAGATTTAAAAAAAAAAAATAGTAGTTTAGAAACTAAATTCAATTTTCTACAGATTCTATTCTAACATATTTTTTAAATAATATAGATAACTTATTCAAATTTTTACATCAAGTTGCTTAACTCTGATTTTTTTGAATATTTTGCCATGATGATCCTCAACATACCCTTATATGACACTAAAAATAGGATGTATGCAATGTGATATGATGTAAATGGATTGATTTAAGTTCTGCTAAATTATTAAATTGATCAAACATGCATGCAAAATCTAAGAATTAAGACTTGTTTGAAAACACATTGTGTATTGCAAATATGAACTAAATCAATGAAGTATGCAAGATAGAAAGAGATGGATAAAATTAGAGTGCACCTGGGAAAACTATGATGAATATGGAATGTTTTGGATGCTTATCGGTGATGTCAGTTAAGCCAAATAGGACTCATTCGCCAACTATGGTGAATTAGTCCCTATTCTGATGAAAATCTTTAAGAACAGGTTTTTGAGTGCAGAGAGCTATATTTTGATAAAATCACTTTGTTAGGCCCACAAATGGGGATAATTTTCCATGCTTGTAAAATCAGTCCTCCTTCAAGGATATGAAAAGTCAAGACTAGAATATGTAGCTTCAGATCTGCAATTCAATCTTCTATAGGTGTCTGCTTCAAAAACTGCCAGAATTGGGTTTGAAAATGATTTTTTCTTGACACTTTGACTTGAATGATAGGAGGATGACTTGAATAACTTTTTAATGTAGTATTCAATTATTTTTAAGCTTCCAAAGGACTTAAATTTTCTTACAAACAAAAAAAGAAGAGAAATTGTTGACTGTTAAGGCATGGGGGTTTGCCTTGGTCAAACCCCTTTTAGGTAATTAAACCAAAATGATGAAATAATAGAATAAGACATGAAAAAATGGAATATATTACCTTTTCATGCTAATTGATCTTGGATTTTGGTAGCAAATAAATGTAAAATCTACCCTTGAATGCTTTAGAATGCCAACTTGAAGACTTCTAATGGAGAAACTCAATGTTGCTTGACTTGAGATAGAAAATAGAAGATGAATTCAAGATGAGAGATGTAGTAGTGAGAAAGAGTTGATTGAATGAGATAATGGATGTAAAATGAGGATAAAACATGTATTTATAATAAATTGTGCCTTAGTACCCATTCAGACCTCATCATAGGCCAACATGAAGTGAATTTGAAGAAAATCCAGAAAGGAAATTTGAAATATTTTGAATTTGGGGCCAAGGGGGACTCATTTTCCATCCATGGTGAATAGGTCCCACCTAGGACCTAAAACAATGTGTTGGGAAAAAAATTTTGTTTAATATTGTTTCTCGGGATAAGATCCAACAAATACACTTAATATAATCATATGAGGGCATAAAGGGTCAAAATAAAGCATGAGAAGAGTGTAAATAGTGAAGGTGTTCCTAGAAAAGTGTGAAATCTTGTTACAAGACTTTACAACACTTCAAAATAGGAATTTTTGATGAGTGAAAAGGCGGTTTTTAGGTGAATTACATTAAATAGAGTCTAGAATAATGTAGAAATGTTTTACAACACTTCACAACACCTTGACAAGACACTGTTCTTTGAGTTTTAGTACATACATAAGCATGTTCAAGCCATGATACATCATAAAATCAAAGTAACATAGTTCCAACACCATGGAACAAGACCTAAAAGGCCATGAAAATGACAATGGGCTATTTTTCAATGGCACATTGAGCCCCCACTTTAGTGAGAGGATGAACTCGCTTAATCACACTAAAGTAGCCATGAACATCGAGAGAGGGTTCAAATGCACTTACATTAGCAAGATGGAATAGAAAAAACAAGAGGGATGATCAAGCCCTGAAGATGAAGATCCCATGGAAAAATGAACATAAGAACAAAGGAACACACAAGTGCTGAGAAGAATTGAGTGAAGCTTTGATCATCAATCCAACAAGTTGTGAAAAGAGATCTAGGATAATTTTTTGAAAAAGAGAGAATATGTACTCACTCTGGGGCCACAAAAATTCAAAATATATGTGGACTGAGAAGGCCCAATTGTATACTCACTTTGGGGCCATTGAACTTGTTGTCCGTGGGGTGAGAAAGCCCAAAAAGTAAGATACATATGCTAGTTGGTTTGTACTCACAAAACACAAAAGTGGCTATGGGGAAAAGTCATGCTACTAGGTGGGATTCCCACTCAACCATGCCAAAGCTATACACATTTGATAACTTTAACAAGGTGCTACAAACCAAAAGGAAATGCAATTGTCATTTTAGGCTTCATGAGACAAGCAAAACCTTGTATGCTTAGAACTCATGAACAAAATAAGATGGCACCATAGGCATGAAATTTGTGTTATGCAAGGTGGGAAAAAAAATAAGATGGCTTCAAAGACATGCAAATTGTGTTATGCAAGGAGGCCAAATGCAATATGTAAAAGTATAATGTGAAATATGTTCAAAGGAGTCTTGTTCAATTTATGCAAGGTCAGTCACTTAGGGAACATTGTGTCTAATGTCTCCAAGAGAGGACCAATCAAATAATAGTATATTCACAACTTAGGGGATGTAATGTGTCACATCAAACCACCAAGAGGAATGCAATATGCTTAGAAAGATCACACTTATAAAGGACATCACACCCCATGTCATCCACAAAGTGACAAACGTGTCATGTAAATGACAAGGCCTCACTAGGAATCAAGAATGAATAATGCATTAATGGTAAGGTATGCCCCCCACTTTAAAGGAATTTCTACACATCATTCTATGAGAAATTACTTTAAACTAGAGAAGAGTGCAAAAATAAAACAAGACATGAGAGCCAACCTAGAAAGCTCTATTCCAAGTCATATGTTTCAAAGTTAGGCTACATCATGTCAAGGAATAAGGAAGAGCAAAGAAAGAATGGATTTCCCCCTAGAAAAGAAAAACACACAAAACACATAAGGGATCTATGGATTTGGGGTCAGTATGTTCATTACTGTAATGTTTTTATGAAAGATCTTGGAACTGTCATCATTCCCCAAATACAAATAGAACTGGAAGAATGACACAAAGAGAGCAAAAAAAAGAAGATCATCCATTTTGAGTCAACATGGAAGATGCATTGTGGTCTCAATTCTTTTCATCATCGTCAAAAGGAAAAAAAAAAGAGAAAACAAAACAAACAAAAAAGGAAAAGTGAAAAACTTTTTGGGTCAACATGAAGGAGACATTTCGGTCTCAATGCCTTGCGTCATCCCCAAAGGAAAACACAAAACAAAAAGATAAAGAGACAAAGAATATTTGGTTCAACATGGAAGAGACATAGGGAGTATCAATGCTTTGCATCATCCACAAATGGAAAACACAAAAAAATAATGAAAAAGAGACAATGCACAACAAATAGAAGAAGTGTACAAAGAGAAGGAAACATCAAACACACAATATGGGGGAACATGATACACACATGATAAAAAAGGAAAAGGATGATTAATGAAAATTTAAGTCAACTATTAAATAAGTTATTTTTTTCTCAATCTTGGAGACACAAGTGGAAAAAGTAATAAAATTGTTAAGAGAAAAATGCAAATGCATTACAAGGGCAAAGGCTTACAATCACTTGTATGCAAAACAAGCATGAGCCCAAGGGTGAAGACGAAAAGGATCATGCAATAGTGAGAATGAAAATATTCTACAACTATGGAATAAAAGGAAAATGGTGTTTTAAGGGATGAGGGGAAAACCAAAATGTGATAGATTTTTAGACCCAATGAACTCTCTTACTCTTATAGGGTTTTTCACCTAAAAGGAGAGAGATTAGATCCAAAAATGCTTATGTGTCACTCAAATTAGGATGTATGCAATGTGATATGATTTAAATGGAGTGATATAAGTGCTTATAAACTATGAAATTGATCAAACATGCATGTAAAATTGAAGAATAAAGACTTCCTTGAAAACACATTGTGTATTTCAAATATGAACTAAATGAATGAAGTATGTAGGACAAAAAGAGATGGATAAAATCAGAGTGCACCTGGGAAAAATATGATGAATTTGGAATGTCTTGGATGCTAATTAATGATGTAACTCATGCCAAATAGGACTCATTCACCACTTATGGAGAATCAGTCCCTGTTCTGATGAAAATCTCCGAGAACAGGTTTCTGAGTGGAGAGAGCTATATTCTAATAAAATCACTTTGTTAGGCCCATATATGGGACTAATTCTCCATGCTTGGTGAATTAGTCCTTCAGGGATCTGAAAATTCAATACTGGAATTTATAGCTTTAGATCTGCAATTCAACCTTCGATAGGTGTCTGCTTCAGAAACTGCTAGAATTGGGTCTAAAAATGACTTTTTCTTGACACTTTGACTTGAATGATAGGAGGATGACTTGAATAAATTTGGAATGAAATATTTAATGATTATTAAGCTTCCAAAGGACTTAAATATTCTTGCAAACAAAACAAGAAGAGAAATTGTTGATTGTTAAGGCATGGGGGTTTGCCTTGGTAAAACCCCTTTTAGGTAATTAAACCAAAATGATGAAATAATAGAATAATACATGCAACAATGGAATAGATTACCTTTTCATGATGATTTATCTTGGATGCATGCAAAAAATACATGTAAAATATGTCCTTGAATGCTTTAAAATGCCAACTTGAAGACTTCTAATGGAGAAACCCAAAGTTTCTTGACTTGAGATAGAAACTAGAAGATGAACTCAAAATGAGAGATGTAATAGTGAGCAAGAGATGTGTGAATGAGATAATGGATGTAAAATGAGGATAAAAGCACTTATTTACAGTCAATTTTCCTTAGTACCCATTCATACCTCATCACAGGCTGACATGAAGTGAATTTGAATAAAATCCCCAAAGGAAATTTGAAATATTTTGAATTTGGAGCCAAGGGGACTCATTCGCCACCCATGGTGAATGGGTCCCACCTAGGACCTAAAAAAATGTGTCAAGAAAAATGATGTTTCTAATGTTGTTTTTTGGGATAAGATCCAAAAATACACTTAATATAAGCATATGAGGACATAAAGGGACAAAATAAAGCATGAGCAGGGTGTAAATGGTGAAGATGTGCCTAGAAAAGCATGAGATCTTGTTACAAGACTTTACAACACTTCAAAATAGGACTTGTTGATGAGTGAAAAGGTGGTTTTTAGGTTAATTTCATTAAATAGAGTCTAGAAGAATGTAGAGATGTCTTACAACACTTCACAACACCTTCACAAGACATCATTCTTTGAGTTTTAGTACCTAAATAAGCATGTTCAAGCCATGATACATCATAAAATCAAAGCAACATAGTTCCAAAATCATGAAAAAAGACCTAAAAGGCCGTGAAAATGACAAGGGGCCATTTTTCTATGACACAAGTGTTAAATGGGGTAAGATGGGAAATGAGAATTTTCCATGTTCAAACCTTATTTTTATGACATGAACCTTTGTGTGTATTTGGTTATGTTTTTTTATATTAGTTTTGATTTTATATCACTTGTCTATACTTTTCTCAAAGAAAAGTCATGTATTGGGTATGATTCTTATGTTTACAAAAATTGGGGAATGTACATTCTCTATGGTATACCTTGGATTGTATTACATACCAAACATGCACATTTTATTTCATAGTTCTTTTGATTGGTGTGTATTCTCCACCTTACTTATGGTTCCCTTCTAGGTGACTTGTTGATATCACTTGTGCATAGATTGATGGAATTTGTATAGTCCCAATGGATTCTTACTTGACTCTTAATATATCTATGTAGTTGTTGCATGCATGGATCTTTTGGTAGGACCTCATGTGTATATTCTTCCATGGTGTATTGAGGTAACTATCTTATGTATACTTTATTTTAGGTTTCTTGTCATATATGTACTATCAAAACACATGTATGCAATGTTAATTATATGACTAGGCTACACTCCTCTGTTCTTTTGTACCTTAAATTTCTTATTTGATGGGATATTTTGACCTTTTTTCATATGCATGATTGTCAAGTTTTTTTTCTTCATGTCTAGATGTATCTTGTACCTTATATGAAATTTAGGTCATTAATTTATAGTGATTTATTCTCTAGTCATAAATGGTGAAATGATGAAAATTGGGGGGAATTTATCTTTTGGGAGATGGAACACCTAATTTTGTAGGACCTTTCCACCTATTTCCTCAAGTTCATTCAAGGAAACCTTAGATATCTCAATCCAAGGATGGAAATGAGGGAAATAGATATACAATAAGGTTTCCTAAGTTGTGATTAATGACTTGATAAGAGGGTTCACTACAAAGCAAGAGATTGGAAAGAAAAAAGATATAAATGATATGTAAGACCTAACTATTATGACCTAGGAATGAACTCATATTAGAACAGTAAACTCGAGATAAATAGAGGTGCACCTAGAAACGTAAAGAAGCTTGAAAAAGGTTCAAAATCCTAAAAATCTAGCTTTTAAGGATCACTGGGACTCGTATGTCATTTTGGGTGAATCAATCTCAGATTAGGATTTCTAGGTAGAAACTAGAATTTGGCAATGACAAGTCTAAATCCTTTGAAATCTGAAAAAAATTGCTATTCTAGGACTTGTACACCAAAAGTAGCCTATTAGTCCCATTATATTTTTTTGGAAAGTAAAGATAAAAATCTATTCTCCTATCTTAAATTTTCTTCCTTCTTGACTTCATTTCTAGATATTAACCTACTAAAAATCCCACAAAATAGAATATTGTATTGATTTTCTTATGGGGGGTTTTCCTTGGTCAAACCCCTAGTTTGTTAATTAAACCTTGATATAAATAATAGATCTTGAAAGAGAATATGAATGCGAATCCTAATCTTTAGTGCATCTAAGATTAGGATATCTAAGGTGTAATGAAACCCCATTCTACTGTGTTAGAATAAGATGCATGAATGAAGCATAAAGATGATGACTCACTTTGGGAGATATCTAATCACCCTAATAAGTCACAATGATGCATGTACCTTCATTTTGGATGAAAGTAGAGTGATAGTGGAGGATGGAATCACTTAGGAAACATGTCATTAGGCTTGTTTTGAATGCTAGTTGAATCTCTCCAACCTAAAATCCATCATGATTCTCCATAGGAAAACATCATTAATCCTTGACAATGCTAGATCTTGGATGAAAGTGAGCTTGAAGACTTATGAAAACACAATTATGCTACTCCAAAACATCAAATTTTCTTTCTACCTTCTCTTGAATACTCTTGTGAGGGAATGCTTGAGTGCTCAAGTTTATATTATGAATGCTTAGGCTTGCTCAGGTGAAATATTGATCTAAAACCTTAGTTATATAGGAATCTAATCTAATTTACCATTTATTAGATCTCAAATATTGACATCAACCAAAAATTTGAATTAGATACCTTAATTTCCTTTTCAAACCCTGAAAAAGGGCCACTCGAGACTCATACACCCAAGGTGGAGTATGGGTCTGACCTAGGGGGACTCATTCACCCAAGGCATGGCATATGAGTCCTACCCTAGTGTTTTGGGGTGAGAAAGTGTTAATTTATTTGAAAATTAAATGTATTTATTTATTTTGTTTGGATTTATGTCAGAATAAGCCTTGAGATCATAAATAAGGGGTCTTAAGGGCCTAATAATGATTATTTAAAGGGTCATAAATGCAAGGGTACAAAAATAGGTCTAAAGTAAGTGTGAAATTGTACCATAGCCAAGAATTGAGTACAATTTTCTATACTACATTTATCCCCCACTTTAGCACCCATATGACCGTACGTGCATATGGAAGCTCTGTACATGCATATGGAAGCTAAAGGAATCTAAAAAATAAACTTTATTTCATAAAAGGATACTCATATGGATTCATTTATAAACATGGGTGAATGAAGCCCAAGTTGTAGCTATCTACAAAACCAAAATGTTAAGAACTACATCCTACAACACAAATTCATTAGTGATTCAAAAATCCTCTTATCTAACTTTTAGAAATAAAATTCAAAGGTACATGTATGAGCCCCTTTGATTTTTATTGCTTCATGAAGGTGCAATCAAGGTAGCAATCTAGTCGTGTCAAATTAGATGTCATGTCATAGGGTATTTCAAAGTACCATACCACATAGTGATATACATTTGATGAGATCAAGAGCAAAAACATGAATCCAATGCAACAAATGTCATAATAAACGGAGCTCACTAGCCCCCAGTATGCTAGTTTGAATGAAAAATAACTTTAAACCTAATATGCTAAAGAGATAATTTGAACATGTATAAGAGTAAAAAGTGAACTAATTTGTAATCATTTTTTCATTTACCTTCTTGTATTTTGATTTCATTGGAGAACAAGTGATGATGTCAAGCGTAAGAGCATACATGACCTCAAGAATTGATAACCTACATAATGAGGTAGTGTGAGGTGACTTGTAGCATCTGATCAGTAGACTCTTCTCTACCTTAGCTTCATTTTTATGCATTTTATGTTTTACGCATTTCTACATAGATTTATGACCCTAGAAGAAAAAGTCAAAGTGTTGTGTCCCACTTTTTAACGAAGTCTCCCACTTTTTATGCAAAGTTTCTCATTTCTTCATGAAGTTTCCCAGAAAAGGAATAAATCATTTAGGACCCTTAGAAAAGTACCTAGATAAAATTTATCACACTTTTTGACTATTATTATATAGATTTATCACTCTTTTTTTTTAAAAGGTCCAATGCACCCATATTATTAGGGGTAAATGCTTTTTTGATCAGAGCTATGAACAGGGTACAACAAACCACAAGAAACAACCAAACCCATGAGCACAAAGGCCCAACAAAGGCACAAGGCCTGCAAGCACTTTGACCCAGCGAGGGTTTGAACCCTGGTGGTTGTCACTACAACCAAGCGACTTGACCATCGAACCACGCCCTTATCGGCAATTTATCACACTTTTTGACTATTGCTTATAAGATACATTTTTTCTTTTTTGTTAGATTCCTCCATGATTATGACGACATCTTAAAGGTAAATTATTTTGTCACTTATGAGATCTTTTCACGATAATATCGGAGGAGGATGCATAGATTTTTCAAGCTCAGGATTTGCTTCAACTTGATAAATGTTATTGTTATAGACATATTTCATTAATTGATGAAGGGGTGAAGGCACTGCATTCATCTCATGAATCTATCATCTACCTAAAAGAAGATTGTATGAAAGATCATAAGGCATGGCATGAATAGGAGTTTGCAAAGTGACTAGCCCAACTAAAATAGGCAAAGTAATTATCCCAAGCGGTTTGTTTGTTATATTATCAAATCCTCAAATAGATATAGAATCAGGTATTATTTGGGACTTTTCAACACAAAATCTATCAAGGAGATTCACACTGCACACATTAAGAGTAGAACCATTATCAATAATGGTTGGCTTTATCCCTATCTGATTGTATTGAGCAATGATCATGAAAGCGTCACTTAAATTTAGTAAATCTAAAGGAGGGAGCTCATGTTGATGGAAATTAATGTCAAGATTAGTTTGATTCATTTTATGGATTAAAGCTACCACATCATTCAAATTTGTACTAGGAGGAATTGCAATTTTTTGTAAGGATGTTTGAAGAATAGTGTGGTAATTGGGTGAGTTCTGAAGTAAATCCCAAAGGGAAATCTTTGCAGGAATATTCTTTAATTGTTCAAAAAGATCATACTCCTTTGTGTGTAACTTCTTTCACCAAGATACCTTCATCACTAATAGGAGAGGTATCAAGAGAAGAACAAATATGATTGTTTGGATTTTCTACACTACCATTCTCACCAATGGGCAATGTAAGATTAAGGATTGTACCAATGGTTTGATCATGTTTCTTAAAGTCCTCATTGTGGTAATAAAAAGTGAACTAATAAGAAGGAATATTGTACTTATACAATCCACTATTAATGAGATCAAAACCACATATTTTAAAAGAAAACATGGTATGATGAAAAAGGAAAGAAAATACAATGCGATGACTTAAAAGTGAAATGTTGTGAATGCAAAAGTGAAATTAAAAAATGCATGGAATGAGCTAATTGAAGTGAGATTTATTAAAATGTATTCTACAAAAATGTAACTTACTGATATAGGTAGGTTAAGGAACCAAACAAAAGCTAAAAAAATAAGTTTTGAGTTTTGTAAAATGCAGTTTTAGGGGTCAAAAGGGACTAATTCACCTAGGGGGTGAATGAGTCCTAGTATAGAATTATTTTAGATTTTTCAAAATTTTTTGAGGGATTTCTATGGTTTCTGAAAGCTATGATGCAAGCCTAATTGAAAAATGCATAATTTCAGATAATTGAAATGAATTTAGATGCTAAAATGCAAGCAAAATGCACTTTTTTATGAATTCAAAATTTGAAACCTAGCAAGCAAATGAATTCATGCAAAACCTAATGCAATATCCATGCAAGATAGATCTATGCTGATCAAGGAATACAAATCAAATAATTTTTTAAAAAGTAGGTTCACCAAAATGAACTGTAGATTTTTGGCACCATGCACTTCTCTAATTCTTCAAGGGTTTTTCACCTAAAAGGAGAGAGGTAGGCCCAAAAATGCTAAAGGGTTAATTCAAATTATGTTATGTATGATGTTTTTTAGACTAAATAAGATGATCTAAATGCATTTATATGAGCTAATTGATTGATTATGAATGAAAAATCTAAGAATTATGCTATGATGGAAAACACATTGTGTAATGCAAAATCACCTACAAATGAATGGAAAAATGCAATAGAAATGAATCAAACTAAAAGTGTGCACCTAAAAGCTTGAAGGAGACTAGAAATTAATTTTGAAATGTTTTTTATTTTGTTTTTCTAGCTTGGAGGGACTCATTCGCCATTCTGGGCGAATCAGTCTTAGTTCTGCCAAACCGAGCTGAAACTCTTTTATAACAAAAGGGTATCAAAAAATGTAGAAAACACAAAATTGACCTTGGAGTGGGACTCATTCACCACCCATGGTGAATGAGTCCACTTTTGAATTTTTGTATTGTCAAAAGTGGATTTGGAAGCTTTCGATTTTTACTTTGATGCCCTATAGGTGTTTACTTATGAAACTCTAATTTACGGGTCTAAAAATGAGGTTTTCTTGATATTTTGACTTGTTGAATGAAGAGAAGACTTGAGAAACCTTGTAACTTGATCTTCAATTATTTCAAAGCTTCCAAGAGTCCTAAATCTACAAGCACACAAAGCAAGAAGGAGAAATGTTTAATGTTAGGGTATGGCGTTTTACCTTGGTCAAACCTTATTTAGGTAATTTTAGTGTAGGTTTTTTTAATATTATTTTTCCTACACATTATTAAGCATACCTTAGGTTATAGGAGATGTGGTTCATGTGAGGACACGTGGCATAATCCATCGATTACATGTGTTGCTCCCACTCACACTTGGGTGGTTGAGTTTCACACCCTCTTTTGGCCTTATATGCCACCTCACAAAACCACTCATTTGTCTCTTTCTGAGTAGGTTATGCCACCTATTTTGAATTTTCCAAGTAGGCATAACTCCCACCTAATTTGGTTATTTGGGAGTTATTGCCCCTCTTGGAATTATTTTCCCATATTCTACTATATATTTTGCACTCACCTCTCCCTCCTATCTAGTCCAGATCAAGTCCAGATGAGCTCATATCAGCTCGATGAATTCAAGGAAGAGTTGAGGCATATTGTATCATTTAGTGTGTGATAATAACATCATTTTTTTATTGCACTATATTCTAATATTTTATCTCTTGTTGCTCTCATGTGGAAGGTTTATCTTGGTTTTGCAGGTGATCTTGGGTGGTCGAGTTCATCAAAAACTCTTACATTAATTAAAGAAAAATGATGAAAGAATATAATGAAACATGAAATAATGGAATAGATCACCTTGCCATGATGTTTATCTTGGATTTTTGTAGAAATGGAGGAAGATTCAACCCTTCAATGTCTTTAGGAGCTTTATTGATGACTTGCAATGTTGAAACCCTAGGTTACTTGACTTGAGATGGAAGATTGGTGGATGAATAATGAAGAATGGATGTGAATTAGGTTAATGGATATGAATGGATGTGAAAATGAGTTTAGAGAGGTGCTTATATAGGAAACTCACCTATTTTTCCTATTAATACCTCATCACAGGCCGACAAGAAGCAATATTAAACTCAAATTTCACTTTTTTTCTCCCTGAAAGGTCAAAATTGAGCCAAATGGGACTCATTTATCAAACATGGAAAATGGGTCCCACCTGGATGGGACTAATTTTCCATACATAGAAAATTGGTGCCATAATGGCCAATTTGATAGCTTAGAGGCCAAGAGATAAGGAAATAATGCCTAACATGCAACCTTATTGACTATTTGATCAATTTAGGCCTTGGGATGCAAAATATGGGTTACTATGGGAGTATTAGTGATGATGTGAATTTAAAATAGGGCTTGCAACATAGAAATCAGTGTGAAAGTGTGATTAAATACACTTTACAACACTAAAATGAGGTCCACATATCCTAGGAAGGCACAAGAATCAATGTGAATGTGCAAGACACGTTACAACACTAATTTAACATTAAGTTTAACTCAAAAACCTTCTAGATTGATGTAATAATGTTATTAAATATATTTTATAATTTTTAATTAGGGATAAATAGGTTAATTTGTTCTAGAAAAGCATGATAGTATCTTACAACACTTTACAATACCTTTACAAGATGTTGATAAAAGCATACTATTTAATTTTCAAGGGTCCAAGACCTAGTGTGGATGCAAAAAATGCCTCAAAACACTAGATTAAGGCCTCATTAAGTCCAATTATTGTGAATTAATCCCATGTCAAGAAAAGGGTACTTTTTTCTATGGAAAATTTAGCCCCCACTTTAGTGAGAGGATGAACTTGTTTCAAACTCACACTAAAGTAGACATTCAAGAGAGATCCTTGTGTACAGATAAAAATGAAAAAGAATGAAAAAGATCAAAGGAGGTGGCCAAGCCCCTAGGATCTAAGATCCTAAGTCAAACCATCAAGATACAAAATCATGTAATTGCAAGAGCTAAAGGAAATAAAGATAGGGTGGAAAAGATGTACTCACTCTGGGGCCACAAAAATTCTATTCGTTTGTGCGTTGAGAAGTACAAAACATACTCACTCTAGGGCCATGAAACTTTTGGTTGTCTATGGGGTTAGAAATCACTACTGAATTTGACTCCATTTTCTAACAAACATTCATTGGTCGTTTGACAAGCATTTGTCAAACAATCGACGAAGTAACAAAAGAATTTTTGTCGCCATTTTTTTCATCCAAATTCTGATGATGAATTAAACATTGAAATAATGGCACAGATTTGTTGGTCATCAAAATCATAAAATGACATATGTTCATCAAAATATCAACGAAAACTTCATGTATCCACCGATGAATTATAACTAAAATGCAATTGCAATGTCTCTTCTGAAGAGTCAAAACAACACCAGAAGTTCATCACCATTTCAATGAAAAGGGAAAGGAGTTATGACAAAGCCTTCATCACAACTATACAAACTTCGTTGGACCTTTTCGATGATTCATCGGTGGCCTTCGTCGAAATTGTGACTAAACAGTGCAATTTTTTTAAAAAAAATTCGTTGAAATGTACCATCGCAAAGACTCTTGGTGATGACCACCGAAGCCAACCCATCGGTGAGAGATAAATCATTGGCATAGGATAGAAAACTCACTTTGATAGTCCATGTCTTGCTGATGAATTTCATCAGCAAGACAGATCCAATGTTACACCGATCTAACCTCTTTAGGAGTTTTAAATAGACCTACACCATGTCATCGCAGAGACTCTTGGTGATGACCACCAAATCCAACCCATCGGTGAGAAATCAGTCATCGACACAGGGTAGAAAACTCACTTTGATATTCCATGTCTTACTAATGACTTTTGTCAGTAAGACAGATCCAATGTCACACTGATCTGATCTCTTTAGGAGTTTTGAATGCTGCTAGTTATCAGCAAGACATTTTGAGGGTCTCGCCAATTAAAGAAGTGTCTAAAAGAAATTAAATAGATGGAACCTATTAATTTTCTTATTTTGCGGTTCTGTAAATCATATAATAGATACCATATTCTTTTGTATAATGTACTTATATTCACATTTTAATTCGAGACCAATTGTCATTGTACATTCCATTTTACTTGCACAGAGTATTCTATAAGCAATATACTGATAATGAAAAATGATTTATGGTGTTGTACAACTCTAGCTATCATCACAATTCTATTGTTCCCCCCTAGAGAATCCTACAAGGACAAGTTTACAATACCAAGTCAAATAATATGAAAAAGACTTACTTCCATACAAATTAAATGATTATTCTCAGAATGGAAATTGTCTAATCACAATGAAAATTCCATGAAAGGTTATCCATGCTTCATAAGAAATGATTGATCATACATATAGACTACAAGATGCATAGAAAAATCATTACACTTGAGAACAACCAAGGGATAACAAGGGAAGGAGTTAAGAAACATATGGATTGAAGAGAAAATGTGTAGGGAAAATGTTGAGCAGTGTCAAGAGAACAAAGCTTGTAGAACATATTCTTGACCTAATCAAGCTCTTGAACAACTTAAAAAAAATTAAAATACTAACACATACATGAGACATGTAATGAACTTCCAATATCTGCTATGTTTTTCATTAATGCAAAGGTAGGTAAAGGAGAAATAATTATAATTGTAACACTATTCATAGTCTAGTAAATTATGTTCATAATTTGTGTTCAATGGACCTCAGTTTTATCATTATACTTCCCATCTAATACCATATTTTAATCTAGGGTTCAACTATCTCAGATCTAAAGAAGCACCTTCAATTAACCATTCAAAGTACTATAAAATAAGGTAAGACTTTTACTTGATAAAGATTGGGTACACTTGTAGGATTAAAGTTCTCTCAATCATTAGGATTTATTGGCACACAAACACAACCTACAACAAATGAATGGATGACTACAAGTTAGTGAAATGGTCCTTAATATGTGACTAGTTTGCAATTGATTGGTAGAAAATAAGGTTACAAACATATCTACATAAAAAATTATGAGGACAATCTATTGTAATCATCAAAATAGATGAAAAGTGCAAAGGAAAGAGTCAAGCTACATCTCTAGAGCCTAAAACAACACATGCAAGAAACATAAAAAAAAAAACAAACTAGTTTTGGGATGAATACAAAATGGTGCCTTCAAAAAGTGATTCATATGCATTCACACCTGACAGGACATTAAGAAGATTTTAGTCTTCCTCTGTGAAATTAACTACTTATAGAAAAAAACCTAAAAACCAATATTATATACCTCCATGTCTAGCTGAGGGTAGGTATAAGAGAAAAACAATTCCTCAATGCAATGCCAAAAAATATCAATGTGTGTGTAGGTTTGTATTACTCAAAATATCATTTCACTACCTAAGGAAAAATACCAAAACTTGATGTTTTAAATTTCAATCTTCACATAGGCTCCCTTAGTGCTACACACGCATATACAAGCATTATTTGAACTCTAAACTATTCAAATATTAAGGATTTAATTAGCTATAAGATGGAAAGTTGTTGTTTAGACATAATCCATCATCTTTTACATATCTTTATTCACTCCTAGCGCTTTAGATAAATTTGTGTAAATGAGACAAAAATAGCAATCTTTTATGACAAAGAAAATTCTTAAAAGGAGGGGGGAGAAAGCAAAGGGTAGGGGGCAAGAGAATACTTGAATGTATAGAAAAGTATAACATTTTGATTATTATAACAATGAAACAAATCTTAGGTTTGAAGAATTAATATCATTTAGAACATTTATGATCAAGAATGAATGTATGTAGAGAAATTTTTGCATACCTACAGATGGTACAAAATTTCATGGTTAAGTGGAAGCCTCCTATCAACAACAAGATCCAAATATCCATGTATCTATCTCAATCGAGCCTCTAAACCCTTTAGAGCTGTCAATTTTTCCACTAACCTATTATGCACAAAAGTCAGCTTTTAGAGCTATGTCACCACTAAAAATAGAAGAAACAGAGCTTTGAAACCAAATCCACACACAACACAATGTGGTATTCATACAAAGCCATACAAACAAACTAAACTCAAAACATTGGAATGGAAACAACTTCAAATTATGATGCAGAGCATGGATTCAGGGTATAAAGAATCATTTTTCTGCCACCATAGTGAATATTTAGCACTTTCTTTCATCTTTGCATATTGGTTTGATGCTTCAAACGATGTATTTATTATATTGAAAATTGCATTACCTTATTGAGCTTCTCTTTGTTTCGAGAATAGTTTAATATTATCTACTTAATAGGGCCAACCACATGACAGTGGAAGCTTATTCCCCCCCCTCACATCACTCTCAATTCCCCATACCCAATCAAATAACATTAATCATTCATTCATCCATTAATAACATATAACATTCATTAGTTAACATATTCGCATTCATTCATTAACATATAATATTCATTCTTCCAGGTTTTACATATTATCATGGTTGTCATGATATGATTACAATCACTTTTTTTTTTGTTTCTTTTTTAAAGCTATAAAAATCTGAAGTGGAATATCATTTTCAAAATCATCTATCCCCCCTTTAGTTGTTCTTCCCTCTGCTTGTGATTTTAATGTATGCCTAGTCATCTACTCATGACATGGATGCCACTGCAAGGGGGTTCTGCTACAATAAAAAAGAAATGTTAAATTGATATGTTTTATTATTATTGTTACAAGTATTTCATTAATTAAAAGAAAATTAGAGTGGTTATCTTTACCTGATGGGTCCACATCATGTTCCTAAACTTCTATTATATACTCATTCTCAACATGTTGAACACCCTCTAAATCCCGATCTGTAGTGGAAACACAAAAGGTTACATTAATTAATACACTAATTGAAATTAAATATGTTTAAAAGAACATTAGAGTTGTCCTATTTACCTGATGGGGCCACATCATGTTCTTGATCTTCTCTAGCCTGATCATGCTCAACACATTGATCAGGCTCTACATGCTCTAAAGTTGAAACATGAAAGGTTACATTAATTAATACACCAATTGTAATTAAATATGTTTAAAAGAAATTTAGAGTGGTCCTCTTTACCTGATGGGGCCACATCGTGTTCCTAATCTTCTCTTGCCTGATCATGCTCAACATGTTGATCACGCTCTACATGCTCTAAAGTATCGGGATGCACACCATGACCTTCATCTATAGGTTGTACTCCACCCTCACTAGGCTGCATTTTTAATACCCCTCATATTGTTTAGACTTGATACTTTTGTGGTTTTGATTGATGCTTTGTGACTATGATTGTACTCGTTATGGTTTAATGATGTTAGTGGATTTTAGTAAAATACTATGATGCAGTGATTTAGTAATTTATTTTATGATATGATCTGTTAGTTTAGAAATGCTATTTCATCATTGATATTGTAATTGTTAGAATAGATGTGGTGAGAGGGAAATGTAGCACCACTCGTTTACGAGTGCCCTAATATGCTATAATTCCTTCTCATGATATCATGTTTTCAATTATATATATACATGTGTTACTTGATGGTTATTTATATGCAGGATTTGTAGGAATAAGTCTTGATTCCACCTACTTTGGCAGGACAAGGTGAGCATTAAATTTACCCAATGGGTAAAATGTTGAAAAAGGGAGTTGATTTGGAAGTGTCCTCGTCCCAAGTCCATCGTCCTATTGTGAATTGTTGTGTCATGATTAAAGTTTTGTCCTTGTTGTGTAATTTGATTGTTGATTATTTATTTTATTTATGGTTAATGTTTATTTAATTAATTTTATTTTATAAGATTAATTAATGTTTCCTTGTTTTAATTAATTGTAAGTTGGTAAAATGTTGAATTTTAAATATTTGGTAAATTAAAAAGTTATTTAATTAATTAAGAATGTAAGAAATTAATTTAAATGAATATTGATGATGATAATTAAACATTATCTTTTTCTTAATATTAAATTAGAAAATCTTGTGTGGATAATATCTTGAAAAGATATTATTTTTAATTAAAATTGTCGATAAGTGTGTGCTTTTAAAAGATGGAAAATGGACCAATGAGAAAGGAGGAATTTTTAGGAAAAAGCTGAAGAGCTTTATTGATTTTGATTTATTATTTTTATGAGATATTTTTTGGGAGACAGAGGATTTTTCTGTTGTTTTGGGTCTGTAAAAGAAAAGAAAAATAGCTTTGTTTGTGCTTCTGGGTAAAAAGAATTGTTTTGAAAAAAAAAAGATAGATTGAAAAGAGAGTTGCAGGAAGGAAATCGAGAGGATGCTATAGAAGGGATCCTACATTGAATGAAGGACTCCAGGTTTTCTTCTTTGAAGTTATTATTATTTTATTGTTCTATAAACAAAATCTGGTTGTTGTTTTTTTGAAAAAGCAATTTCTCTATGTTTTCTTTGAAAGAGGTTTATGTGATTGGAAGTTGTTTGTTATAAACGTTTACAATTTTCTGTAGAAAAACTATAGTGAAAACCCTCTTTTTGGAATTTCTTCAATATAATTTAGTTGTGAAATTTATTGTATTGAAATAAAAATCATTTTATTGTGAGTTGAATTTACATGCCAGATTTCTATTGTCTCTTTAAAAATCTATTCATTTATATTATTGTTCTAAATCTCTCTTAAAAATATATATATACACCTCTATATATATATATATTTAAACAAATTAGATATACCTATTTGTGTTACAATTCTGTTGTGTTAATCAAATGTATCTTTAGTAATATTATGTGCCTGTGTGATTTTATTTTGTGAGAAAAGAATAAATTTTATATTTGTATTTGAGAGTATTAAATTTTTATATAATATATATATATATATATATATATATTATACATATATATAGATTGCATAAACATCTGGATTTCCATGTCTTGTATGTGAAAATATTTTAAAATAATAAAAGATAAATGTGTATATATTTATGCCCTGAGTCTGGTGTTGGTTTCAAAAGATTTTATATTATAAAAAAAATTATGCATACTTTTCTTATTATTTTCCATGACAGATTATTTATTTGCAGAGAAAATTTATAAAAGAAAATTATAAAGAAATATAAAATAAAATAAAATAAATTGTTATATTGGGGGTGGGTGGCTAGCCGTGGCAGTACTGCCCACGGCCCCCCACTGGTGACTGTGCATAGCCACCACTAACTGTGCATAGCAGTCGAGGTTGCTAGGTGCAGCGAGTGGGCACTGCATACCCCCCCCATTGCCCACAGTACTATGTACTATGGGCTTTACCTTGCTGTGTGCCATGTGGGTTGGTATTAATATTGTGATTTAAATCTCTTGCATTTTTTTTAGATATTATATATATTAATATTTATATATATTATATATATATTATATATATATATTAATATATATATATTATATATTATTTAATATATATATATATATGACATAATTTTTTAAATTTTATAATGAGCTTTCAAATATTTAATTTATATATATATCGTATTTATATATATGTATATATGTATATACGTAAAAATGTGTATATACATGTATATATACATATAGATAAATATATATATATATATGTTGGATAGTTAATTATATTGTTGTGGTGAGGAAATAATTGGATAATATAAAGGAAATTACAATTTTACAATATAATTGTGCAATTGAAATAAACTATAGGCTTTGAATTTAATCAAACTTTCTTGAGTTATTGATTTATGAAGTTGGTGGAATTTATTGTACCTTGCAGTTTGTTTGGCATGGTTCTATGATTTATTCACTCTTTGAATTATTCATTTTATTTAATTTTCTTTTATTTGGGTTTAGGTCATGTGGAAAACCCTAGAGTTAGTTTATTCTGTTATAGGAACTTAATTTGTTGTTTAAGACTTCCAGAGGCGAGAATTCAGATGTGTAATTGTGATCTTGTATTTTGGTGCTGGATCTATGTTCTAATCATGGTTGTGATTTAGTTTGCACTAGGATTATACCAGTTTGTGAATGTGTTTTATGTGTTTTGGAAAGATGGTTATGCTTCACGGAGGTTCCATGTGATTGGTTCAGTATTTTTTGTTGGTACAATCCTTTTTGTGTTGGGTATTTTGTGGTTGAGTGTCTAGAGAGAGTGGCTCTAGTGGGGGCCAATGCACAAAGGGGTTATCAGCGTAACCCACCTAGAGTTAGAGTAATCAGTGATAATTTAAGTAATAAATCATGGGTGGGGTTTTAACATTAACAAGATAATTGTGATCCCTCATCTGTTTGTTAGTGCTATCACAGACTAAAGGGGACCAAGAAGGCCGTGGTTGGCAAGATCATTGCCTTGTCTTCATGAGAGGTTAACGATTCTGCATGAGTAACCCTATGGAGTGGCACCTTGAGATAGGCTATCAGGAGAACCATAGATGGATGTGGCACCTTAAACTAGGTTGTCTAGATAATCCATATAGAGATGGATGCAACACCTTGTGATAGGTTGTCTAGATAATCCATGTGAAACCATGCGATGACACTCTCCTCTAACATTCCATTTGTGTTATTTTATTGAAGTCATTTGGAAGTAGTCCTTTGATATTATATCTTGAAACTTATTGATGATGTGTCTATATGAGTTGTTGGTGTGTCATCTGTAAAGTGATTTAATGTTATGTTTCGAAAGTAGTCTATTGTTATGTATTTTGGTGATTTATTATGGTTTAGTTTCTATGTTGTCTTTTGATGTTATGTTATCTGGTATGGAGTTAGTCTTGTGTTACTGTTGATGTGCTTGGTCGGGGATCCTTCCTTGTTAACTCCCAGCATGGGGGTGGTTGGGTGGAACGTGCTTCACACCCCGTTGGGTTCCCTTTGGATGTAGTTGTTTCTTTTATTGTAGGGTTTTGGCAGATGTTGTTGATCTAGTGTTCTTATGTACCAGATGTATGTTCATACTTTAGATGTAATTTATTTTTTGATGTATCGACTCCCACATGTGTTGGGAGGATCTTGATGTAATTTTTTATATGTTCATTATGTTGTAATATCATATTGATGTATTGTATATTAAGACCATGTAATCATTGTAAACTATCATTTATAATTATTGATTCTGTTGTGTTGTATCTGTCGAAATGTATATATATTTGTTATCTTTATGATTATTTCATTTGTGTTTTGCATATATGGTTGAATATGGATTACTTGTATTAATGTGGTTTTTGTTAATGGATGTTTGAAATGGTGATGTGAGAATGAATGGTTTTACGTAATTGTTTAGTTATTGTATAATCTTTTATCTTGGTTATGGGTTAGTTTAGTATTAGTAATGTCACCTCGTGTACCCTAAGGGATTTAGTTGTGCAAATTAGAACATTATAATGTTGGAATACTTAAATACATTTAATATGTTCTTTAAAAAAAAAAAAATTGTCTTTATTAGTTCCTTTGGGTTTTGCGCGGTGGGGCGTTACAACATTCCAATGTCATGTGTAGTATTATCATTGCTTGGATGTTTAAAACAAATATGCATGTAAATAATTTATGGTGGAAATTAATATTGAATAGATTTCACAAGTATTCAATTTTAAATAAACTTTATTGAGTTTATTTACCTACGTGTTGGATGCAGTGGAAGATTGTGTTTGCCCAGTCAACACTCTTAGGCATTCAGCCACAACTCCATAGCCTTGCTGGAAGGCAATCTTTAGGTCCTCTTCTATGGGAACTCTATTGAATTCAAAGCCCTACATTTTTGCATAAGATCATGAATTTTTCTTCTATGGTGTGATAAAACCAAAATTGTTTTCAATCTACTATTTGGATACAATATTTCATTTATTGATACTTATAATTCATGCGACTAATTTCATATAACCATTAGAACCAAGTTTGTGTTATCCGTGTTTTTCTAGTATTGCCTTTGTTCCCTTCGATGTGTCAGGCATCCTATGAAATTTTGAAATACGTTAGATTATGTAAAAAGAAAGAGTAATCAGTATATAATTACATTGTTGATAGTATCACATACCTTTTGTGGCCTGGTGGTGTCTTTCCTTTTTTCTTTTCATCCTTCTCCTTTCCATCTGACACCAAGTCCTTCCACTCCCTCTCTGGAATCATGGGGGGACACTCATACTTTTAGTTCTTCTCTAAATGTGACTTATATTGGTCCCTCACATACTTTAGATAAGTACCGGCTTTCTTAAGGACCTTAGTTCAGTTGAATGTTTTATCACCGAAGAACACAACTAAATGGTTAATGAGCTCATTTTTTAAATCTTGATTTTGGGCATTCCACCATGTACGTATGGTGGGCCCAAAGAGCTCCAATGTAATATCAATTAGATGTTTATAAAAAAAATCATTTCCTACAAAATGATCATGGGATAATAGTCTAAAAATAGGAATCAATAAGTAAATTTCAATTGGATTATATATAATAATAATTACAACATTTTAAAGTACTTTAGACCTTCTCTATCTTTATGGGAATGAAATCCTCAATCACCACAAATGTGACTGGCAATGTTCCCATACTATTAATACAGGAAGATCCAAAAAATGCTGCTAAACTATCACTAGTACTAGTGGCCTTTGCATCCCCAGGTACATGTCCTAATGCATGTTCTAGTATGTGTTCACTGCTAGAGAGTGCACTAATAGATTCATGCATGGTATGTGTTTTTGACATTTTAGATGACAATATAGGCATAGATGATGGGGTCAGATGATGTGATGTATGCACAAGAAGATTAAGATGGACACTTGTACCAACCCCTTGCAAAACTTGCAGTACCCTAATCATGTCCAAGAGCATCATGAGGATGCAAAAATCCTATAAAAAGAACACATATTTTATCTCATGACATAAAAGAGTACAAAATATAAAACCATGAATGAAATTATGTTATAATTAAAGACCTCATGATAGCTTACTTGCAATTTTTGTGATCTCTTAGTCAATATTTTAGCCCTCTATCTTATCTCATTTGTTTGAGGCACTATGAATAACAACTTAAGGATTTCTTCATTGCATTTTTTTTGGGTCTTCCTTATCATATCAAGAGGGTTTGTTGAATAAGAAATGCCATCATTGCATAATATTGACTACACCTCCTTATGGATGCTCTCGTCTACTACTAGTGCCTTTCCCTAATCAGTTTACTACAACAAGAATATTAAAAACTTTATCAAAATTAACCCAATAAACTTATGAAAAAAACATAATAATAAAACATTTTGCTCGTATCTAATTTTTACAATTACAATGAGGTAAACCTATTGGGTAGAAGCACCTAAAGATACATCATGATCTGTGCTCTAGGCTAGAGCGTTCTCCATATGATCAATGTCCCCTTGTGAAAAAAAATAAATATAAAAAAACATTACTGAAATAAAATCAATAGACTTACGAAAAAAAATGTAAGAATAAAATGGTATTTTGGAGTCATTAATTGGAGGTTGGGTAAAATGGTACATAGTACGTACCACCCCCATAGTAACTATTTTTGTAACTAAGCAATTCAAATTGTGATCGATTAGCAACTATTCCCCTGCAGTTATTGAATTTATTGCACATACAAATACATGGTTTCCCTCGCACGCCTCGAATATGCAATTGGGTTGCTTATTTGTTGACCCAGGTCATGTAATATTTATAAACCCTACAATATTCCCTAATGCTTTTGTTCTTCCATCAATGTACATAGCCACTCCTTTATTTTGATCCCTATCTTTTAGTTGTATATAAATTGCTAACAGTGCATACCTACGCATACTTCGTGTATATTGAACCAGTTGCATCCAATCTTTGTAACTGTATCAGGGTCTGACATACTCTATCAATTTAGTAACTTTTTCATAATAGACCTTTATGTTGTCCATGCAAAATAGGCCCAAACCATGTAATGACAATGGTGTTATGTGATATATCCTCTCGTTGACACAAAAATCAATGTTTATTGGATGAAGTTCCTTGGGTACCCATGTTTTCCATAGATGTTTGTACCTCAAGGGCACCTCGTTGTTGCCTATGCTCTCATCATCATAAGAACATGACCCCCCTTCAGCAAGAATAAATTCCATGCCTTTACAAAATTTTTTTCTAATCTTTTGACCTCTAGTTGATCTCCCTCTTTTAGACATACTACATGTGTCACTTTCCTCTTCTCTTCCTGAATTTCCCTTGCTCGAGGAAGAAAAATCTGACAAATACCTATTTAGTGGTACCTGCACTCATAAGGATGTTGGATGAAGTTCTTTCATGGTGATGTGATCCCAAGGTGACATTATGATTAATCTATCATTTCATCGCTAGAATTTCATAGGATATAAGGTTATCAAGTCTTGATAGATTGCAAATTATTGTTACTACCATCCAAATGTGTCCATCACAAATCAAATCTACTTAAAATTTTAACTCCCAAACTTTGTAACAAGCGTTAAATGTGACTATGGTCCACCAACTACACAACCAAGGCCTCAAATGTACTCTCTAATTGTAATCAAAGGACTTTTTCTCTTCATTCAAGTAACTAAACTTGAAGGGAAACACCACCAAGTGGTTTATTGGACACCTTCATGACTAAAAATAGTAGAAAGTTTACATTTAATTTCCATATGTCTAATTGGTTAATAGGGGGGGAGCATGTACTAGGCCTGGTTAAGTCATCATAAGTTTAGGCTTTCACAATAAAAATTTTTTAGTCATCTTAAATCTCCCTGTCTCTTTGTTAGGAGACTTTTGTTGTATTTTAAGGTAGGATGATTGATGAAAAACCACAAAGATCCTTTCTCCATGGTATCTAGGTACACATAGCAACAGTCTTCTCTTATATGGTTGTACATGATTTAAAGAACTTAGCTAGGAATTATTCATTTAACCTAAGGTTTTCTCATAATGCAATCATTGGAAAAGTATGATCAAATTCTTCTATTATGAAGAATTGGTCTATGTGCCTCTAGTAATCACTATAAATGTTTGTAAGGATAAAATGACTAATTGCATGGTAGGAAGAATCAACTTTGAGTTCTTCAAATATGTCTATTCATAAATTTTAAGGGTTGTGTGTGGAGGAGGGTTATCACTACCAAGAAGGAGGATACCTTTCCTTGTCATGGAACTTCAAAAATTTCTCTTTGTGTTCCATTTTTATCTTGCCTTATGTCTCTGGTCATCTATGGTGTTTGGGAAAATCCTAAGGTTGGGGTTTTACCTTTGTCTTCATGTAAAACCCTAGTGTTTATCTTACGCCTTGGGTGGGATCTTTTGGGTTGTTACTTTTTGGGGAGGGTTTGAAAACAACTTAAGCCCCATCGCTTCATCTAAGCTAGGCCCCTTTTGATTTATCATTTTATTTCCTTCACCTAACTTTCTTATTTCTTAAGTCTTGGATGGTCCTGTGCTCCCTCATTTAAAAAACAACTTATGTCATTGTTTATCATTGACCTAGTGATGTCCCCTTGTTCTTTTAATATTTTTTTTATATTTTGCAGAGGGACAAGTTTGCATGAACGTAGATCAATTATCATTTGATGTCAGTCATTCCTTGCCATCTCATGATGACCCCACAACACTATTTTAGTTGATCACGATATCATAGGAAAGTGCCACGTGTCTCATTTAATGAAGCCAAAGAGATGATAGAAATACTTTGATACATTTATTTGGTTTTAATACATTATGTAGCAGGTTACTAAAGCATTTATGAGATTTATGTGTTTCAAATAAGTGAAGATGTTATAATCTTGGTAGGAAAGGTGCTTGATGGTTACTGACAAAGCTGGAAACTTTGTTGAATGAACAGGATTACTGATGGTTGAGATCCACGGTTGCCTGCCATAGTGTGATTAGAAGTTGCAGGGTCTTTATCGTTCGTGATATCATGGGTGATTTCCATGTGGATTTCCTTGGCAACACATAGTATGGTGGGCCCTTATTTCCATGATGGAGATCATGTCAGTTTGTTTTGAAGGAAGTCATTTGATCATTTGACCAAAGCAAAGGATCGATTGCTAGTATTTGAATTTGCATCAAATTTAGTTACAAGGTTCTATTCTTTAATTTCATATTTTTGTTTTGTCCTCCTAGAGAACTAAAAACTCAAGATTATAGCTTCCCTCCTAGAGAACTAGTTGTTGAAGAGAGCCAAGAAACAGACACTAGATAGATGGCATATAGGTCATTTGTAGTAGAAAATGAATTTTGATATATAGAGACTCATATGCATGTATTTTGATGGAGTAAATGAAGATATCTAAGTTGAAAATTAAGATTTTGGTATTATTTTTTTGTTAAATTTATGAATTTATTTGATTCTATCCATTTTGATGCTTCTCTATTGTTTAAATTGATATAACAAGTTTATATGCAGTTTATCAATGTACATTTTCTATATATGTGTGATCTAGTTATTCGGTTCTCTAAAGTAGGGATTAAAATATTATAATCAATCACAACAATTGGGAAGTGTTACTTGGATTAATAAGAAGAATCACATAACTAGAATTTCCATTCTATCTCAAGAAGAGTTTTTTAATTATTCACTTGCACGTTTACACAAGTTGTAAACAATTTATGTGCCTGATAGTTTGAATTATTGCCATTATTGAAATCCACATTTGTAGATATTCATTAGACTCCATATACCCAATAAGGCACTAGTTCCCCCTTGTATTCTTTTATAATATTCATTATTCTTATTTATTTTAAACTTACATTTACAAATACACATACATATGCATTTACTATTTTCATTTATTTCTCATGTAGTTTAATAGTTTGATCAATTTCATATTATATGTGTTGAAGACTTTAGAATTTCAATTACATTAATTTATGGATATGTTGTATCTATAACACTAAAAAACCATATGCTCTTTGAATTTACACTTTCATTTAGAAATACACATTTATATACATAGATATAGATTTCTTTAATGATATGTTGCATTTATTGTTCTAGGGGAGCATCTAGTAATTGCATTTACATTTACATTTAAAAGTTCATATACATACATACATACATACATACATACATATATATATATGTGTGTGTGTGTGTATGTATATCATTTATATTTAGTGTTTAGAAACAACCCATTAGGTCTACACATGAAAAAAATTCATAAAATTAGATCTCCCATACATATTTTGTTGAAACCTAGGCTTGAACATCTCATTTCACATGATTTTCTTCACAAAACTCTTGAGGACATCAACTATACCTTCTTTATTTCTCATCCTACACCCTATTCATGCATCCTACAATTACAACAATATCCATGGGGCCTCTTACAGAAGCTACAGTAATCACAAAAAGTGTAAGAGCCCCTTTATATAATGTTTGGACTACAAAACCCTCAAAAATAGGGTAACCGGGCTATATGCTTGAATGTTCTGTATAAGGATTTGATAAGTAGTATTTGGTTAGAATACATATTGATGAGATTGTAAAGCAATGTTATCGAGGATCTTATATGCTATGTGTTAAACCTATCATAAACCTTAAATGCTTATAAATTTTACTCATCCAATAGATATATGACATTGATCTAAGTTGTACTTATTCATATGGTTCATCATTTTTTTTCATTTACCTAGAGCTTGCTACAAATTGCAAATCAATGACTGTCTGATACTGTGAAATATTGTTGCAGTTATCTCATGCTCCAAATAGTTGATATTATTGATAAACAACCAATTCTATTCAGTATTATCCTATTATGTTGAGCTATTAATTGAGATTATTTGTTGTTGTTAATGTTTTTTATGATGATGGTGTAGAGGTTTTAAATGCATTAAAGGATCACCCTCCCAAGTCTTGTAGAGCCCAAAGTGTAGGAGGTATTTAAAATCCCTGTCAATTGGTCCAAGTCCTTTGAGCTACCCTTTATTGGAATTGGAAATTCCATAGGTAGATTAGAAGATCAACCTAGTTACCATAAAAACAACCAACACCTTGCATATGTTTGTGGTGGAGGTATTAAAGAAGAATTGTATGCCTTTATTTCCATTCATTAGGTCTACCTTAGCCTAGCATATACTTGGCCGAAGTCTATAATTTCTTCAGACTCATGCAATGAAGGCTATATGTGATGAAATCCTAGACCTCAACCAAGATGTGGGTAGGTTATAGGAGTTTTTCCAAGACCTGAGGTTAGTCAATAAAAATGTGAAAGACTAAGCTATTTTAGTTTTTCTATCTTATCTTATACCATTTTACGAGAATGGGGGTGCCCATGTATGAGAAGATCTTTGGAAACTAGGCATGAAAATTATAGGTTAAAGAGAATGGAGGTGCCAAAATTATAGTACTCATTTCCCCTTGGTCATCAATTTTCCTTGAGTGCCCTCAACCTTGTCCTTGGAACTAGTATTGACCTTCTTTTCACTCCTCCAAACTCTTCCTTGATGCTGATACTGACCTAGTTTTCACTCCTCCAAACTCTTCGTCGGCACTGGTATTGACCTTGTTTTAACTCCAAACTCTTCCTCGGCACTGGCATTGACCTTGTTTTCACTACTCAAAACTCTTCCTCGGTGTTGGTATTGACTTTTCACTTCTCCAATTTGATGAGCTACAACCTGGTTTCATTAGGTTATACAGTATGTTAATTAAATTGAAAATTTTGGCACCATTTAGCTAGGTTTTAATATTCTACAATATAGTTAAGTATATAGTAGCTATATTTTACATAATAAATAATATAATTATTCAACTTATTATAATTATATATTATATTCTTTAACAAAATTATTAAATACATATAAAATTATTATAATTAATAATTAATAATGAGTATATTTTTATATAATATAAAATATAATTAATATATTAGTAAAATATATTAATATGAGATAGAAACTAAATTTTGATTGGTTGTTTCATGTCAACAATCTAAGGATGGCATGTGTCCTTGGGGAGTTATACTCAAGGTAGCATGCCTTTTGATTAAAGATATGATAATTCTCCTTCAAGACCTCTTCAATGTACCCATTGCACTTTTAAGGAGACAAAGATAAATATAGGGAAGAAAATATAGAGAGAGAGGGAGATAATGACAAACATACAAATAGAAAGGGAGACAAAGAGATAGAGAGAGGTAGAGAGATAAAGAGATAAGGATGAATAGATAGAGATATAGGGAGGGTGATTGATATATCTCTCCTGTCACTCTCTATATCTCTATATCTCCCACTATCTATGTCACTCCCTCTTCCCCCCTCTATCCATTGAGCTATCTCTCCCTCTCCCCCCTTTCTCTCTCATTCACTCCATCTCTCCTACTCTATATCTCTATCTCTATTTCTCTTTTTATCTCCCTCTCACTCCTCTCTCTATCTCTTTCTATCTATATCCCTTTCTCTCCCTCCCACTCTCTATCTCCCCCTCTCTTCCTTTCTCTTCCCATATATCTCCATCTCTCTTTATATTCCCATATATCTCTATCTCTCTCTCTCCCCATCTATCTCTATATCCCCATATATTAACTAAGAAGCCATGCAAGTATACAATAGTATATATTTTGTTAAAACTATAATAGTGTTTTATTAAACTATAAGTATATTATTGTCACCACTCTTCATAGCAATTGTTTTGTTGCTTTTTTCAAGTTTCATTAACCAAGCTATTTACTAGGTTGAATAAAGTTGTGTTATGACCCTTCATCTCTTTAAAATAATTAGACAATATTAGCGAGATCAAGAAGGGGTAGTTGTGGGTTTATTGGTTTTCTTTGTATACTATATACTTAGTTCTTCTAGGATAAATAAGTCACTTTAGATCATTTTCTTAGTTGTGTATCCTAACTAATATAGAGTAATATTTTTTTATTTTAATTGACTACTACATAATAGTTTATGTGTTGAAAGAATTGTTTCCATTCTTTGTATTTTTTACATTGGAATATAAATCATATTTAATTTCATTCCAATATACTTCTTTCATAAAGATATTTGTTTGAAATAAGTGCTTCATAACCCATCTAATCAAATCATAATTAACCTATAAAAAAGGAAATAGTAATTTTCTAAAGAAAAGAACACTTGACCCAATCATAAAGTGTATGGCCTTTGTAGAAAGGAGTGATCCACCTTAGCAATAACAACTACCTGATTGAGACTTGGGTATGTGTAGGATCATGATGGGCCAAAAAGTGGCAACATGAAAAAATTAGCATTTTGAACTCACCAAAAATTGTGAAAAATCTTAAGTTGACTTTTTTTTTTGGGTTGGGTGTCAATACATTACTCCATAGAAATGCCCAAGCCAAAGTACTACAAATCAGATATCTAATTCAAATCAGATATCTAATTTGTTTTGGATATCCAATTTGTGTTTAATATCTAATTTGAAAATCATTTTAAAATGTAATATTTTGGTGCTATAAATCAGAT
>VDFB02047230.1:131751965-131935192 GCA_007258455.2 Sequoia sempervirens | reverse complement strand
AAAATGGGTCCCACTTGGATGGGACTGATTTCCCATGCATGGTGAATGGGTCCCAAAGGGTCCAATTTGATAGCTTAGACGCCAAGAGATAAGGAAATAAGGTCTAAAATGCAACCTTGTTAGGTATTTGATCAATTTAAGCCTCAAGATGCACAATATGGGTTAATATGGGACTATTAGTAATGATGTAAATGTAAAATAGGGTTTGGGACACAAGAATAAATGAGAAAGTGTGATTAAATACATTTTACAAAACTAATTTAGCACTAAGTTTAATTCAAAAACCTTCTAGATTGATGTAATAATGTTATTAAATATATTTTATAATGTTGAATTAGAAAGAAATAGGTTAATTGGGTCTATAAAAGCATGAAATTATCTTACAAAACTTTACAATACCTTTACAATACATCAATCAAAGCATGTTTTTCAATTTGCAAGGGTCCAATACCTAGTGTGGATGCATAAAAATGCCTCACAACGCTAGATTAAGGCCTCATTAAGTCCAATTATCATGAATTAATCCCATGTAAATAAAAGGGTACCTTTTTCTTGGAGGGTTCATTAAGAATGATATTGCAGGGACACATATTGAGCTACAGTGGCAACTCTACATGTGATTCCTAATTTTTGAGGCAAATTATAATTTTCATCATAGCACTAGTACTAGTTCTAGATGGTTGGGGAGCACACCCGGATGGAGGCCTAGTTCACATGATAGGGAGATGGAGCATTACATGAGTATTTATGCATGGGATCATATCATATTGCACATCTATACTATAATTTAGGACATTTTGCATATTACAAGGTTGAGAAAATGGTACATTGTACACTGTTGCAGTTTTGGTGCCACGAGCATATCACATGCACCAAGCTGACATGGTACACTTCTATATGTGCCCTTGGATACCCATGAACATCTAACTATCCACTGAGACAAGTGTGGTAGTATGGAGATCTATTATTTTGGAGAGTCATATTTGACCACCTAGATTAGGAGGAGACCTTTTGGAGACCTTTTTAGCTAATACTATAGTGGGAAGATGAGACCCACCAGTTGAGGAAGATGTAGAGGGATAGTTTTCTACAAGGGGGCATGATTATGTAGTAAGACCATTCTACAATGATCATGTCATGAGATGGTTTGGACAATTATAGGTACCACCAGTAGCATGACCATTTTATAGGTAATTAGTGTGGGATGCCCAGAAGATAGGATATACAAGATGAAATGCCATTGATGACATCATCTCCATTGATTCAAAAAAGGATCTTGATATGCCCCAATCTTCGACATTGATGACATTGGTGCTACAAATGCACATGAGGAGTGGTGAGTTCCAACATGAAGAGCTCTAGTATTTCCTATGGATTAGCCTATAGGCTTTATAGGGCCACTTCCAAAATAGAGGGATGAGGAGGAAGAGATAGGTGAAGATATATGGATCAAGGATACAAACCAATTTGTAGATGAGGTAGAGGAGGACTATGAGGGAGAGGAGGAGGATGAGGATGAGGACAAGTATGAGGATGAGGACGAGGATGAGGAATAGGAGGAGGAATAGTTGATGAGTGAGGGAAGTGATATAGTGGATGAGGGTCTAGTTTCTCATGAGTGGAGAGATTTAGCTCCCACCTATGTTACTAGATCATAGTCAGTAACTTCAACAAGCATGAACACTTGTGAGCATGGAGAGGCTAGCACATCTTCTATGACTCCTGCATATGATGAGGTCTTTTTTACACAACCAACCATAGATCTAGGTGAGGACACTTTATTTATGATTATTATTATGCTTATATTCATCTTTTAATTTATATATATTGAAACATAGATTTTTGGGAACCTAATTTCTACTCTTACACTCTTAGGGCTTTTCACCTAAAAGGAGAGAGATTAGGTCCAAAAATTCTTATGTAGCACTCAAATTCAAATTTCTATGATGTGATGTGACATAAATGAAGTTAACTAAATGTAATTTATTAATTTAAATGAATGAAAATGAATGTAAAAGTGCAATTAAAGCTATGATTGAAAACACGGTGTGATATGCAAACAATTATGTAAATAAAGAAATAATGCAAAATAAAAACAATAAAGAAAAATATGAGTGTACCTAGATGAAATGTAAGGATTCTATAGTATTTTGGATGTTGATGAAATTTACTAATTTTTCACAGTGGGACTCATTCGCCTAGGGTAGTGAATTAGTCCACCTACTAATGAAAAACTATTAGGAGCTAGTTTCTGTCTATCGGGAATTGAAATCTAACAAAACTCAAGTTTTCAGTCCTCTTACAATTTTTTAAAAACCAAGAGACAACTCTGCAACACCATATTTGAGAATGTCTACTTGTCAGGTTGCCAAAGTCAAATCTATAGAAAATAGATAAATAATTATATCCAAGCTAGAAATTGACTTATGTTGACTTGAAGCACCTAGTTGACAAGAAAACCAATCTTCAAAATCTAATAACCTATCAAATTTGTAAGCAAAAGGTTGCAAAAAAACAAGAAAAAGGGGAAAAATGATTAGGGGTAAAGCCCACTTTTGGTAATCAAACCCTTGAAAAGATAATGAAATGCAAGAGAAAGATAAACTAGTAACATGCAAATTTTATCAACTCACCTTACCCCTGATGATGCAAGTATAAAGTAATGGCAATGGCAGCTTCAAAGTGCTTGAATTGATGTTGTAAAATGCTTGATTGCTTGAATGAATTAGGAGATTGAATGCTTGAATGAATAGGTTGTGGGGAGAGATGTAAAATGAAGTGAAAATAACATATTTATACAAAACTTGTGCCTTAGTATCTATTTATACCTCATCATAGGCTGGCATGAAGTGATTTTGAATAAAATCTTGAAAGGAAATTTGAAATATTTTGAATTTGGGGCCAAGGGGGGCTCATTCACCACCCATGGCGAATGGGTCCCACCTAGGACCTAAAGTTATGTGTCAAGAAAAAGGTTGTGTTTAATGTTGTTTGTCAGGATAACATTAAAAAATACACTTAATTAAGTCATATGAGGGCATAAAGGGACAAAATAAAGAATGAGAAAGGTGTAAATAGTGAAAATATGCCTAGAAAAGTGTGAAATCTTGTTACAAGACTTTACAACACTTCAAAATAGGACTTGTTTAGTGATGAAAAGGTGACTTTTAGGTGAATTGTATTAAATAGAGTCTAGAAGAATGTAGAAATTTCTTACAACACTTCACAACACCTTCACAAGATGTCGTTCTTTGAATTTTAGTACCTAAATAAGCATGTTCAAGCCATGATACAACATAAAATCAGAGCAACATAGTTCCAACACCATGAAACAAGACCTAAAAGGACATGAAAATGATAAGGGTCCATTTTTCTATGGTACACACACACACACACACACACATATATATATATATCATGGTGTGTACTGATTAACCTTATGATTTCTATCTTGTAGGGTTCGTGAGAGAGTTGTATGATATCAATGGACAAGTGGTCATAGTGATAGTACTTCCTTCACTCAAAGACAAGGCTATTGGAATAGACTACATGCTTTAACCTAGTATGGAGCAACATCTAGAGTTGGTTGAGCCTTCCAAGAGGCTAAGAGGAGCATACGAGGGTGCTACTAGGAAAACTGATCAAGATGAGGGTGATTTATCGACACTACAAGCTGCATATGAGGAGCTGTAGTCATTTCAAGATATAGTGGAGGTCAAGATACTTCATGCAAATATTTCTAGGCTGCAATCAAATAAAGAATACATAGGGAAAGAGCGTCTAGAGGCCATCAAATAGGAGGCTGCAACTATTGGATGAGCAAGGGACCTATAGTATGCACTAGATTCTCTTATTAGTTCATGATCACATACGACCATCTCTTAATGCATTGTCTATTGATGGATGAGATCACTAGGTCCCAAGGGATCTATTAGCAATAGGCTACACTAGCCTTGTATATTTGATGGCATGTACTTTAAAACTTTTCTATATATATATAGATGATCATTAATGTTTAATTTTTTTTCTTTGTGTTTAAGTTAGACGAAAATGTGATTTATCAAATAATGTTTGTAAGACTATTTAATAAATGTATTCATGATCTAACATGCCATATTTGATTTAATTAAGACTATCCTAGTTTCTTGTAGATACATCATTATGGTTGAGTATGTTATGCTAAATTAAATGCACCTATGATCTAATTGTAGAACATTAAATGCATGTAAGGATCTAATCTAATATAACATATAAGATTAAATTAAATAGTATGAAACCTAAAGTAACCACCTAAAACTAATTTAAATAATTACTTTGGTATTCAAGACACATAAGTGATTGTTTGTCAAGAATGAAGCAATGTGAGAGAACATAAAATGTCATCTACTAACTCTAAAACCACTGCATTATCATTCACACTATTTAAGAAGATTAGAAATAGTATTGATGCAAATGTGTAGAACTAACATGTTCTTTAAGAGGTGTACTATCCATTTCTATAAACATATATGATCTAGACCCATAAATTTCATCAATTTTGTAAGGTCCTAACCATTTAGGGCTGAATTTTCCTTTTTCAATTGGGATGGCATTAGCATTATGTTGATTCTCAAATAACAACAAATCACCTTTAGTAAACACATGAGGGATATTGTTATCATTGTAACTGTTAGACCCCATAAAAATCCTTGATATTTTGAGTTTTTTTAATCCTCAATATCAGCATTGTATGTTGATTACACATTGGGTTTAGGGTTTTACTTGAATAAACTTGTCATCCAAAATCCCCTTATTGTCCTTGGATGTATTATTTCTCTATTGACTTGATGGTCTGGTTACCTATGATTTAAGTCACCTTTTGAGTCATCATTTCATGTTTCTTACCAACCCCTTCATTTTGAGCTATTTGATCATCCTTGGTCACAAGGTGTCTTAAATATTCCTAAAGTCGACCTTTATTCTCTACATATAAATGACTTATACTTAAGTCATGAATTCCTGAGGGGTAAGATCTCATCGGCCTAGTTGGGCCCCTTTTTAAGATTAATTATTTTTTGTGCGTGTAGGTTTGGTGATCACAAGATCATGAGATTTAATCTAGACCATTCCCCATTAGCCTGTCTATTTGAAATGAGTGTAGTTTAATTGTTGCGGGGTTAGTGAAAAAATGCCATGAGTATGTGGGCCAAGCCAATATGTCTCGTCTCAATGCCTAGAACTTTGATATTGATGGTATTAAGTGAACAAGAAGATACAATCACCACTATTCCTCACTAGCTCATGGAGGAAAGATCTAGGTTCTTTAAAAGTGGTGAGACCCATGAGATGTTTCCATGTGCAATCTACAACTACCAGTGGGTGGGGCCCTCATGTACATGGGGAGAGTCTTGTCAGAAAATCTCTATTGGCTGCTCATCCGTGGTGGAGCCATATTCTAAATTCAAATGAGTTTGACTCAATCTGAGTCATTTGAGATGCCCAACTTAGCTATGGATCAATGGCCTATATTAAAAAAATGCAAGTACACCCATTGCAATTTTTTTCTTCACGTGAACGAACATTAATGGCAAAGGTTACTCGTAAACCTATTCAATTCCCTTCAAAATTTGTGTATATGACTAATGCTTGCTTATTTGATATTTGGAGGATGTGTCAAGGGTAATACAAAGAGCTAAGAAGTGAAATTCAGGAATTATTTGGGTTGGAATTAGGGATTGTCACGGATGAAAGTAGTAAGTATCATAAACACAATATTATGCCTTTTCAGTTTTCTAAGTTAGGACTTGCTTTTAATTTTCTTTAAAACAAGTGTGTTTCATCATTTTTATTTCATTGCTTTGAAATTAGGATTAATATTTTCTTTTAAAGGTTGTATCCCTATAAATTTCCCATGTTTACCCCTCATCCTAAGTCATAAGTTGCAATTAGGAGTTGAGTAGTTAAAATTCCTTCAAAGGAACTCTTGCAAAGCCAAGCTCATGGCTCCCAAAATTCAAGGTGATTCTACATCTACCCAATCTAGAACTCTTTCTTAGGATGTAATAAATTTGATACCCTAGTATACCAATAAGAAACTAGAGGGAAGGGCCTTGTTTCATGGCCCAATTGTGAAGGAGGGTTTGATATATAAAGTTTTTTTCATCAAAGATGTCGAGGTACCTTACACAAGATGGTAGATTTTCAACATTGGTTTCGAAATCGAAGCCTTGGGTCTCCTTTTAGTAACCCATGGGATTTGAATATGGGGAGACTGATTGTCTTCAATGTGTAAATGGATGTGGACCTCTTGAAAGATATTTCATCAAAATATGATCCAATTTCTAAGGTAGTCAGAACATACAATGGGGTGGTTATGGTAAAAATAACTAGTGAAGAGATTGAAAAGGTTTTTGACTTGCATGAAAGGAATTCAAGTATGCTTCCTTTGGATATGGATATTATCGGAACATAGTATAATAATACCAAGGTATTCATTAGATCAAAAAAAATTCCCCTACATACTATAGTGGTTGGAACTGGGAGACAATAGAGGAAGGTTAAGATTGATGATAGAGAGCTCAAACCTTCTCCAATGAGCTATTTTGCCAGTTATTTTAGAAAGACTATATATTATTTCTACCAAATTATGGGAATTGATCCACCTAACACATTGCAAAAGGATTATAGCTACTGGCTACACATATGCAACACCCATGCTATAGTACTGTTTATGATTATGCAACCTATTTGGCTAATCGCATCCATGAAGGCCTATTTGAATTGCAAGGAGGAAAACAATGGGTGAAGTTCTCATGGTACTCATTGTTAATGCATATTTTCTTGTATAAGGGACATAAGGCTTTTGGGAAGGAGATTACATTAGAAAGGAAAAGGGATGAAGTTGACTTACCAGTGCAGTGTTGGACCCGTATCTTGGATAAAGATGATTAGAAGTACAACTTTGTAATGTTTAGAAATTATTTTGCATCCAAGATAAGGAGATCCTTGGTATATGAGCCACCTAGGTTCCCTAAGGAAATCCATGAGTTCTTGAGACCCAGGGAGCTAAGGCCTAATTTGAATTTGAGCCATAATTGGGGAGATTTGATCTTATATCGTGTTAAAACAATTTTTAGGATATATGGTAGTAGCTTGGGTCCATATGTTTTTCCTGTAGATGTCCCTTTGAGGCTAGGTTTCCTTGAGATTATGAGGTAGTTGGGAGCTACACAAGAAGCACATCTACTTGAAACAACAATGAAGGGGTCATTATTCCCATAATGGATAGTGTTTGCATATTATATTGTGACAAAAGGTGTAGTGAATGAATTGAAGCATCTACTAGCTCCTTATGAATTGATGACTATAAGCACAAGGAGTCATGATCTTGAGGGTTTCATCAATAAACTCAAAGTAGATAAGAAAATGGGTACCTTTGTACATTCTTTTGACTACCTGGAGGATATCATCAGGAATCTATTCAAATTTGAGGAACAAGATGAAATAAAATCCAAATACTTGGCTTATAGAAAGATGGTGGAAGCTATGAAGAAGAATAATACTCAATATGACCCTTTTCCAATTGTACAAGTTGATTTCAATAATGCTATGTATGTCATTCACAATTTTGAGAATATTGTTGGTGTTTTGAGAGAAAAATGAGAGGTTCTTGATGGAGGAAAAACAATGGTGGTTGAGGAAAGTGCTAAAGTGACATTAGAGGAAATACCTACGTATCAACCACCCAAACAATTGAGGATTTATTCTAGGAGGAAGAAAATAGCAAATGAGGGAGGGAGCTCAATAGCCCCTATCATTGCTAAAGAGTCAAAAGTAGACTCACCCAAGAGTGTAGTTCCAACTCCTACATAGGCTTCTTTACCTATAATTGATCTTGACTCACTTCCTAAAGGTTCTATCTCCTCTGAGCAGCCACCTCAAAAGAAGCAAAGAACCAAAATGAAGGGAGTGGTTGATTATTCTGATATAAATAAATATGATATTTATGTCACCCATGAGGAAATATAGATAGGAATGCCTCCTCATGAAGGAGCAGTTATTTCAAGTTCAGGACAGAGCATCCTTAGATTAGGGAAGCTTTAAATTTATGGATTAAATACCATAGATGACTTGAGGTTAGAGGCCAACAAATAATTCATGAAGGATGACCCATTCATTGAAACCTCTACATTTCAAGATTTCTAGTGGAAATCCAAAATTGTGGTATATGCAAAGAAGGTAGCCCTTGAAAGGAGCTTGCACCCTAAATCACCTAAAAGTGTCATAGAGGTGAATGTAACAAGCATTATGAAAGATGAGTTCAAAAATATTAATTCTCAAGAGGGCAAGGAACTTGTGAAGAAGAGTGGTGTGTTGTTATTTCCATATTGGAATATTGTTGATGCAATTGTTTTAGATGCAATTAGAAGGACTGAAAGACCTCTTGTACAAACAAAGGAAGAACTAGAAATGGAAATTTGAGGTTCAACCTTTAGTAAGGATTGGGATGCATTGGCAATATGATCATTATCTCTAGCATCTAAGAAACCAGCCCTAGTAGAGCCATCAAAGCTTAGTGGACAATTTCTTATAAAAAGAGTTGTTTGTACTCCAGCTTTGGAAGTTGCAGATATGGTTGTTAATTTTTCTAGGTTTACCCAGTCAACTGTGGAGGGTCTTACCTTGGAGAGAGATAATCTTAGAGTTAAATACAACAAACTCTTGAATGCTTATGATAGTAGATAACAAAAGGTGACTACATTGGAAATGGAACTAGCATTCTATAAACAAAGAGAAGAATTATAGAGAAAATGGGGTCAGCCTAGCTCAAGCCACCCACCTTCAGTTTCTCTAGTGACATCTGTGCAACACTAATTTCATAGTGATGCTCTATCAATAGTACCATATAATCTAGGAAAAGAATTAATTACAAAGGAAGAAATAAATAGATTGAGCTCTAGTTCATCTGACAAAGCTCAACTGCTCCTGAAAATTGAAGTATATAAGAAGTTTCTACAGAAATCTCAAGATTCAATGTATGAGAACATATCAAGGGTTTTTTGCACTGCTTTAAAATATTTGAATGAGAAGATTCAGGGTAGACTCAATAGTATGCATGACAACTATTCTTTGATGGTGTGTGCAATGAGATTGTCTCAAAAGGATAAGATATTGGCCATACCAACTCTAAATAAATCAGTCCCAAGAGTTGAGAGATTGAAGTTGATCCTAGTGGGAGTCATCCAACATGAAGATAAACACCTTCTAGTGTAACTATTTTATGACTTTGTGTACAAGTTGAGTGAAAAAAATCTTTAGGGATATGCAACTCCATTAGAGCAGAAGATAATTGATTTGATAGCTCAATATACCCACATTGATTTAGCACCATTACCAGATATTGAGGTGGCTAATTATAAAGTGAAACCATTGTAGACATGGAAGAGGGAATTAGATGAGGTTATAGACTCCCAAGTTGGTAAAATTTGCAAAGAAGTTCATATTGGTGTCTTCAACTATACCTTGGGGAGGTTAACATTTCTTATTAGTTTTATGGAGGATTTCGCTAGGGAATCCAATGAAATTGTAACCAAGTATTCCCCTTATAGGAAAGGCATGGAAAAAATTATGGACTTTAACTATCCATCTAAGGAGGAGTATGAGGAATGGGGAAGGTTATATTGTGGCAATTTTGGTTTGTGAAACATATACTGGGTCATGTATTATACAGGTCTGACCTCAGAAATTACAAAGTCAAAAGATATGTTTCATAGAAAGTAGTGGTTGTTGATGATGTGGAATGCTAATTGAGATGCTAATTCACCTATTGTCCATGCCATTTTTTCATTTTCTTGATGAATTGGACATGTTTCTTTTAACATGAGCTTTCAGAAGGCAATGTTTCTCTTTGTTGCAAATGTAAATATTCTTTGTCTTATCTGTATTTCCCCCATTTTTTATGATTGTAAATATAATTGAATATGGAATATTCCTTCTAGTGGTCCGATTCAATATTTACATGTGCACACTTGGCCTAAATCTTGTTTTTCTCCCTTATTCTATAAGAGGGAAATCACAACAATTTGTGTGGATCTTTTGTTGAAATTATGGAGCTACATTGAGAGAATTAGAAAACACAAAGCAAATATGTTGAGTTTTTATCTAATGTTTTGAGTCTAGATAGTAAATTTAGTTAAATATATGGATTTTGAGTATATTTGAATGATAATGGAAATTTTCTAAAGTCTTTAGTCTCTTCTAGTCTTGTATTAGAATTATTAACAAAAATATTGATCAAGGATCATTTTATTAATTTTCATCGTGTTATGCTTTGATATGTGATCTAGTTTTGGCTCTTGTTCATAAAATGAGTTAAAATTCTTAGATTAGATCACAAATTCATACACAATTTCATTTGGATTCAATAAGAAGTCTTTAGTATTTAGTCATTGATTCATGAATTACAAGGTCATATCACTAGATCATAATTTCTTAGAATTAAACATGCCTTATGTTTCAATTTACGTAGACTCCTAGCCCATAGATAATGGCACTAATCTTTTACCCATTTAACCTTTCTTGGGGTTTCAGTCTTTTGAATTAAGAGTGATCTTACAAATTAATCATTTACCCACCTATTGTTTGTTGTTGTTTTACATTCTCTACTTAAGATGCATAATTAACCCAAAGAATTGCCATCTTTGTGATTTATTTTGTCTTATTTGCAATTAATGAGAATCTATCTACCTTGATTTACAATGTATGCATGCATTGTTGAAATGAGTTATCTATTTGGCATTATGGGAACACCCTCTTGAGTTCAATAGAACCCAAAGTGTAGGAGATAAATAATTATACACTTTATCTCATTAGTTGGCCACTTGTCTAGCAAGTATTCGAGAATTGAGTTTGGAAAAATAATAGGTATTTGCTAAGGCCTACTTGGTACGTTAAAATTAACCAATAGTAACTATGTTGCATTCTTCTATAATAAGATTCAAGATGCTCAAGAGCATTGATGTTTTTCTCGTCAAGCATTTCAAGCCAATGCAATCATTTTTCTTTATAAGTATTTTCATCAATAAGTCCTTGAAGACCAATTCTTAATGAAGGAATATCTAACTCCAAGGGTATTATCACCACAGTACCATAGACAAGGTTATAAGGAGCATTCCTAGTTGATGTTCTAATACTAGTACGGTAATCCCATAACACATATGGGTGGGTGAAAAATGATGGGGAGCCAATTTGTGGCCAAATTTTTTTAAAAAAATTGAAAGCTCATAACACGAGCATATAATAATGCACTTGCATTATGGCTTGGTGTGTCGATCCTAAGGCTTGGCCACAACAAGCCCATAACATGAGTGGATTATAATGCAAGTGAATTATAACACAAGTACATTATAACACAAGTGCATTATAACATAAGTGCATTATAATGCAAGTGCATTATAACATGAGGGAATTATAACACATTTGCATTATGAGGTATTAAAAGGAAAAAAAAAATCAAAATAATTTTCATTGTGATTGTGTTTCTTTCTTCCCATGGACCAAACCCTTCATTTCTATGCTCATGTTCTAGGAGAAGCCATTTTGTAATATTTTTCATCAAATTATTACTGTTTCATCGCCAAGATGTTGCCACATTCACGAGGAGGTCTAAGAGGTAAGAATTATTTGTTTTTTGTTGTGAATTTGTTAGTTTTAGGTTATTTTTTATATTTATTTTTTAAATTTGTAGGAGATGTTAATGAACTTGCAAACCCTCCTCAAAATACTCTACAAACACAACAACAAGATGAATAAAATCCTCAAAAATCACATGAAGAATAACAACAACAAAATACATAAGTTGAACAAGTAGAACAACAATCTCCTCCACCAATCCCTCAACATCCTCTTGGCACTTAACAAAACTTAATGACTAGAATTGAAAATAATAAAAAACAAATTAAGGAGTTAATCAAGAGGTTAAATGATTTGAATGGTTCAACCATGGAAAGAATGACCCTGTCAACTTCACTCAAAGAAATGTTAAAACATGCAAATTCAATCAACAAACAATTAACTGGTTCACAAGATAGGAGGCAGGTGGCTAGGGCTTATTAAAGGGATAAATTATCATATAAATATGTCAAAGATATAAAACTTACAAAGTTTGATTTGTGCTCATTATTCATTGACCCACACATAAATGAAAATATTACCCTTAATGTGAAGACATTTCCTATCCATTGGTGCCACCACCAATAGATTAGGAACTTTTTTTGGGATAGGTAGTACATGTTTTTTGATTACCCACCATGAAACAATTGTGAAGTCCCACAATATTTCCTAAGGAAACTATACTGTGAATTCATCTTTAAAAAAATCCCAAATTATTTTGGTATGAGGTATTTCCAGGGGAGAGGTGGGGGGTTAGCTCAAGATAGACTTAGTGCACATTGGGATCCTAGGTGGAAAGTGAGACAACCTCTTGATAGGCCACCTCATGAGCTCATCATTATCCCTTCCATCAAGAATGAGAGTTCCAAGGTAGAGACTTTGTAGGCCATCAGCTCTTTCACCCAGAGTGTCATCCAACATGCCATCCCTATACTACAATGCCATATAGGGGAGTCTTCAAGTGGTGGGATTCGATCCCATTTGTGTCAGGCTTGTGAGGTGACTTGTTCATATGACCCCACCAAAACGTAGGAGGTTGCTATGTAGGATATGTATGTAGCTATAGAGATGCAAAGGAAGCTGATATTTTGAATGAGGCCTATGTCATTGATTCTCAGGTAAGTGTTAGCATTTTCATTGAATTTAATTTACTAAATTTCAATTTTGAAATGCAATATTAACTATTTTAGTTTTATGGTTCTAGTAAAATTTAGGTTCATAGTGTTGATACTGGATACACTAGCCCTACAACTACTTATTTCTCCATTGCATCTACCATTGAGGTATGTAACTAGTAAACAATTATAAATTTATTACATGTTAATAGCATTGTTTTATGAATGGTATTCTAATATGTTATTTTGGATGTTGAATAGGCTAATATTGGAGGTTTCAAGTGAACACCTCCTAGTGCCAATGGATTTAGACAAACCTACACACACATAATAGAATAAAGAGTTTAACTAATGAATTTTACTTAATAGATTCGTGTAGTTTATATTCATCTCATTGATTATTTTGCATTGCACAACTTTTAAACTCAAAGCATTACTTCACATTCCATAACTAATAACTAGATGTTGATAGATGACGAAATCTCAACTACAATATAGTTATTTAGAAAGTGAATATAAGCAATGATGAAATTACTTCACATATTATAAGTAATAAGTAGGAGTAGCTTCCAAATGTATTTTCTTGTCATGGCATTCCATGGGACCACTTTTTACTAAGGCATCTTTTCAAACAATTCACTTCCTTGTCTATGCTATGGATGCTTGGAGGAAATATATGAAAGAATAATAGTAAGAAATAGCATAGACAAGGAAATGAGTTGTTTGAAAAAATTACTCAAATAAATGCAGTCTCATGGTGACCATGAGAACTAATTTATTTGAGGCACTTTTTCAAACAGCTCACCGCCTTTTCTATGCTACCACATTTTCCATACATGTCTACCAAAGCATTTTATCAAAAATTTCATTTCCTCACTACTACGACAAAAAGCTTAACAAAGGTGATTTCCAACAAACTATGGATGCTTGGAAAAAACATATCAAACCATAATATTAAGCAATAGCATAGACAAGGTAGTGAGAAGTTTCAAAAAATTTCTCGAAGAAATGTGGTCTCATGGTGATGGAATGTTATTCCATCACCATGAGACTACATTTCTTCAAGGAATTTGTTCAAATAACTCACCACCTTTTCTATGCCACCAAATTTTCCATACATGTGTACCAAATAATTTTATCAAACTACTCACTTCCTTGTTGCTATGGCTAAAAGCCTAAAATAGGTGCTTTCCAACAAACTATGGATGCTTGAAAAAAATCTATCAAAGCATAATAGTAAGCAATACCATAGTCATAGAAGTGAGTAGTATGAAAAAATTCCTTGAAGAAATGTGGCCTCATGGTGATGGAATGCCATTCCATCACCATGAGACCACATTTCTTTGAGGCATTTTTTCAAATAGCTCATTGCTTGAAGAATAGAAACCAACCCATTAGCCAAAATTCCCCTCCAAATTCTTTTCAAGGACCTCATCCTTAATTTACAAATCCATGGAACCTTCCACCTTTTATTCTACTTGTTCATCTCCCCACCCCTACCTCTTCATGACATGATCACCATCCATCTCATAACCAAGACCACACTATACCATCCACCTACCCCAACATAATACCATAGAGAAGAAAATGAACTGTTTGAAATTTTTTCTCAAAGAAATGTAATGTTATGGTGATGGAATTCCATGATACATTTATTTGTAATGGCATTCCATCACCATGAGACCTTGTTTCTTTGAGGAATTTTTTCAAATAGATTACTACCTTCTCTATGCCACCACAGTTATCATACATGTCTACAAAATCTTTTTATCAAATGCTTCACTTCCTTTCTACTATGGGTGAAATCCTAAAAGCATGTGCTTTCAAACAAGATATAGATAGGGAAAATAGTAAGCATGATAGTTAGAAATGTATAGTTTAAGTACTTAAAATTTTTTTCATTGTCTCATACATTATAATCCATGACATGGATTGCTATTTTAGTTTTTGTGATTGAATAATTTTCTCTTTTTTTTCAGATGTTGCAACCGGATACACCTCTAAATATTTATATCATGATGGAGATAGGTGTTTCATCTACTATAGACTCCTCGATGGCTCTAACAAGGGAGGTATGAGGAAAATTATTAAGCTTCAATTTACATTCATTGTTATAGATGTTAGTTAGTGAAAAACCAAACCATTATTGATTCGTATTTTAATTTCTCTTTGGGTAGTTTATATAGGGCTTCAACATGCCTTAGAATGGGAATTTGAATATTTCACTCATGGAGAGTGATCGTAAGATGGCAGTATGTGATTACTTTGTTAAATATATCATTTTTTATAATGTAATTTCTATATATTAATGTATTTACTTCTTATTGTAGCAAATAAGACTTGACCAAGAACTAAACCCTAGGAGCAGCACCAAGAGCACTCCTTGACAATAGTATAAATGAGTGATAGATGTGTCACCATCTGATTGAAAAGCAAAGGGAAAGATTTTATTTCTAGAGCATAGAGAGCAATGACTTTTGATTCTAGAGCCCTTTGTTTATGGCTATATGGCATTCTTGTAAACCTATATGGATATTTTATATGTATATTTTATACTTATATTGACATATATTGATGTATTCCTACATGGCTATTTGGATAATACAAATATTTTTTATTGATGGTGTCCATATTTGCATTATAAATTCATGCTTCAATAGATACATAAGTTATGTGTATTCAATTGTATGCTTTAAAACTTATGTGTATTTCAATGTATACTTTGTGACTTATGTGTTTTAATGTGTATACCTTGTACTCATGCATATTCTTTGTATTAATTTGTGCATACTATGTATTCGTGTGTATACTTCAAGGCTTACGTGTTTTTGAGTACTTGTGCTTCCCTTATTCACATGTACATGTTTGACTTATTCACATGTATAATTATTAATTGGTTATCCTTAGCATTGATCATTGATGTCCTTCATGGTTTGTCTTTATTAATTGATTGATGCTAAACAACTTTAGTAGTTGATGCTAAACAACTTCAATATTTCTAGGAATAGTAGTAGAGTTACAAATGCCAAAATTGTACAAATTGAAAATAAAATATTAATTGTAATTAAATGCACTAATCATTAACTTGATATCTGATTAAGAATGAGTATAAAATATATCAAGAGATGAGCCTTCAAGAATGGCAACTACCAAATAGAAAATAGGTAAAGCATTCCCAATACTTCAAAAGTAATAATTGACCAAAAATTGCAATGGGAGAGAAGGCTTATTTAAGATCCTTGAGCAATTTATTTCCTAATGCTCCCTTGTTCTTACATAACTCAATCTAGTTTAATCCGAATAGTTCCATGAAATGCTTTATCTAAGAGTAAAAAACATGTTTTCAATTGGTATTCCATGAAATGTTTCATAAAAATATTCCAATATATTTAATCTTTTGATTGGAACAACTCAATTAAGCAAAGAATGTATAATCTTTAGAACACTTGCAAAACATAATATTCATAGTAGATGATGAGTAGTTAACTTCTTGACAAATTATCATACAAAAATTTATCTTGAATAATCTTTAAACATTTTCATAGCATAATGCTCATAGTACAGAATGAATGGCTATGTTCTTGATCCATCACCATATAAAAACATCAAAAGATATATATGCCAATTTTTTTCAATATTATTTCTTGTATAGGAAATGGACTTGGGAGAAAGCAAGTTATAACTTATAATACAAATAAGAAATGGACTCAATGGTGGAAAATTTATTTGTCACACCAAATAATAAAGGTACATGAGAGCATCACTTGTTTCTCTTAGACTCCAATTTTCAAGCATAGTAAATCATTTCAAATGAAAATGACAAAATTCTTCACAAACAAAGTTATTAATTGAGGAAAATAAAAATGTTTCCAAGTTCCACCATTGTGCACATTTACAATTGGTTGCATAATTTTTTAGGGGAAAGGAGGATAATTAAAAGACATATTGTGCTTTCTAGACTAGAGAATGATCATATCCCTTTTGTGTGGAAAACTTAGACATCTCAATTGTCATGTGTATGTTTCTCTTTTCTATTGTTTTGCATGGCATCATAAGGGATAAAACTAGTTGAAAGTAGCTTAGAGTGATTCCACATATTTGGATGTAAAAGAGGACCATTCCTAGCATAAAAATACCTATCAAGACACATTGAAGTAGTTTGTTTGGTCACACGAGTTACAAAACAAAATTTGCATCACTTTGCAACTTTACACTGCTTGCATTTGACACTTTTTCTATCAAGTGAAAACTAACCACCATGAAAAAATGACTCTGAGATAACAAAAAATAAGAGAGGTTATTGTAGATGGGTTCAATGTGATTATATAGGCTTAGACAAAGAGTTCATAAGCATGAAATTTTTGAGTAATAGTCTGTCAAAGATTGTTTCCCTTTTAAAATTTGGACCCTTAAGGGATCAAGCTGGTTGAACATAGCTCAAAGCGATTCCACATGTTTGGTTGCAAAAGAGGATTATTCCTAGCATGAATATACCCAGAAAAATGTATTGGAATAGTTTGTTTGGTCACATAAGTTGCAGAATAAAATTTGTACCACTTTACAACTTTCAACTACTTGCATTTGATAACTTTTTCTCCAAGTGAAAATTCACCACCATAGGAAAATTCCTTTGAGATAGTAAAAACCAAGAGAAGTTATTGTATAGAGGCCCAATGCAATCCTATAAGCTTAGACAAGAAGTTTCTAAGCATCAAGACATCGAGTAACAACCTATCAAAGGTTGCAACGATTTTACACATTGGACTCTTAGTTGATTTTGTCGGTTGAATATAGCTTATAGTGATTCAGCCTATTTGGGTGCAAAAGAGGAGCATTCATAGTGTAAAACATACTAACCTAAATGTGTTGGAATAGTTTTTTTGGTCACATGAGTTGTAGAATGAAAGTTTCACCATTTTCAACTTTCAACTACTTGCATTTGCCAACTTTTTCTCTAAGTAAAAATTTTTCACCATGAGAAAACACCTCTGAGATATCAAAAAATAAGAGAGGTTATTCTAGAGAGGCCCAATTATATCCCATTGGATTACATGAGAATTTTGTAAGCATCACAGTATCTAAGTAACAAGTCATTGAAGATTGCAGTCATTTTGCACTTTAGACTCTTAAGAGATTCTATTGGTTGAACATAGCTTGGAGTGATTCAAAAAAATTTATGTGTGAAAGAAGACCATGCCTAGAGTAAATTTACCCACCCACATGTGTTGGAATAGTTCATTTGGACACATGAATTGCATAATGAAATTTTCACCACTTTGCAACTTTTAACTACTTGCATTTGACAACTTTTTCCCCAAGTGAAAATTTTCCACCATGGGAAAATACCTCTGAGATAGTGAAAATCAAGAGAGAAAATTGTATAGGGGCCCAACATGATCCCATAGGCTCAGTCGAGAAGTTTCTAAGCATCACAGTATCTAAGTAACATGCTGAAATTTTTTAGCCATTTTATACTTTGGGCTCATAAGGGATTCTACTAGTTGAATGCAGCTCAAAGTGATTTAGTGTATTTGGGTGTAAAATTTTACCATTCCTAATGTAAAATTACCCACCCAGATATGTTGTAACAGTTCATTTAGTAACATGAGTTCTAGAATTAAAGTTGCACCACTTTGCAACTTTCAACCACTTGCATTTGACAACTTTTTCCCCAAGTGAAAATTTTCCACCATGAGAAAATGCCTCTAAGATAGAAAAAACTAAGAGAGTTTATTGTAGAGGGGCCCAACATGATATATTATTAACAACATGCTAAAGTTTGCAGCCATTATGCACTTTGGACTCTTAAGGGATTCTACCGGTTGAATGTAGCTTAAAGTGATTCAATGTGTTTGGGTGTGAAAGGGGACCATACCTATTGTAAATGTGCCCACCTAGACATGTTGGAATAGTTCGTTTGGTCACACGAGTTGTAAAATAACAGTTTCACCACTTCACAAATTTTAACTACTTTCATTTGAAAATTTTTTCTCCAAGTGAAAATTTTGTACAACGGGAAAATACCTCTGAGATAGTGAAAATAAAGAGAGGTTATTGTAAAGGGGCCCAACATGATCTCATTGGCTAAAATTAGAAGTTTTTAGGTGTCATGGTATCAAAGTAACAACATGTTGAATTTTGTAGCCATTTTGCACTTTGGACTCTTAAGGGATTCTACAGATTAAATGTAGCTCAAAGTGATTTAGTGTGTTTGGGTGCAAAAGAGGATCATTACTAACATAAAAATACCCACCAGATGCATTCGAACAATTTATTTGGTGACACAAGTTGCAGAACAAAAGTTGCACCACTTTGTAACTTTTAACTATTTGCATTTAACAACTTTTTCACTAGGTGAAAATTCGTCACCACGGGAAAATGCCTTTGAGATAGCAAAAATTGAGAGAGGTTATTATAGAGGGTTCCAACACAATATCATAAGCTCAAATCAAAAGTTACTAAGCATCACAATTTCTGAGTAACAACACACCAAAGATTGCAACTAGTTTACACTTTGGACTCTTAGGGATTTTTCCTATTGAATGTAGCTTAGAGAGATTCCGCATGTTTGGGTTCAAAAAAGGACCATTCCTAATGTAAAACCACCCATTTGGAGATGTTGGAATTGTCTATTTTTTCACATGAGTTGTAGAATGAAAGTTTCACTACTTTGCAACTTTGCACTAGTTGCATTTGACACTTTTTCCATCAAGTGAAAATTGGACACCACAAAAAAACCACTTCAAGATAACAAAAATTGAGAGAGGTTATTGTAGAGGGGCCCAACATGATCTTGTAGGCATAGATGGAGATTTTGTAAGCATTACGATTTTTGAGTAATATCCCGTCAAAGATTGCTGCCCTTTTGCACTTTGGACCCTTGAGGGATCGAGCTGGTTGAACATAACTCTGAGCAATTCCATGTGTTTACGTGTGAAAGAGGATCATTTCTAGTGTAAATTTACCCATCTGAATGTATTGGAAGAGTTAATTTGGTCACACATGTTGTAGAACAAAGGTTGCACCACTTTGACACTTTACACTACTTGCATTTGATACTTTTTCCATCAAGAAAAAATGGGACACGATAAGAAAACAACTCTGATATCACAAAAACTGAAAGAGGCTATTATAGAGGGGCTCAATTTTATCCCATAGGCTAAGGTGAAGAGTTCTTAAGTGTCATTATTTTTGAGTAAGAGCCTATCAAATATTGTTACCCTTTTTCACTTTGGAATCTTAAGGGATCAATCCAATTAAATGTAGATAAAAACAATTATGCTTGTTTGGGTGTGAAAGAGGACCATTCCTAGTGTAAGTATACTCATTTAGATGTGTTGGAATAGTCTGTTTGGTAGCACGAATTGCAGAATGAAAGTTGCACCACTATGCAACTTTACATTCCTTGCAATTGATACTTTTTCCATCAAGTCAAAATTGGATACCATGGAAAAATGACTCTGAGATAACAAAAACTGAGAGAGGTTATTGTAGAGGTTCTTTATGTGATTCTGATACCTTAAACAGATTTCTTGTAACTAACATCATATCTGGGTAATATGTCGTCAAAGATTGTTCCCCTTTTGCAATTTGGACTATTAAGGGATTGTGTTGCTTGAATTACAAATGTTTTGATGCAGAGGGTCAGGGATTTTGAAGAAACTCACCAAGTTATCAGACTTTCAATGGTTCACTCACAACCTTTCCTCTAGACACCAACTTGAAGATAAAGCCTAAACTTTGCACTCAAGACTTATATGCATCCCTTGTGGTTCCAAATCATTGAAATGATCTCAAAAGACTTAAACAAACTTGACTCAAATGGGTTTCAAGCCCTAACCCCTGTTTTGAACAAAACTCCCTTTTGCTGCTCAACTAGTCTTCTAGCCCTATTAGGCCTTTGGTGATGGTTTCTTGACTTCTTTCTCAAATTTTGCAAATGAACCTCCAATATAATGATGGTTTCAGATGTGGATTGTGATGACAAAAATAATGTCAACTCCTTAGCATCACTTGTTTTAGACAACCTCACTTCAAACCCTGATATTTCCTCAAAATTAGGCCTAATTAGCCCTATTTAACAAAGCAACCCCTCTTCAAATTTGTCTTCTAACCTTGAAACTCTCAACAGTCTTCCAAAACACTCCCAAACCAAATATTTTCACACTTTTAATCTTCTAGGATACTCTTAACATACCCAATTACAAAACCCTCCCTAATTTGGCTTAAAACTAGGGCTTTTTTATTCTAATGCTTCCAAACACTTCCAGGTCTTGGTTTTTAACTTTTCACCATTAATTCAACATTCCTCAACTACTGCAACTCAAAAAAGTACCTCTTGTTAAGGCATTTTGTTCACTGCTATACCCTAGGGCCCATCTTCATGCATTTTCCTTTGCCAATTCACTGTGCACACTCAGTTTTCCACCTTTCCTGCACATTTAGTTGTTAGTTTCTTTTGATACAAGTCAAATGTGATCCATTTTATAGGTTTTCAGTCAATTTTCCTGTAGACAGTCAGCAAAAAAATGTGCAAGAACTTGATTCCTATTGTCTTTCAGAGCATACAAAGGTTTGAAATCAAGAAAATACCAGTCCTTAATCCATCACAATGAATCAAACTTCAATAGGAAATCAAGAGACTACCAAAAAAGACACAAAATAATGCAAAAACTATAATTTACTGCCTTTTCTTGGAAACAGTTTGTACAAATCCTTCAAAACTTCATCAACCTCCATACAATTGATCCTCCTTAGGTTATAGATCAATTCCCAAACTGTCCCAACCATTTGAAGTCAGTTCCCATTACATTAAAGCTAATTAAAACCCTAATCTCACTTTCCCACCTAAACCAAAATTTGAAAATTTGAAATTACAAACTCTCATTTTATTAACATCTACCCCCTAAAAACTATTGGATATTCACTATCCAAGTTTATTTGACCTATTTAAAGCATAATATCATTAATCAAAGACCTAAATCATAATTTTCCCTTTACATTTCATTTTTACCCATGATTCCTTATCAGGAACTTTGAAACTTTTAACACTCTCATTACATTTTTTCATCCCAAATGCCATTATAGGCTCCAATAGATCATAATTGATGCTTTGAATTTTCTGGAAGGTCCTCCTGACCCCTGCACTCTCCTGGTTCTTGAACAACTCTTTGAAAGCCCTGGGTGCTCCTGCACCATTCTCCCCAAGAAAGAAAGAACTCTTGCCCCAAGAAGTGTCCCATGTGTTGCCACCAAAAGACCTTTCGTTCATAGGTGTTTTCATCTTCCAATGAGAAGGTAGGTAGTCTCCCAAAGTCACTATTTTTCTTTTCTGCCAAACTGCATTCTTAACATTTATCATGTGAGAGCCAAAACAGGGACTGGTTTGTCTTCTTTGCTGCTTGATAACAGTGGGTTCTTGTACCCTGCTCCTGCCCTCATTCCACTGCCTCCTTTGTGAAAAGAACTCCACCATTAACACCATCCTTTATAGGGCATTCAATGCCACCAACCTTGATACTATCCAAATCCCACAAGGACTGATTTGATGGACTGTCCACCTCATAACCCTGCTGCAACTTATCTCTTTTTAGCTTACCAATGCCTTCCCCTATTTCACCCTGCTTATTCACCTGCAAACTCTTCTCAAAAGAAATCACAAAACTATCATTAGACTGCTCCAAAGGTAAAGGAACCAACTGATATCTAACATCTCCCTTGTGAACCAAATAGGTGTTAAGAAACCCATCATGCAAAGTTCTTCTAGCATACTACCATGGCCTTCCCAAGATAATATGACCACAAGTCATTGGAATAACATCACAAAGCACCCTATCATGATATGAACCAATTGAGAAATCAACAAAATCTCTCTTACCAATCTCTACATGCTATCCTTGAGTTACCCAAGTGGCCTTGTAGGGAGTAGGATGATCAAAAGTTTCAATCCCTAACTTGGTTATCATATCAAGTGAGACTAAATTGCTATGTGACCCTGAATCTATGAGCAATTTGTAGATCTTACCATGACTGAGACAATTTGTTTTGAAAATGGTTACCTTTGGTTCTTTATGAAGCCTTTCTTCTTACTTGATCATGAGAAACTCACCATCAGTCACAGGGTCTGCCATGAATGTTTTTGGTTCTTCCTTCTTGTCTTCTTCTTCTTGTACCAAGTTAGCTCTCCTTTCTCTGCCTTTATCAACTTGTTCCCATTTAGGACACTTGAAGGAAGGATTTCCTGGTTCATTACAATTAAAACATCTACCTGTGAATGGTCCTCTACCTTGTCCAAATCTGCCTCCTCCTCTTGGAGTGTATCCACCTCTTTGATCAGAAAATATCTCTTTGCCCTTGTCATTGCTGCTTTTATCATTACTGCCTTGTCCTTGCTCTCTACTACCTCTGCCCCTATTTGAACTACTTCCTCTACCACCATTGTTTGATCTTTCTTGCTTCCTTTTCACCTTTTCTTCTACTCTAATGGCCAACTAAAAACATTCTCCTAATGTCCTTGGCAATTGCAAACCAATCTCATCTTGCAGATTGTACCTTAAGCCATTGATGTACCTGGCTATTTTCTCATCCTCTTCTTCATAACCTCCTCTGATACTAAGCTTGTTAAATTGATCAGTATAGGACATAACATCCAAGTCTTTTTGCTTTAAATTCTGCCTCATCCTCTTCACATGAATTGTGAAATCAAATGGTAGGAACTTCTCTTTGACCAAACTCTTCATCCTTGACCATGTAGAGACTTTTGCCAATCCTCTAGCCATCCTATCATTCTAGAAACTTGTCCACCATGTCAATGTTGTGCCTCTCAACTTAGTTTTAGCAAACTTAACCTTCCTCTCTTCATCCATCTCCTCAAACTCAAAGTAGTTTTCCAAGGCATCAAGCCATCCCAGCACCTCCTCACTATCCATCTTCCCTTGATAGATAGGCAAGTCTATGTGACTCTTCCCTCCATGACCTTGTATTGCTTTCAACAACCTCACTAACCTCCTTTCTTCAGGGTCCTCTATATCATCTGCTTGTTGTTCCTGATTTACCCTCACATGCTCTTCATCTTCATCATTTTTTTCTTGGTTTTCTTGGTCTTCTCTCCTCCTACTCCTCTCAAGGTTATTGATCCTTGCCTGCATAGTGTCTCTCTCTCTTCTCCATTGTCTTTCTTCTCTTGCTCTTTCTGCTTCTTGTTCCCTTCTTTCTCTTCTCTCCCTCTCCAAGATCTCTTTCAACTCTTCCAACTCTCTTTCCAATTGATTCTTTGGTGCCATTTCTATTTCTCTAATCCCTAAAGGACCTACTCACTGCTTTGATACCACTCTGATGTAGAGGGTCAGGGATTTTGAAGAAACTCACCAAGTTATCAGACTTTCAATGGTTCACTCACAACCTTTCCTCTAGACACCAACTTGAAGATAAAGCCTAAACTTTGTACTCAAGACTTATTTGCTTCCCTTGTGGTTCCAAATCACTGAAATGATCTCAAAAGACTTAAACAAACTTGATTCAAATGGGTTTCAAGCCCTAACCCCTGTTTTGAACAAAACTCCCTTTTGTTGCTCAACTAGTCTTCTAGCCCTATTAGGCCTTTGGCGATGGTTTCTTGACTTCTTTCTCAAATTTTGCAAATGAACCTCCAATATAATGATGGTTTCAGATGTGGATTATGATGAAAAACATCATGTCAACTCCTTAGCATCACTTGTTTCAGACAACCTCACTTCAAAACCTGATGTTTCCTTAAAATTAGGCCTAATTAGCCCTATTTAACAAAGCAACCCCTCTTCAAATTTGTTTTCTGACCTTCAAACTCTCAACAATCTTCCAAAACACTCCCAAACCAAATATTTTCACACTTTTAATCTTCTAGGATACTCTTAACATACCCAATTACAAAACCCTCCCTAATTTGCCTTAAAACTAGGGCTTTTTGATTCTAAGGCTTCCAAACACTTCCAGGTCTTGGTTTTTGACTTTTCACCATTAATTCAACATTCCTCAACTACTGCAACTCAAAAAAGTACCTCTTGTTAAGGCAGTTTGTTCACTGCTATACCCTAGGGCCCATCTTCATGCATTTTCCTTTGCCAATTCACTGTGCACACTCATTTTTCCACCTTTCCTGCACATTTAGTTGTTAGTTTCTTTTGATACAAGTCAACTGTGATCCATTTCATAGGTTTTCAGTCAAGTTACTCTATGAAATGGATCATTCAATCATTAAACCTCTCAAAATAGAGCAAACACTATATTTTCATGTAGACAGTCAACAAAAAACATGCAAGAACTTGATTCCTATTGTCTTTCAGAGCATACAAAGGTTTGAAATCAAGAAAATACCAGTCCTTAATCCATCACAATGAATCAAACTTCAATAGGAAATCAAGAGACTACCAAAAAAGACACAAAATAATGCAAAAACTGTAATTTACTGCCTTTTCTTGGAAACAGTCTGTACAAATCCTTCAAAACTTCATCAACCTCCATACAATTGATCCTCCTTGGGTTATAGATCAGTTCCCAAACTGTCCCAACCAATTGAAGTCGGTTCCCATTACATTAAAGCTAATTAAACCCCTAATCTCATTTTCCCACCTAAACCAAAATTTGAAAATTTGAAATTACAAACTCTCATTTTATTACCATCTACCCCCTAAAAACTATTGGATATTCACTATCCAAGTTTATTTGACCTATTTAAACCATAACATCATTAATCAAAGCCCTAAAACATAATTTTCCCTTTACATTGCATTTTTACCCTAGATTCCTTATCAGGAACTTTGAAACTTTTAACACTCTCATTACATTTTTTCATCCCAAATGCCATTATAGGCTCCAATAGATCATAATTGATGCTTTGAATTTTTTGGAAGGTCCTCCTGACCCCTGCACTCTCCTGGTTCTTGAACAACTCTTTGAAATCCCTGGGTGCTCCTACACCATGTTTGAAGGTAGTGATAAATTTCAATATTTGATCAAATATCATTACAAGTTTTTTATTTCAATAGGTTGTATGCTATATTGATACTGATATATAATGATTAGGTTGATTTTTTAAAACAAATGAAGTTTTTATAATAAGTTAGTCAATTGGTGCTAGTTATAATAGGGAGAGAATAAAAAAAGGAAAATAATAATTAGTAACCATCAATGGTTATTACAATCACTATATTAATAATATGATGTTTACAATAAAATGGGATTTAATTGGCTGTCCTAATTCTTATGTTTGTGCTACAATTATTTAATATGCTTCATACACTGTTTCAAAACCCAAGTGCTAGTACTTGTAGGAACAATGCCTTAGGTACTCCATTCTCACATATCTTTTACAGTTTCACTCATACATTAAAGATTATCTTATAATGTATACATCATAGGTTCTCATGATGAAGTTAATTTCAAATGAATGACTTGAGATTCCCTTGCTAAGCTTCACACGCTCTTTTATAATGGTTTCAAATCAGAATTGAGATTTGTCAAGATCATCAAAATAAGGATGTTGCATTGCTTTTCTGGTTGATATTATCTTCAATGACTCATCAATCGACAATTTCTACAAGGGGAGACCAATGAATTTTTAGTAGATTACTTACAAATATGCAAATTAAAAGAAGAAAAAGAAAGAGCATCCAAAATGGAAATGGAATGAAAATAGATCGAACACACTTACAGACAGCAAATCCATACCATTTGGTTCCCACTCAGGAACAACAAGGAGTAAACCTTGATGCTTCCATTAAGGATAGGCATGCCAGTCTCTCAACTTAGTCACTCCTAGTCATGGGTGAGATCACAATACTGTGTCTCACTATTTTCCCAAGATGGACATTTAAATCAATATTTTTAATTGAACCTTCATCTTCTAAGACCTATAGCAGCTAAACCATAAAGAATTTGAAGATGATGTGAACTAGTGATTTGTAGAAATTTGTGTCTAGATTATAAATATTATTTTTTCATTTTTTTTCAAAATAAATCATGAATCTTACAACATCTCCTTTAATAATTGGATTTAGATAGAAAACAACATTTTTTAGAAAGTAAGGTTTATGTCGTACAACATAATTTTTTTATATAAAGGATTAAATTCTAATTTTCGAAATATAGTTTCTCAACATCAATATCTAGGGAAAGGATATTTTTTCATAATTTTGTGTTGCCCATTTTTTAAAAAATTAATTTTTGAAGTCAGTGTAACTATAATTTGGACATACGTGTGTTTTGTACAACCTAACTTTTTCTATATATATCAAAATCCAATTTTTCTTTTTTGGGTGAAACAAGGAAATCAATATCTAGGGAATGGATATTTAAAAAAAAAAATAGAATGGTTTACTATTTTTCCACCTTTGCACAACAAAGAGCTTTATGTTAAGAGAAAAACCTATGTTTAGTAAAAATTAAAAATTAAATACATCATAAAAATAAAATGTATCAAACCTATACTTGTTGGAAAGCTAGTTTCAAGAGCTACAATCTTGAAAAATATAATTTTTAAATGATGTTATTTAATCCCTCAAAAGGTAAAGAAAAAGTGATTTTTTTCCAACATTTTGATAGTTGTGAAGGAGACTCCATTGTGGGTATGATTTAATACTATAGGGGTTCTATCCAAGGGGGTTTGATCTAAGGGTGTATTATCTATCCCTTTTTAATTGAAACCCTTTAGATGGAGCCTCTCAAGACTTAAATCATTATTTTTTTCTAAAAGCGGCGATTTTAGGCAAAAATCAGCACATCCCAAAAGTGAGACACAATATTGTGGAAGCACCCTCATACATCTTCATTGTTAGTTCCAAGATACTTATTGCACACAAAACCTCCCATGAATATAATAACTTGAAACTTAAGATTCTCTTATAATGTCTACATCATAGGGGCTCACATGATAAGGTTAACTTTAAATGAATAACTTGAAATTCCCTCACCTAGCTTCACACACACTTGTATAATGGCTTAAAATAATAATTGATATTTGTAAAGATCATCAAATAAGGATGTTGCATTTATTTTTTGGCTAAGATTCTCTTGGATGGCTCATAAATTAACAAATTCTACAAAGGGACACCAATCAATTTTTAGTAGGTTACTTACAAATAGGAAAAGTAAAAGAAGATGATAGCATTGACATCATACAAATTAATGTGCATAAAAGTATAAATTAATAAGAACCAACATGCATACTTAAAAATTAATCCAAAAAACCATCTATGTCTTCTCTACTCTTTATTGTGTCAAGTATTTCCTCATGGTCAGACGCACGGACCTTCCACAAGGTCTTGTTCAAAGGTCTACCCCGATATTTAGTCAAACAAACATTGGATACCATGACAAGGTTGGAGTAATGAAGAATCTTATGATGCATGTCAAAGTATTGAAACAACCAATATTTAACACTCTTATGTGGGAACCTTCTAAGCCACATTCCAATAGCAACAACTGAGCCTATAGGGTATTCAATGTTTTCTCCATCTATAACTGGGGCCTCCAATTTATTTTTGGCCTCAACACAATGACACAAGTAATAGTTTATTCCTTTTTTGTTTTCTACATCTGCAATAACTGCATAAACATGCCCTACATTGATATGTGCAGAAAATCTCTTGAAATTAGTCAACATTATGAATACACTACAATGTAAGATAACAATAGGAATTTTAAAAAATAAGTAAGTAGACATATTACCTGGTTGAACTAGATCTGATATGCTGTCAAAGTTGATTGATGAATCCATCTATGTTAGTTCCAATGTTGTCAGAGGGTGATATGTGTGAAGTGGGCTAAGATAAATTGTAAACCATTTAGATCAACCCACTTCTCTAACTCACAATCATTATAGGCTTGCATTGTTCATGAAGAATAAAAGTATTCCATCTTCCATGTATTGATACTCCATTAACCTGCATTTGAGCTAAGGAAAGACTATAGTTCACTTAATCCTATTAGTGTACAAAAATACTTATATGGTGTAATGCTATTATCATCCATCAACCAAAAAAATATATGAATTAAAGAGTACCTTCATTACCTAGACCCATTCAATCATCACACCCCTCGACAATTGATTTTGCATCTGTCAACTTTACATTGTCTTTATACTTTAATTATTCTCATGCTAATGCTCTTTTCACACATGCTCCAACACCATCATGCTCCCCCTTTACATGACCGACCTCATAAAAGTTCCACATTGTGTTGCTGACAATTGGACCTGCTACTTGACATGAGATTAATTAGACTTAACGAGGCCCTAATCTAGTGTTGTGAGGCATTTTATGTTTCCACACTAGGTCTTGGACCCTTGAAAATCAAATAACATGTGTTTAATGACATATTGTAAAGGTGTTGTAAAGTCTTGTAAGAATATTTCACGCTTTTCTAGAATTAATTAACCTATTTCTTCCTAAATTCAACATTATAATAACATTATTTCATCAATCTAGAAGAATCTTAAAATAAACTTAATGGTAAACTAGTGTTGTAATGTGATGTATACATTCACATTGGTTTTTGTGTCCTAGGCTATGTGGACATAATTTTAGTGTTGTAAACTGTATTTAATCACACTTTCACATTTATTTATGTGTCCCAAGATCTATTCAACATTTATATCAACATTAATAAGTCCTATTTTATCCATATGGTGCATCCTGGGGCTTTAATTGATCAAACACCTAACAAGATAACAATATAAACCTTATTTCCTATCTCCTAAGCTTCATAGGTGTCGGAATGGCCCCTATAGGACCCATTCATCATGCTTGGTGAATGAGTCCCATCCATGTGGGAATCATTCTCCAGGCCTAGCGAATGAGTCCTATTTGGCACCCATTTTGACCCTTGAGTAGGAAAAAGTGAAATTTAAAGTTTATTTTCACTTCATGTTTGCTTGTGATGTAGTATAAATGGGTAATAAGGCACAATTTTCTATAAATAAGTATTTTTACCATCATTTTTACATCTTATATCATGTATCCATCTCTCTCATCAATCCAAGCATCCATTTTTCATTTATCTCCTATCCCAAGTCAAACAAACAAGGGCTTTCTTACTGTAAGTCTTCAATTGAGCTTCCAAGTACATTCAAGGGCTGAATATTCATGTTATGTTGTAGAAATTCAAGATTAAATCATCATGATAAGGTAATTACTTCCATTTTTCATGCTTCATTCCTTTATTTCATCAATTTGGTTTAATTACCTAAACAGGGTTTGACCAAGGCAAACCCCCATGCCTTAACAATCAACAATCTCTCTTCTTTTGTTGTTTGTATGTAGATTTAGGTCCTTTAGAAGCTTGAGGATCATTGAAGATTGCATTCCAAGGTTATTCAAGTCATCCTCCTATTGTTCAAGTCAAACAATTAAGGAGAAGTCACTTTCAGACCCAAATCTGACAATTTCAGAAGTAGAGATCTATAAGAGGTAGAAGTAAAAATCCAACTCTACATAATATTCCTCTAATTTTTTGAGATTTCAACTCGTAACAGTTAGTAATAGGTTTATGGAAGTTTTTAGTAGAAGCAGAACTGATTCGCCATGCTTTGCAAATGAGTCCCACTAGCCATTTATAGAAGTTTTAGAGATATTCTAGAACCTTCCAATGATTTCATTCTACGTATAGGTGCACTCTAATTTCTTCTTTCTATCCTGCATTCTCCATTCATTTAATTCATATTTTCAATACATAATGTGGTTTCAAATAAGTCTTAGTTCTTAGATTTTGCATGCATTTTTGATCAATTTCATAGTTTAGTAGTACTTAGATTACTTCATTTACATCATAACATATTGCACACATCCTAATTTGAATGTAAATAAGCATTTTTGGATCTAATCACTCTCCTTTTGGGTGAAAAACCCTATAAGAGTAAGAGAGTACATTGGGTCCAAAAATCTATGTCACATTTTGATGAACCTGACTTTTAGAATACTTATTTCATCTGATTTGGTGCCTTTAATCATAGATCTAGCCTTGTATTCATTTTGCATTAGGATTTGCATTAGTTTGCATGCTAGACTTTAAAATTTACATTCATAAAAGTGCATTTAGATTTCATTTCTTGCCTCTAAATTCATTTAGATTTCCTATAAATCTGCATTTTTCATTTAGTTCTTCATATTGGCTCTCATTCTTTCATAAAAATCAGTCAAAATTTTTTGAAAATTTTGGAAAAGGTCCATATTGGGACTCATTCACCACCTTTGGCGAATCAATCCCTTTTGGCACCTAAAACAACATTTTCCAAATCTCAAAAATTAGTTTTTAGCCTTCTGATTGGTGCCTTAACCTGCATATATCAATCAGTTACATTTTTGTAGCATGTATTTCACTATATCTCAATTAAAATAGCTCATTTCATGCATTGTTTCATTTTTTATTTACATTTTTCATGTCATTTTTTGATTGGTGCATAGTATAATCAGAACATTATCTTGTTTCATATCTGAAAATTGCATTTCCTTTTAAGTCATTGCATTTCACTTTATTTTCTTTATCATGTTAGTATGTGTTCTCTTAAATCATTTCATGGTTCTAGCATAGCAAGTGGCTTGTATGATTCTCTTTTTTATGAACATAATCTAGGACAAAAAAGTAAAACATTTGATAGGCATTTTGCATACCCTCCTAGTACTTATCAGATTCGCAAGAACATAATAACACTAGAGGATACAAGTGTAGATAATCATGACACTCCTACTTGTTCTTCTCTCAATACCTCTCCTATTAGTGACAAAGGTATTTCGGTGAAAGGATCTACAAGCATTGTGAGTCTTTATTGTCCCTCTCCTCTTCAACCTTTGGAAGACAATGAAAACATAGCCACATTGCTGCATACCACCTTACCTCATCTCTATTCATCTCCCAACACTTCCCCTATTTGTGACAATACTTTCATGAATGATCATGACAAACACATTTGTGAGGAGAATATGTTTGTATGAAACAACCCAATTATTGAGAGTTATAACATTATTTCTCTCCTTCCTAATGTTCCCAACAATTGGAAGGCTCTACTTGAACAAGAAACTTTAATCATTGACACACATGCCAATCCTATTCATGACTCCCCTATTTTTGATGAAGCTTTGACATGTGATACAACTCTTGATGGTCACCTTTTTCAAAGCTCTTCTACTAGGGTAGATACTTTAATCAAGACAATGATGTTATGAACAACATCCAAATTTTCCCCTCTCCTAATATCACTTCCATTAGTGAAGATGATATTATAGTGTTACGAAATTCAATCCATGGAAATCATGAGAATCCTACATACCAACACAATTCAACCATTAATAACTCCATTAGTTGTGATGAAGTTATGTTGGAAGAACTAAACCTTAATAGTCATGAACATGAGGTTTGTTGTTCTCCTATGAACTCTGTTGGATCTTAGTTGTGTCAAATAGTTTTTCCTTGATGACAAAATCTCCTTCAGTTGGTTCTATTTGTTGAGAGTTTCAGATTGGTCTTTTATGCTAGATCATGGTATAGATTTAATGACAAATTTGTTTATATGGCTTATTTTTCTTGGCATTTAGTGGATAGTTTACATTCAAAATTTTCATATTGGATTACATTCAGATTCAGTTTACATTCAAAAATTTAATATCTTTTGATACTGATCAGTTTGAGCCTTATGTAAATACAGGTTATCTTATTTTGTACTTGCACTTGGTTCATGGTATTGGTTTCAGCTTCATGCCTTCTTTTCAGTATCAGAATTATGATCTTGGTCTTCACTCATTCAAGTATAAGATTTCATGGTTTACTCAACAGTATTTGAATTGGTATCTCATTGATGATCATGGCACATGTGGTTCAATACTTCGATACTCTACTTCATTTTTGACAGTTTTTTTATTACATCAATTCCTTCATATTCAAATTAATCTTGGCATAAGTTTCATATTACTCTTCATGGAGAAATCACCATTCACACTTTCACTTGGTTTTGGTTGGTATTCTGAAGATTTGTTTTATGACTTGGTGAAAGTCTTATTTATGGAAATTCCCTTAATGATCATCATGGGCATAATTTTATGGAGATACCATTGGTAGATGATTTTATTTTAAATCATATTTTATTTGCATTATTTTAATGGTCATTCAAAAGGGACGTGGCTTTGACTTGATTCATCATTTTATCAACCTTATTGAATTTGAAATTGAATTTGGTTAAAGTCATCGATAGCCATCATACATTTCTATACTTATCATTTCCTTTGGAGATCATGTGGTCAACATCATTATTTAATTATTTGGTCTTTCTTTATAATGTGGTCGGCAGATTTTTTTGATCTTTCACAGTGAACTTAGCAAGATTTTGAGCTATGATTATTACGTCTTATGAATTATGTGGATTTCAAACTTCATTATGCTCTTTTGAATTATTCATCAAATGACTTGATAATAGGAAAGTTTAGGGAAAATAATTTTCTTTTTGGCTAAGTACAGAACACTAGCCGCCATCATGAAGACTTTGTGATCTGCAAACTCTATTGGGCTCCCTCTATGTCGACTTGCTAACATTTTTGAAATTGACTCATTATGAGTGCTTGACCATGTTGTTTTCTCTGTGCATGTAAAGTTTGTATTGATTGTGAAGTCAATGGAAGTAGCTATTGTGGTTGGCATCAAATCTCTGGTATTTATTTATTTCTCTTGTTGCTCAGTCAGGTATCATTCTCATCTTTTATTGTGTCTATTTTTAGCAAACAACTATCATAGTTTTGCTCAAATCTGAAAAAGCATAAGAATTCTTCTTGTGGAAGAAGTTAACATATTTCAATTATTATGGAAATAAGGCTTTTGATTCTTTTTCAAATTGACTCAGCTATGAAGGCTTATTATCACTATTTTTTATCTTCTAAAACTGCTCTCTGCATTTTGGTTACTTGAGGAAAATGATGCCCTGACAGAGTATTATTATTCTTGCTTTGAGGGTTTGTGATTTACAGTTGGTGGGCAGTCGTGCTTTTTCAAAATCTAGCAGTTTCATTGTGAAATGATCTCATACATTTCAAATATGATGGTTTTACATATAAAATAACTTCAAATGGCTAGTTTATTTTAATATTCATCCGGTTTTGTAAAAGGAACTTTTAGATTTGAAAAGGGATTTTGATTTATTCTTGTCATCTTTTTTTTGACAGCCTATTGCACAGGCGTTACTCTAGTATATTTTTATTCACTGGCATTTTTTTCCTAAATTTAGAAAGGACGTTTTAGCTCTCCTTTGACCTCGAATTACTTTGAAGATTCTTTTGACAAACACACTTAAAGTATTGTATGAAATCCAGTGTTGAAAACAGGGTGAGCTCTCTGGTTGTAATTCTGGAATATTGTTCTTTGGCTGTATCAAAAATGTATTGAAAAACTATGTAATAAAAATATGAAAAACAAATATGTAGAGATACTGTAATATTCTTCTCTATGTAATATTTTAAGGATTCAATTTTTGAATTATTAGGGTATTAGGTAGATGAGAAAACATAGAGTTATGAGCTTGACTAAAAATAGAGAGATCGTCTGAGATATTATTATTTTTTAGAAATATAATTTGAGGGGTTGGCACTCCTTGAGATTGATATCTCTAAATGATGGGTTGGTGCTCCTTGAGTGGGTGCTAAAAAATTAGCCTATAAGGCATTGTGAAAAGTTGATTAAAAGATTAAGCCTGCAAGGCATTTCGGGGGTAGTTTTTATACCCCAAGAGGTTTTTCCACTCGGAAAAATCTTGTCTTTTTGTACTTCTATGATCTCACTACTTTATTGAGTCGTTTACTACCTTGTTCATTGATTGGTTACTACTTTTCTCAATTTTGGCTTTGAATGATTACATTCAACTTATGAATGCTTTAATCATTTTAATATTGAGATAATATATGAGCTATGGTTTAATTTTATCAAAAATTGTTCAAATCTATTTTCACACTGATTCACCCCCCCCCTCTTAGTGTCATTTTCACTCCAACAATTGGTATCAGAGCAAAGGGTCCTTTGATAAGTCTAAATCACCTAGGATTGATCTTGGTCTTGGAGTCTATTTTTACTAGCACAATCTCAAGAAGGAGCTTCTGTAACTAGAGCTCCATTATTTTTTGAACGGATTATGTGTTCTGGAAAATCAGAATGGAAGCATTTCTAGTTTCATTTGATGTTGATGTTTGGAGCATTGTATTAAATGGGTACAATGTACCAGCCAAAATACCCACTGATGCTATTGAGAAAAAGAGGTACATGAAACTAATTCTAGAGCTAAGCATGCCATCTTGTGTGGCTTAACTAAAGGTGTGTTTATTAAAGTCATGCATTGCAAGTCTGCTCTAGAAATCTAGGAAAAACTTGAAACCATATATCAAGGAAATGAAAAATTCAAACTATCAAAAATTATTACTCTCAAACATCAGTTTGAGGAAATGAGAATGATGGATGATGAAAAGGTAGCTGAATACTTCCTAAGAATAGATGAATTTGTCAATGCCATGAAAGGATTAGGAGAAGAAGTAAAAGAGTTTGATGTGGTTACAAAGGTCATTAGAAACTTACCAACTAATTTGAATATAAGGTATCATCCCTTGAACAAAAAAAACATTTTGATAAGCTTACGTTAGATAGTTTACAGGGAATCCTTACTGCCTATGAAATGAGAACTAGCAAAAACTACTCAACTAGAAAACAAACTGCCTTTAACACTAAAAAGAAAGAAAAAGATGAAGTTAGTGAGTTAGAGTTGTCTGATTTTAAGGAATCCCATTTTGTTAGAAAACTTAAAAAGGGATCAGGAAAATATAAGGGAAAACTTCCCTTTAATTTCTTTAACTGTGGTAATATAGGTCACTTTCTGCAAAGTGTCCCTATGATGATCAAATCAGTGACAATGAGAAATCTAGAAAACAACCTAAGAAGAAGGCCTTTAAACCTTAATGAAATTTCAACTTCAAAAAGAAGAAGAGTTTGTTTAGTAAAGATGAAACTGGCATTGAGTCTAAAGATTCATCAACAAAAGAAGATAAAACCTTGTTCATGGCTGAAATTACTTAGCAAGAAGTTTCAAAAACCATTGATATTCAAGAAGGTGAAGTAGATCTTGAAAGTGAACTAAAATGTTCTTTAAAAGACATCAGAAAACTCAGAAAACAAGTTCTTACTCAAGAACATAAACCTGATCAAGAAATAATCTCTCTGAAAACTTAGCTTGAAGAAGCTAAAAGAGTTGAGAACTGTCTTCGAGTGAATGTAAGTTGCAAAGATAAAGAAATTCAAAAATTGGAACAAGAAGTTGTCTGTCTTAGAAAGGAAATTGAGAAATATGAAAGACTTTAAAACTTAAAGAGATGATCAACAAGCAGAAGCTATATAAAGATAAAAACGATGTTGGTTTTGAAAAGGGTGAATGTTTAATTGATAATGCAAAACAAAACCCCTCTTCTGAAATCAAGGGTTCTGGTCCAAATCACTATGAATTTGGTAAGAGTCATGATCAATCCTTGAAAGGTAATAGATCATCTTACAAATTAAATCCCTTCTTCTATGGTTACTATTTTTTTTGCAACAAATTTGGCCATAAAGTAAGTTCTTGCAAGCTTATGAATCCTAGAGTACCTAGGTCTGGTCTTAGGCAATACTATGGTTTTGTTAAACAAATCAGATGTTTTAAATTCAATGCTTTGGGGAACTTTGTCAAATAGTGTAAAGCTGATCTACAATCTAAACAACAGAAAAATAAAAAGGTTTGGAAGCCTAAGAATGTTAACAACATTGAGCAAACTATGTTAGTCCAAACTACCTTTCATTCCAAGAAAAAGGACTTATGGGTCCTAGATAGTGGATATTCTAACCACATGACTGGCGACCAAGATAAGTTCATAAATCTTGAAGACTATATAGGTGGTTATGTTAACTTTGGTGATAATTCTAGTATCCAGATTAAAGGTAGAGGTTTACTTCTTCTGAATGAAGACACCCCTATCTATAATGTGTACTATGTGGAAGGTCTTACGCACAATCTTCTAAGTGTTAGTCAAATCTGTGACAGTGGTTATCATATATTGTTCACTTCATAGGGATATGAGATCAAAAAATAGCTTGGAAAGGTTGTTGCAGCTGGAAGAAGGACTAAAGGAAATGTTTACAATCTTCTTAACACATCAAACAATGAAAATAATCAAGGTATGTGTCTAATGGGCCAAATTGAAGAGAGTTGGTTATGGAATAAAAGATTAGGACACATAAACTTTGCAAATATGGTTAGAATCAGTAAAAATCAGAATGTTAGAGGTTTACCAATCCTTAACAAGCTAGAAAACAAAGAATGTTTAAGCAGTAAACAAACTAAAATTAGCTTCAAAACAAAAGAACATTCTTCATCAAAACCTCTATAGCTAGTGCATACTGATTTATGTGGACCAACTAGAACAAGGTCTATTAATGGTGAAAAATACTTTATGTTGTTTGTGGATGATTATACTAGAATGGTATGGGTCACATTTCTTAAGCACAAATCAGACGCCTTTGAAATGTTCAAAATTTTTCGTAAAATGGTTGAAAAGGAATATGATCTAAAACTCAAATGTCTTTGATCTAACAAAGGAGGTGAGTTCACCTCTCAAGATTTTATTGATTACTATGAACAACATGGTATTAAAAGGCAGTATGCTACAACTAAAACACCTCAACAAAATAGGGTAGTTGAATGTAAGAACAAAACTATAAAAGAAATGGCTAGAACAATGCTAGATGAATCTAAGTTGCCCGATATGTACTAGAAGGAAGTTGTTCATACAATTGTATACATTTTGAATAGAGTGTAGCTTAGGGTGAAATATAAACACACTCCTTACGAACTATGGTATGGAAAAACAACTTCTGTGAAGTATTTTAAATTTTTTGGAAGCAAGTGTTTTATCAAGAAAGATGATGATAACCTTGGTAGTTTTCAATCCAAGAGTGATGAGGGTATCTTTTTGGGATACTCAACTCACAACAAACCTTATAAATGTCTTAACAAAAGGCTTAACAAGATTGTTGAAGTTGTTAATGTAAAATTTGATGAAAGACCACATTTAAATGTTGAATCTTTGCAAGATAATGAGGAAGAAGAAATTGAACTTGAAATAATTTCAGAAGGAGCTGAAATAGCAAAGCCTAATGCTGATTCAGCAAGCCCTAAAATTGAAGAAGCTCAATTCCTAAAAAAGGTGCATCAAAAGCTCCTTTGAAGACTCTAGCCAAATATCACCCCAAAGTTCATATTATTGGGGATAAAAATAAGGAGTTCAAACTAGAAGAAAGGTTTTTGAATCTGATGAAAAGGCTCAAATAGCTTTCTATTTAGCTACTCAGTTTGAGCCAAAAACTTTTAATGAAGCTCTCATAGATTCATGTTGGGTTAATACTATGCAGGAAGAAACTGATCAGATTGAGAAAAATCAGACTTGGGAGTTAGTCCCAAGACCAGATGACAAGAATGTCATTGGAGGCAAATGGATATACAAAAACAAGCTTGATGAAAATGGCAATATTGTTTGCAACAAAGCAATATTTTTCTGCAAAGGCTATGCTCAACAAGAAGGTATTGATTTTGGTGAAACCTTTGCACCTGTTGCTAGATTAGAATCTATCAGAATATTCTTGGCTTATTCTGTTTATAAAGACTTTACTATTTATCAAATGGATGTCAAAACTGCCTTTTTAAATGGCTACTTAGATGAAGAGGTCTATGTTGAACAGCCTGAAGGATTCATTTGCAAAGATAATCCTAATCATGTTTACAGGTTGAAAAAGGCCCTCTATGGCTTAAAACAAGCACATAGAGCCTGGTACTCTAGGTTGAACAGTCATTTGATTTCTAATGGTTTTGTCAGAGGAGGTGTTGACAACAATATTTATGTTAAAACTGAAGGTTCTGATATCCTAGTTGTTGAAATTGATGATACTATCTTTGGCTGCAATAATGTTGCTTTGAGTAAAAAATTCTCTCAGATTATGGAATTTGAGTTTGAAATGTCCATGTTAGGAGAATTAACCTTCTTTTTAGGACTTCAGATTTCTCAACATAAGAATGGCATATTTCTCTCTCAAACCAAGTATGCTAGAGAGATGCTTAAGAAATTCCAAATGGATGAATGTCATCTAGTTAGCACTCCAATGGTTACTGGATGAAAACTTACTAAGGTTGATGATTATCTTGATACAAATCAAACTGAATATAGATCAATGATTGGCAGTCTGTTATATTTAACTGCTTCTAGACTTGACATAATGTAGGTAGTTTGCATAGTTGCATGGTTTCAGGCATCACCTAAAGAATCCCATGTCAATGTTGTTAAAAGGATTTTTAAATATATTCAGGGCACTCTTGATTATGGTCTTTGGTATCCTAGAAGCAATTATTTTTCTTTAATTACTTATACTGATGCTGACTGGGCTAGTTTTTTGGATGATAGGAAAAGCACCAGTGGTGCTGCATTCTTTCTTGGTGACCGTTTAGTGGCATGGCACAACAAGAAACAAGAATTTGTTTCTCTCTCTATTGCTAAAACAGAATCCATTGCTGCCACTTCGTGCTATACTCAAGTACTGTGGATGGGTCAAACTCTTTCCAATATGGGTATTGAAGTTTCTAAACATATTTCCATTCTATGTGATAACATTAGTGTGATAAATATATCAAAAAATATTGTTATGCACTCTCGCACTAAACATATTGCTATCAAGTTTCACTTTCTTCGAGAAAAGGTACTAGCTAATGAAGTCTTCTTACAGTTTGTTGGTTCACAAGATTAGGTGGCTGACATTTTTACTAAGCCCTTAGCAAAAGTGTTATTTGAGAGACTAAGACTTTGACTGGGAGTTATCTCTCAATCGTTACTTCTCTAATTCACCAATTTTTAGCTTAGGGGGAGCATGCTATATGTTTTGATTCACTTACAACTCACCTACAATCTTAGTTGCTCCACTATTACTCTTTTTGCAGCTATTTCTCTTGTTATTTTGGATGGCTTCTCAATTGTGTTACATGGAAATGCACATTTTTTTCCCATCTATTCTTTGTCATTGAGGCAAAAAGGGGGAGAATCATCTATGTTTTTCCATCAAGGACAAAGGGGGAGTTTGTTGGATCTCAATTGTGTCAAATAGTTTGTCCTTGATGAAAAAATATCCTTCAATTGGTTCTATTTGTTGAGACTTTCAGATTGGTCTTTTATGCTAGATCATGGTATATATTTAATGACAAATTTGTTTATATGGCTTATTTATCTTGGAATTCAGTGGACAGTTTACATTCAAAAATTTTCATATTGGGTTACATTCAGATTTAGTTTACATTAATAATTTTAATATCTTTTGATACTGATCAGTTTGAGCCTCATGCAGATATAGGTTATCTTATTTTGTACTTGTACTTGGTTCATGGTATTGGTCTTCAGCTTCACGCCCTCTTTTTAGTATCAGAATTATGATCTTGGTCTTCACTCATTCAAGTATAAGATTTCATGGTTTACTCAACATTATTTGAATTAGTATCTCATTGATGATCATGGCACATGTGGTTCAATACTTTGATACGCTGCTTCATTTTTGACAGTTTCTTTATTACATCAATGCCTTCATATTCAAAATAATCTTGGCATAAGTTTCATATTAATCTTCATGGAGAAATCACCATTTGCACTTTCACTTGGTTTTGGTTGGTATTCTGAAGATTTTATGACTTGGTGAAAGTATTATTTATGGAAATTCCCTTAATGATCATCTTGGGCATAATTTGATGGAGATACCATTGGTAGATGATTTTATTTTAAATCATATTTTATTTGCATTATTTTAATGGTCATTCAAAAGGGACATTGCTTTGAATTGATTCATTATTTTAGCGACCTTATTGAATTTGAAATTGACTTTGGTTAAAGTCATCAATAGCCATCATACATTTCTATACTTATCATTTCCTTTGGAGATCATGTGGTCGACATATCTATTTAATTATTTGGTCTTTCTTTATAATGTGGTCGGCAAATTTTTTTGGTCTTTGACAACAAACATAGCAAGATTTTGAGATGTCATTATTAAGTCTTATGACTTATGCAGATTTCAAACTTCATTATGCTCTTTTGAATTAGTCCTCGAATGAGTTGATAATAGGAAAGTTTAGGGAAAATAATTTTCTTTTTGGCTGAGTACAGAACCCTAGCCGCCATCATGAAGACTTTGTGATCTACAAATTCTATTGGGCTCCATCTATGTCGACTTGCTAAGGTTTTTGAAATTAACTCATTATGAGTGCTTGACCATGTTGTTTTCTCTATGCATGGAAATTTTGTGTTGATTGTGAAGTCAATGGGAGAAACTATTATGGTTGGCATTGAATCTCTGGTATTTACTTATTTCTCTTGCTGCTCAATCTGGTATCATTCTCATCTTTTATTGTGTCTATTTTTAGCAAACAACTATCACAGTTTTGCTCAAATCTGAAAAAGCATAAGCATTCTTCTTGTGGCAGAAGTTAACATATTTCAGTTATTATGGAAATAAGGGGTTTGATTCTCTTTCAAACTGACTCAGCTATGAAGGCTTATTATCACTATTTTTTACCTTCTAAAACTGCTCTCTGCATTTTGGTTACTTGAGGCAAATGATGACCTGATAGTATTATTATTCTTGCTTTGAGGGTTTGTGATTTATAGTTGGTGGGCAGTCGTGATTTTTAAAAATTTTGTAGTTTCATTGTGAATTGATCTCATACATTTCAAATATGATGGTTTTTACATATAAAATAACTTCAAATGGCTATTTTATTTTAATATGCATTTGGTTTTGTAAAAGGCACTTGAAGATTTGAAAAGGGACTTTGATTTATGTTTGTTAGTTTTTTTTTTGATAGCCTATTGCATAGGCATTACTCTAGTAGATTTTTATTCACTGGAATTTTTTTCTTGAATTTAGAATGAATGTCTCAACTCTCCTTTGACCTTGAATTACTTTGAAGATTCTTCTGACAGACACACTTAAAGTATTGTATAAAAACTAGTGTTGGAAACACTGTGAGCTCTCTGGTTGTAATTTTGGAATATTGATCTTTGGCTGTATCAAAAATGTATTGAAAAAATCTATAATAAAAATATGAAAAACAAAGATGCAGAGATACTATAATATTCTTCTCTATGTAATATTTTAAGGATTCAATTTTTGAATTCTTAGGGTATTAGGTAGATGAGAAAATAGAGAGTTATGAGCTTGACTGAAAAAAAAGAGATCCTCTGAGATATGATTATTGTTCAGAAATATAATTTGAGATGTTGGCACTCCTTGAGATTGATATCTCTAAATGATGGGTTGGTGCTCCTTGAGTGGGAGCTAAAAAATTAGCCTATAAGGCATTGTGAATAGTTGATTAAAAGATTAAGCCTACAAGGCATTTTAGGAGTGGTTTTTATACCCTAGGAGGGTTTTCCACTTGGAAATATTTTGTGTCTCTTTGTACTTCTGTGATCTCACTACTTTACTGAGTTGTTTACTGCTTTGTTCATTGATTGGTTACTACTTTTCTCAATTTTGGTTCTTAATGATTACATTCAACTTATGAATTCTTTAATCATTTTAATATTGAGATAATATTTGAGTTGTGGTTTAATTTTATCAAAAATTGTTCAAATCTATTTTGACACTGATTCACCCCCCCTCTCAATGTCATTTTCACTCCAACACTCTCCTTCTAGGGAAGATATTATGATACAAGAGAAAGATAACATGCCCTTTGAAGACAATGAAGACTATCAGTTGTTAAGGGATGTTAATAATATTCAACCTCACTACAGTAAACCTAAACTTATCCTTTACCCACCTTTGCATCTACTTCATCCTTCTAATAAACCTAAACTTACCCTTTACCCACCTTCACATCCACTTTATCCTTCCAATAAACCTAAACTTTTTCTCCACCCACCCTCACATCCACTTCATCCCTCTAATGCATCGCAACAATCTAGTGATGATACTATTGCTCATACATATAACACATGAAATAACCCACAACTGCTACAAATAATTCCACCATCATTACCTTTACCTAATCCACCTAGTGATCCTTGCTACCTCCCACCCACAAAGGAGTATGATCTTGTTGAACAATTAAAGAATACTCCTACCAAAATTTCCCTTTGGGATTTACTTCAAACATCAGCAAGTTACAAAACCACTCTTCAAAACACTTTACAACAAATAACAATCCCTTCTAGAACTACTATAAATGATGTGCTAGCTCTCGTTCCAAAACATAGTCTCGATATTACTTTTCACCAACATGAGCTCCCTCCTTTGGAATTACAAAAAACAAAGTAAGGATTTCATGATCATTTCTCAATACAAAACAACAGGCATCAAAAGGGTTGTTATAGGTAATGGTTCTACTCTTAATGTGTGTGGTGTAAGTCTCCTTGATCACTTAGAATTCAATAGATCACAAATAATACCTAACTCTATCTCTATTCGAGGATTTGATAATACAACAAAGCAACAACTTGGTGTAATCACTTTTCCTATTATGGTTGGAGTGGTCACTTTGTAAACTCCTATTCATTTTATACCTTGTGATATTTCATACAATGTTGTTTTGGGAAGACCATGGATTCATGAGATGAATGCAGTGTGTTCAACCCTCCATTGTAAAATGAAATATGTCTATAATAATTAAATTTATCAACTTGAAGTTAATCCCAAGCCTGAAAGTTGCTTGTAGCTTGCAAATGGACCTACAAGTCCTCTCACAACATTGATGCCAACATCCAACATATATACTTTTGAAATTGAACACAACAATATGGAATGGCAATCTAAATTATTTGGTGAAAATTGGGGATCCTTCAAATTCACACCATCATTTATGGGAAACTACATATTCTCACAGAAGATAGAAAAACAATAAGAACAACCACCCATCATAATAACACAAACTTCAGATAAATTTTCAAAAGCCTCCCCCTCAACCACTTTAGACAACAAAACACACTCCACAAAAATTCATGTTGAACACAACAATGAACAACCACCCAATTCAAAAACACTCCAAAAGCTTTATGGAAAAGGGTATGATTTCATGAAAAAACTTGGGTATAATGGAAAAGGTTGTGGTGCTCGAGAGAAAGGTATCCACAATCTATAGATATTAACACACAACAAACAACTCATGGTCTTGGATATTTTATTCTAATAGAGATCAATAACCATTCACTCAACATCAATACTATCACACAAGATTTTACCAAGATCCCCCCTTATTCACATCAATAACCTTAGTTGCTACTCCTTGCCATGTAATAGTTGTAGGATAATTCCATTCTCACTATTTAATGTCTTGCATCCATTGCAAGGGGCAACATACCATCATCTACTCTAGGATCATCTTTTTCCTACACTCAATGGGGGGCAAGAGAGTCTCTTTTCCTTTTCCTCATATGTCACTTTTCATTGTCTCTTTTGACTACTCATTAACTTTTCATAGCTATTTAAGAGCAAGCTTGAGATGTGGATGACATGCCTTAAGATTGACTTGCATGTGACATACTCTATTCCTTTCTCTTCCCTTGACATGATGTAGCCTAACTTCAAAACATATGACTTGGCATAGAGATTCCCAGGTTGGCTCTCATGTCTTTCTTTCTTTCTCTTCTCTACTTTCAAGTAATTGCTCATAGAATGATGTGTAGCAATTCCTTTAAAGTAGGAAGCATACATTACAATTATTTCATTTCCATTCTTAGTGAAGCCTTGTCATTTACATGATGTGCTTTTCACTTTGTGGATGACATTGGGTGTGATGTCCTTCATAAGTCTGATCTTTTTGAGCATATTGCATTCCTCTTGGTGGACTGATGTGACACACTACATCCCCTAAGTTGTGAATATACTATTCTTTGATTGATCCTCTCTTGTCGACATTGGACACAATATTTCCTAAGTGATTGACCTTGCATAAACTAAACAAGACTCCTTTGAACAATCTTACACATTACATTTTTACATTTTATATTGGGGTATGTGTGGGATCATGATGGGCCAAAAAGTGGCAATATGATGGGTATGTGGCTGACCACTATTTTTTTACCCAAAATTGATGAAATGAAAAAGGGTTTTTAAAAGAGATTCTTAGCTTTCCACTAATATAATTTATGCTTTACTTTAAATTTAATAAGTCATTATTATTCATTTTCTATTAAAATTATGACTAAAGTCCTAGCCCGATAGGCTAATTGAAAAACATCTATAGCTTTCAAAAGCGGTATCACATTTTTTGAATCAAAACATGTGTCATTTCTATGCCATGCTTGTAGGATTAAAAAAAGAAAAAATGAATTTCATGAAGTTTTGACCAAGTTAAGGTGGTCAGACATAGAATAATTTTTTTATATTTTTTTAAAAGTTGTAATAAAAAATTCATAATTAATTATTTACTTGAAAAAAATTACAAAAAAATATGCATTACATTAGGGCATGAGTCCTCTACTTATATATTAAATATTATAAAAAAATATTATCATTTTATTGTGGTTAGGGTTGTCAGGATAGACACCTACTTTTTTCCTGAAATTTAAGTACTACGCATTGAAATTTCAAATTTTCCCAAATAGTCTTTTAAAAAAAAAAAAAACCTAGTAGTTTTGAAGCTACATTCAATTTTCTATAGATTCTATTCTTACATATTTTTGAAATAATATAGATAACTTATTCAAATTTTTATGTCAAGTTGCTTAACTCTAATTTTTCTGAATTGTTTGCCACTTAAGGGCCTATTTTTTCCATGATGATCTTGCACATACCCATTTTTACATTTCTTGGCCACCTTGCATAACAAAAGTTGCATGCCTGTAGTGTCGTATTGTTTAAATCTTAACATTTGCATTTTATTTTTCTTTGTGGTGTCTTGTTAAAGTTATTAGGAAGTATAACTTTGGCATGGTTGAGTGGGAAGCCCAACTAGTGGCATGACTTTTCCCCATAGCCACCCTTTTGTTTGTGAGTGCATACCAAGTAGTATATGTATCTTACTTTTTGGGATTTCTCACCCTATGGAAAACTTGTTTTGTGGCCCCAAAGTGAGTTTACCTTTTTGGTTCTTCTCACCCCATGGACAACTCAGGGTTTTGCGGTCCCAAAGTGAGTACATATTTTCTATCTCATTCCTCTTTCTTCCTTACCTTTTCATGATCTTGTCTCTTGGGGGCTTCCCATACATGTGGATCTCTCTTGAATGGCTACTTTAGTGTGAAGAAGCAAGTTCCTCTCACTAAAGTGGGGGCTTAATGTGACACTGAAAATTGGACTTTCCGCTTGACATGAGATTAATTGGACTTAACAAGGCCCTAATCTAGTGTTGTGAGGAATTTTATGTCTCCACACTAGGTCTTGGACCCTTGCAAATCAAATCACATGTGTTTAATGACATCTTGTAAAGGTGTTGTAAATTCTTGTAAGAAGCTTTCACACTTTTCTAGGCTTAATTAACCTATTTCTCCCTAAATTAAACATTATTTCATCAATCTAGAAGAATCTTAACATAAACTTAATATTAAACTATGTTGTCATGTGATTTATATAGTCACATTGGTTTTTGTTCCCTTCTAGGCTATGTGGACTTAATTTTAGTGTTCTAAAGTATATTTAATCATACTTTCACATCTATTTATGTGTCCCAAGCCCTATTCTACATTTACATCACCATTAATAAGTCTTATTTTATCCATATTGTGCATCCCAAGGCTTTAACTTATCAAACACCTAACAAGATCACAACCTAAACCTTATTTCCTATCTCTTAAGATTCATAGGTGTCGTAATGGCCCCTATGGGACCCATTTTCCATACTTGGTGAATGAGTCTCGTCCAGGTAGGACTCATTCACGAGGCCTAGTGAATGAGTCCTCTTTGGCCCCCATTTTGACCCTTGAGCAAGAAAGGGTGAAATTTAAAGTTTATTTTTACTTCATGTCAGTCTGTGATGTAGTATAAATGGGTACTAAGTCACAAATGTCTATAAATAAGTAATTTTACCCTCATTTTTACATCTTATTTCATCTATCAATCTCTCTCATCAATCCAAGCATCCATTATTCATTTATCTCCTATCTCAAGTCAAGCAAACTAGGGCTTTCTTATTGTAAGTCTTCAATTGAGCTTCCAAGTACATTCAAGGGCTGAATCTTCATGTTATGTTGTAGACCTTCAAGATCAAATCATCATGATAAGGTAATCACTTCCATTTTTCATGTTTCATTCCTTTATTTCATCAATTTGGTTTACTTACCTAAATGGGGTTTGACCAAGGTAAAACCCCATGCCTTAACAATCAATGATTTATCTTCTTGTGTTGTTTGTTTACTGATTTAGGTCCTTTGGAAGCTTTAGGATCATTTAAAATTGAATTCCAAGGTTATTCAAGTCATCCTCCTATTGTTCAAGTCAAACAATTAAGGAGAAGTCATTTTTAGACCTAAATCTGACAATTTCAGAAGTGGAGATCTATAGGAGATAGTAGTAAAAATCTAACTCTACAGAATATTCCTATAATTTTCTAGATTTTTGTAGGAATTATTAGCAACCCATGGAGAATGAGTCCCACTTATAGGCTTGGAAATTTATTTTCTAAGATTTCAACTCCTAACAGTTAGAAACATGTTTCTAGAAGTTTCTAGCAAAAGCAGGACTGATTCACCATGCTTGGTGAATGAGTCCCACTGGCCATTTACAGAAGTTTTAGAGACATTCCAAAACCTTCCAATGACTTCATTCTATTTCCAAGTGGACTCTGATTTCATCCACTTCTTTGTACCCTGCATTCTCCATTCATTTAATTCATATTTGCAATACATAATGTGGTTTCAAATAAGTCTTAGTTCTTAGATTTTTCATGCATGTTGGATCAATTTCATAGTTTAGAAGCACTTATATTACTTCATTTACATCATAACATATTGCAAACATCCTAATTTGAATGTACATAAGCATTTTTGGATCTAATCTCTCTCCTTTTCGGTAAAAACCCCTATAAGAGTAAGAGAGTCCATTTGATCCAAAAATCTATGTCACACAGATATGCTTAATGCCTTTAATGACGTGCATCTTGCTCAAACAGTAGAATGTGTTAGATCTCAAAAATGTAGGCAAGATGCCTCAAGAGGTTTCCAATCTCTTGATATGTTTTAGGGTAACAGACAAGGTCAATAGAACTCAACCTTCTACTCTTCAGGTCCTGCCAGACCTAGGTAGGTATACCTTTCTGAATGAAGCAGACTTGACTTATGGTTATCCTTCTTGCAATGATTTTTCCACAATGGCAGATGGAAGTGAACAAATGAATTCAAACTTGATACAAATAGCAATAGCAACCTTCTTAATCTAAATCCTAAAATGCTCAATTAACAGATGTAAAGAAACTAAATGAATTTAAATGATGAAATTGTAGAGACCAGTGCCTTATTCAGTATGCAAAGTCAAATGAAATAGGAGTGGGTAGCTTATTCTGGCAGAAACTCAAATTGTTGGCTTATGTTTTGTTTACAACTTGTATAAACATGCAGGATTATGACTACTAAGCTCTACTTTAATAATCCAGATGAATCTCCCTGATTACTGTGATCAACTAAAAGGATTTAATCTCTTCTTGAGAGAACTAGTTAATTAACCACATAGATACAAAAAAATTGCACTAATAAACTAAAAACAAACTTGTTATATCAATTTAAACAACCAGAAAGAATCAACTTGGAGACAGCTTAGTAATACTTTTCAATAAACTCAACAGACAATTGACACTAGAAACAAACTGTCACACCAGCTAATTTTCATTGAAATCACCATTTGAAAACATGCATCATAGTCTCTGATATGAGAAATTTATTCTATTGTATCCATTCCTAATCAACTATATCTATTCTAAAATCTGATATCTTAATTACAATCGAGAGTGCATATTTATACACTAGCATCAGGAAACATATCGCTTCATATTCCAAGTCGGCCAGCCGCAGTATTCGAGAAAATCCATGTTGGCCTAAAACAGTGTATGAGTTTTAATTAATCATTCGCCGAGACAGGTCAGTAAGTATGCCGAAGGCAATTATATTGCTGTCATCCCATGCCCTTTGTGTTTCGCCCAGACTCTGTGATGTCAGTGAGACATCTCACATATTAGAAAATGTGTTATCGATATGTATTTCTTAGTGCTTTCCATTCATTGAGACACAAGGATATCTCTCACTGATGAGTTCTTTTTTTTTAGTTCACAATCGCCATGACATTTCACCATCGGGGAGACATTATATATAATTCTCTTTGTTTTACCGAGAGCCCCAAGCTCACCTTAGATTGCCAAGAGAAAGCAATTCTCACACCGACATAATCCCCATGCACATTATCGGTGAGACATATCAATGTTGGGGAGACCTCTTGTAGAATGCTTTGAGTCATACCAAAATTCACCAACCATCATGTGTGTTGCTGAGACAAGTCAATTCTCATGCCAACAAAGACCTTTTTGTTTTCCATCGGTGAGACCAAAGGTCACTCGCCCAGACCATATGCCGAAAACCTTAACTCATACCGATATCGCATCCCTTTATGTTGTTGGTCAGCTAGACACAACTAACCTCTCACTGAAAGCCATTTGAGAGAAAGCTTTTATGCTCTGTTGGTGAGACATATACACTCGCTGTGACCACTCACCAAAGCCAAAATATTTTTCCAAAATGTGTATCCTTTTCCTCTAGTTTGGGAGACATGATAAACTCGCCAAGACCTTTCTTCGTTGCACAAGAGTCCCCCTGAAAACTCGTTGATGAATACCCTATGTCGGCAAGACATAACTGCTTCCTTGAGATCCTATTCCGATACTGCTTAACTCTTGCCAGTGAACCTCCACATGCATTAGTTAGGGAGACATTTCAAATTCGATAAGACACTACCCCGATGACCAAACTCCTACTGAGAGGTTCCTCCTCGGTCACCGAAACCACATGAATGTCATGACGATTGCTATAACAATGAAAAATTCTTTTCAATCACCTGGAGTAGACATATGTTAACAAACGAGCAACATGGGTCATGTATACCTAGATAGACTTATGCTGATATGGGTCACAACATGAAAAATGCATGACACGATAGATTCTATGAGGCAATATGGGAAAAATATGGGTAAAAATACCAAGTAGACATGAAATTGTTTTCAAAGTAAGGCTCATTTGGAAAAATATGAATGTGAAATAAACATGTAAAATCATCATAATTTTACAGTTCCAATAGTGGCTCCGTCTGGGGATGAATTATAGTAAGATCATTGCAAGGATCTAGATCTTTGGGTGAGCAGACTAGACACAAAATGATGAACCAGTGAGCAGAATGGAAATGGACACAAATGGAAAATGAATGCAAGATGGAGATGAAAAAAACCCTAAACTACTGTGCAGGGAAAAGAATTTTAAAGAGGACCATTAAGAGTTGTCCATGCACTGGCAACCCTAAATCCTCTGTGTTTCAACTTCACCTATTTGAGTTGTTACAATCTGAAACTCAAACCATACTTTCCCTTGTCAAATACCTGGTTTTGTATTGATCTCATCAAATTCCTCTTGAAGACATTCATGCAACTTGCTCTGTCACTGTTATTACAAGTTCTTAGAGAACCATCTTGCTTAGTCTAGCCCAAAATCCCAACACCGTCCTGTATTTCAAATTCTTCATCATCATGGGACAAACCCTTGTTATTTTCAACATACAAAATGAAAATATACTCAATGAAAAATTTGTCATTATCTTTCTCACTATTATGTATTATAAACCACCCTCCTAGCTGTATTGAAAATTGACTATCAAAGTGCCTCTTTTGAGAATCAAATTTTTTTTTCAAACCAACATTATCTGAAATAAACAAATCTAAAACCTTTTGCACTTCTTCAGTATCTCTTTTCGGAGACAACATTGGATCATGACTCATATCCTCAATATGTGAACCAATCAAAGTTGTAACTTTATCATCCTTGGCATGCAAATAAACATCTTCTTAACATGAATTAGAAATTTCAAAATCACATACCTCATCCTAAATGGAAATAGACTTTTGATCAACATCAAAGGTTTCACCATCATTCCAAGAAATGAACAAGGAGTCATAAGAATCTTTACACAAAGATCTTTCACTGTCAAAACAAATGTAAGATGGACACAAAACTTCAAGATCACCTTCATGTGCACATCCTTGGTATTTAGGAGTTAGCAAATCTAAAATTTTCTCACTGTTGAGTGAGCAAATCTCAACATTTTCATCACTACAATTATATTCTTCACTTTTCTCATCATCAAAAAGAAGTCCAAGATCATCAGAAAATGAAAAATTAGAAACATTATCAGTGCTATCATTTATTACATCATTTTGTTTGTCTGAGAACATCTCCTCTTTATCATAAAGTGGATTTAAAAATACCTAAAGCTCATTTTTGGACATACCTTTACAAAATATCATCTGACCTTCTTTTAACTCTTCATCATATAATGGGTTTGAAAAAGTTTGGAAACCATTTTCAGATGTACAAATCCCTTCTTCATCAAATGAGTCTTCATAGCTTTCAACTGTAGCTAGAGGTATTTTATACCTATTATTAGATGGATCAATATTTCCCATTGCCTCTTCATCTTGATCTTCATAAGAGGTAGAAAAATCCCTTGAATGCAGATCAAAATCCTTAGATTCATCATCAGAATTTGAAATTCACTAGATTCCTCACAACATGCATTACTTTTCCTATCAAAATCTATTGTGCAAGAGAGATGCCTTGCACCTTCATCTTCCTCAACATGGTGAAAATTATTTGAAGTCAAATATACTGTGTGATCTTCTCCATTGTTTCCCATCAACATTCCCTCTTCTTGCATTCTCTGGGCTACAACACAATAATATGGGGAATGTGGCTTATCACAAAATTCATAGAAGTAATTGTTACTTACCATATAGGTTCCCCTCTTTGTCAATGGATCAAGAGCTTCTTTGTTTCCAAACCTAGCTGTTATAGGTTTTTCGTCCTTCCAGTTTGTATTATAAGGCATGTCATGCAACCTCAGCCTCTCATTTTTGTAAGTATTCTTCTATTTGTACTAATAATTGTTGCTTTGCTGATGAACCTTAAGATTGTCTCTTTTATCAATTATCCCTGCAGCCCTCCTATTGTTTTCAAATGTTAGTGCCATCTTCTGAGCTTCAGCCAAATCTCTTGGGAATCTATTTCTCAATTCATACCCTATTTTAGGATTAAATGCATTCAAATAAACACTCAGTGCTACAGAGTCTGGCAATTTTGATCCAGGAGGTATTTTATTCTGCAACTTATTGAACCTTCGATTAAAGTCATAAACTATATCATTTTGATCTTTCTGAATCCATATTAATTCATGAAGAGAAGCATCTAGTGCACCAAGATTCCTATATTGCTCAAGGAATTGATCTTGAAATCCTTGGAGAGAATTAATAGAAGTTGTTGGTAGGCTATTGAACCAATCCCTTGTGTCTTCAATAAGTGATATCATGAATAGCATCATGCGTAAATCTTCATATGGCACATCCAAATCTTGGATGAAAGCATTGAAACTTCTTAGATGCTCTTCAGTAGTGATTGCATCACTCCTAATAAACTTTGGAACAAGACTTCTCCAACTTCCATCCATTGGATAAGGGGATAATTGAATCCCTGCCAAATAAAACTGTCTGATCATTGTTGTGTATTGATGAAGGGGGGCACCAGGTGGGTACTAATGCTGGTATGGTGGACCATTGCATTGTGTATGATAAAATGGCACATACTGCTAACCATGAGGTGGTTGTGATGAATATATATTTTGTTGTGCATGATATGCATTGCCTCCATTGTGACAATTTCCAATTGTATTATCATGCATTTGAGGAATCGAATGCCTGCCTGCATTTGTGTACTCAATTGTTCCATATACAAATTCCATTTTTCATCAAACCATTTTCAGAGTTTCCACCTACTTTTCCAAAAGTAGGAAAATGATTATTTCTCATCTTTCCCCTAGCGGGATCACCTGAAACTTCTCAAATTACAAATATTCCTTCACTAACTCTATATGATGGTCTTGAACTAATTTTTTTTATGTAATCCATAGTAAAGTCATGAATTTGTTAGCTCTCAAAAATGCAAGCAAGATGCCTCAAGAGGCTGCCAATCTCTTGATATGTTTCAGGGTAACAAACAAGGTCAATAGAACTCAACCTTTTACTCTTCAAGTGCTACCAGACCTAGGTGGGTGTACCTTTCTAAATGAAGCAGACTTGACTTATGGCTATCCTTCTTGCAATGATTTTTCCACAATGGCATATGGAAGTGAACAAATGAATTCAAACTTGATACAAATAGCAATAGCAACCTTCTTGATCTAAATCCTAAAATGCTCAATTAATAGATGTAAAGAAACTGAATGAATTTAAATGATGAAATTGCAGAGACCAGTTCCTTATTGGGTATGTGGAGTCAAATGAAACAGGAGTGGGAAACTTATTCTAGAAGAAACTCAAATTGCTGGCATATGTTCTATTTACAACTTGTATAAACATGCAGGATTATGACTACTAAGCTCTACTTCAATAATCCAAATGAATCTCCCTGATTACTGTGATCAACTAAAAGGATTTAATCTATTCTTGAGAGAACCATTTAATTAACTACACAGATACAACAAATGTGCACTAATAAACTAAAAATAAACTTGTTATATCAATTTAAACAACTAGAAAGAATCAACTTGGAGACAACTTAGCAATACTTTTCAATAAAATCAACATACAATTGACACCAGAAAAAAATTGTCACAATAGCTGATTTTCATTGAAATCGCCATTTGAAAACATGCATCATAGTATCTGATATGAGAACTTTATTCTATTGTATCCACTCCTAACCTACTGTATCTATTCTAAAATTTGATATCTCAATTACAATCAGGAGTGCATATTTATACACCAGCATCAAGAAACATATCACTTCATATTCCAAGTCTTCCAGCCATAATATTCGAGCAAATCCATGTCGTCTTAAACAGTATATGAGTTTTAATTAATCACTCACTGAGATAGGTCAGCAAGTATGCCAAAGGCAATTATATTGCTATCATTTTGTGCCCTTTGTGTTTCACCCAAACTCTGTGATGTTGGTGAGACATCTCACAGATTAGAAAATGTGTTATCGATATGTATTTCTTAGTGCTTTCCATTCACTGAGACACAAGGATATCTCTCACTGATGAGTTCTTTTTGTTTCGTTCAAATTCACCATGACCTTTCGCCATTGGGGAGACATTATATAGAATTTTGTTTGTTTTACCAAAAGCACTGAGCTCACCTTAGATCACTAAGAGAAAGCAATTCTCACATCAACATATTCCCCATGCACATTATCAGCGAGACATATCAATGTTGGGGAGACCTCTCGTAGAATTCTTTGAGTCATACCAAAAGTCACCAACCATCATGTGTGTTGCTGAGACAAGTCAATTCTCATGCTGACAAAGACCTTTTTGTTTTTCATCGGCGAGACCGAAGGTCACTCGCCGAGACCACCTGCTGAAAACCTTAACTCATACCGATATCACATCCCTTTATGTTGTCGGTCAGTAAGACACAACTAACCTCTCACCAAAAGCCATTTGAGAGAAACCTTTTATGCTCTATTGGTGAGACATATACACTCTCTGTGACCACTCACCAAAGCCAAAATATTTTGCTGAAATGTGTATCCTTTTCATTCGGTCGGTGAGACATGATAAACTCTCCAAGACCTTTCTTCATTGCACATGATACCCCCTGAAAAATCGTTGATGAATACCCTATGTCGGCAAGACATAACCACTTCACTGAGATCCTATTCTAATATTGCTTAACTCTTTCCAATGAACCTCCACATGCATTAGTTAGGGAGACATTTCAAATTCAATAAGACACTACCTCGATGACCAAACTCCTCCCGATAGGTTCCTCCTCGGTCGTCAAAACAACGTGAATGTCATGCCAATAGATGCCCATAGGTGAATTCCAATCCCTATAACAATGAAAAACTCTTTCTGATCACCTGCAACAGACGTATGTTAACACACAAGCAACATGGGTCAGGGAGACCTGGATAGACTTATGCTGATATGGGTCACAACATGAAAAATGCATGACACGATAGATTCTATGAGGCAATATGGGAAAAATATGGGTAAAAATACCAATGAGAGAGGAAATTGTGTTCAAAGTAAGGCTCGTTTGGAAAAATATGAATGTGAAATCAACATGTAAAATCATCAGAATTTTATAATTCCAACAAAATGTGCATGATTTCTTGAATTGTGCTACAAAGTTATTTGACCATATTATATGATGATCGTATGCTCTGCCCCTCTGAGCCAAATCACAATAGAACATATGGAATCAACCTTGCACGAACTCTAGAGAATGTGTACAATCATCACTAATATAAAAATGATACTCCCTCAATACCTTCCTTTGGTCCTCTATACTATCAACTGCATGAATGAATACTATGTGGACAAATATCAAAACCTTTGTGAAGTTGTAATATTGTGAACTCACCTCATGTTCTGGCTATAGAATTTAGTTCTATACAAATTCAACCACTAATACTATGCTACCAATTAGAAAGGTGTCTTAACATAGCTTGAATTGTGTGTCTAGCCATCAGGCTCTATGGGTATGCCTTGCATCCTCATTCACTATTTTGTCATGAAACATGGACATAAACTGATACATTGGAATATTTTGAATAACCAAATCACACCTTTTTGCTTTATTACCATATTTTGTAATGTATGCCACTATTTTATACTTACCAAACTCTACTAGTTTTTGTCCCACCTCATCTATGCTTTCTATATGTTGACATACTAGCATACATTGCAAGCCACTGCAATGCTTGCAAGAACCATCCAAGCATGTTATCCTATAGAATATTTGGCCATCCCCTATTTCACATAATTTTTTTGATAAGAACTCTCTTGAATATGATGGTGGGGCTTCTATGTGACAATCCTGCAAAACATCGTTAGTATGTACATCTAAACATATAGAATGATAAACATCATAATGGCTAGATAATTCAATTGATATGTAGTCTACAACAACAAGTAGTGCATGGATGATTTATCTTGACATAAAAATGTTTAATAATTTAAAAATATCTTTGAAAAATACTAATTTGAGGACAATCTTGTTTTAATTTATGAAAAAATTGTGTTTGAGTGGTATCCAAAAAATGCTTTGGATGTGGCTCACGGTTCCAACTACCGATTATCCTTCTTACCAAATCCCTTTGATTTTGATATGGAATTATGTTATTCTTCCAATATTCTTCAATTAGTGTTCTCAATGCTTCAAAAAAAATTTTATCCTTTTGTTGCAATTTCCCCAAGAATGCCTATAATTCATTTGAATCAGTTCCCTCAATTCTTTGCCACCTTTGAACAACTCTTGATAAAAAATTTCTACTAATTCTCATTTGTTCACTTGTCTTTCTAATGATACAAGCTCTCTTTGTTTGACTAATTACCAAAGTCAATGTAATGACATGTCAGGTGGCATTACTATCCTTTGAGCATGAGGTCTTACCCACACTCTCAAAAGAATCCATTAGATTCTTCACAATAGTGTTTTCACTTGAAGCATTCGATGTTGTCAACCCAAGAGTCTTCATGATGTTTCTATAATTTATACCCTGCAACATTTCAACAAATAGTTTACTTCTTGTGGTTTCATTTATCCTTTCAAAAAATAATTTCCAAATCTTATTAGCATATCTTCTACAGGTGTGTGTTGGAATCTTACCTTCCATGTGCTACAAAATATCCTCATCAATATTAATCAAATACTTTGGCTTTCTACTCAAAATTCTAAGTGGTTTTCTCTTATGTACATACATGTCAACATTAGGAATTTCATCAATATTTAATTGAGGTGGGCTAGATTGTGTACCTTTTATCAAGGGTGGAGTAGAAGACATACCTTGAGGTTCACATGGAGATGATAGTGTACCTTTGTCAAATCCAAGTCACGATGTACTCTCAACTTGAGATGTGGTTGATGGTGTCCAACCATATTCACTTGTGGTCGATGGTGTACCTTCATATTCACTTGTGGTAGATGGTTTCCCTCCATATTCACTTGTGCTTAATGGTGTCCCTTCATATTCACTTATGATAGAGGGTGTGTCTCCAACTATGGTATATGAATTTGTCTTACCATGATGCTTTCACATTTGTGCCCTTTTTGTTGCAAATGCCTTTTCTTTTTTTTATGGTTGAGGTTCCTCTTCAATTGGCTTCTTTTCACAATATTCCCACAACTATTCTCTCTCCTTTAATTTTTTCATTTCATACTCTTCATCTGTTAGTTTATTCCTTGTTTGTTTCCTTGGTATGGAGGATAATCTTGTAGCATGGTAATGAGACAAATATTAGTTCCTAATAAATTAATCCATACAAATAAATGAAATTTATGGAATTCAAGGCTTCATACAAAATACTTACAATCATCCTATAGAAGAGTATTTCTAGCATAGACAAAGGTCACATGGATTTTTCCAATGGAATTCCTTAAAGAAATCTAGTAATGTGGCATTCCATGATTGCAAGATAGGATCAAAATGGAAGCATGGAAAAGCCACGTGAATTCAAATTCCTTGTCAAACAATTCAAATACCTTGGAAAGCTAGTGGTGCATTGGCAAGTTAGTGATCTCACTAGCCTACCAATGTGGTAGGGTTGAATAGGTAGGGGTAGTGTATGTCTCATAGAAATGGGGTCTCATGGTGATTTCTATCATATCACCATGAGATCCCATTTCTATGAGGAATACGCTCCCCCTACCTTCTCAACCTTACCACATTTGTAGGCTAGTGAGTGAGCTCACTAGCTAGCTTTCCAATGTGGTAGGTTGAGAAGGTCGGGGTAGCATATTCCTTATAGAAATAGGGTCTCACAGTGATATACATCACCGTGAAACCCCATTTCTATGAGGCATACACTACCCCTACCTTGTCAATTCTATGACAATGGAAAGCTAGCTCACTCACTAGCTTGCCTATGCAGTAGGGTTGGCAAGGTAGGGGAAATGTATGCATCATAGAATTCAGGACTTATGGTGATGTGCATAACTGTGAGTCCCCATTTCTATGAGGCACATTTTTCCCCTACCTTTTCAACCCTACTACATTGGCAAGCTAGTGAGTGAGCTCACTATCTTGCCAAGCTCACTAGATTGCCAATGCTACCACATTTTGCATACATTTATGTGAAAAAAATATTGTCTAACAATTGAAATGCCTTATCCATGATTCCAGTTTTAGCCATGATTGCAAGATAGGTTGCACATTTCCCTATGTTTCTAGCTTAGCCTTGAATAAAGAGTGTTTAAATAATAGAGAAAAGGATTAGAATCCCTTATAGGTAGACTAATCAAGGAAAAATTTAAAATATATCACAACATAAGTGATGAGGTAAATTTAGAAATAGAGATGAAAACTAAAATAGATTCAAAGATCTATCAATGTGGGAGGAGTATATTCAAATTTTCTAGAGACATGTACAAAAAAATTGGCAGCATAGACAAGGAAATTAACTACTTTGTACAACTATTTGACAAAATAACTCAATGAGATATGTCCTTGTAGACTATAATGATTGTAGGATATGAAAAAAATAGATTTATTGAAAATTCTTTAGAAAATTTCAAGCATATGCAAATTGTAGATGTAAAACCAAATTGAACTACATTTTCCAACATCCCCCATGCCTATACCAAAATGAAAGCTTTGGAGAGTGGTATGCACATCCATAATAAAGGATTGAGAAATGATGTTTTATTTTACTTATAACTTATGTCATATATATGTGTATAAAAAACATGGAAGTATATACAAGGTAAGCCAATTGTTAAAAAAAAAATGCCTCAAAGAGATATGGTTTTAAAATGTAATTGGAAAGTGTAAAGAATTGTGTAATTTGAAATGTGCATTGACAAGTTAAGGTTATAATGACAAACAAACAATTATCAACATGAAATATGAAAAATAATAAAAAATAAAAGAAATCCATAATAGAATGAAAGAAAATGTGTAAAGGCTTCACATACCTAAAAAACTATAATTTAAAATGGAGGAGTTCTACCTAGTTATGTAGCCTTTGATTCTTCTTTCTTCAAAATCCTCAACAATTTGACTTCTTTAAAAGCTTGTTCCCCTTCAAACTTCAATTGTATATCACTTCTAAATGGAATTTAGAATTGAATTGATATTATATTCCTTTCAAACTGAAAAATCTACTATTTCATGCAAAGGTGGTGGAAAGATCATGAAAAAGGTGGTGGAATGTGAAAAACATGCATGCACACTTCACAACATCATCAAAAAGCTATTTTTTGCTGGAGCACATGTAGAACTAGGATAATATGCAGAATGTGGGCCTTGAGATCATGGGTATATTTATTTTTTTATCATTTTTAGAGAAATCCAAAATTCACTCATGTTATAAAAAATTCACGTTATAATGTGAGCACACTATTTAATGTTAAAAATTGACCATATCTCTACTACTTCAAAACACACTCACATTATGAGAAAATTGATTTTAGATTTCTTTTCTCTCTTTGTCTCTACCCTCTACCCTCAACTCATAGCCTTTAATCCATCTACCCTTAAACCCTTAATCCTCTACCCTCAACCCTAAACCCTCAAACACTAAACCCTCTACCCTCAACCCTCAACCCTCAACCCTTAAACCTTCTACCCTCTATCCTTAAACCCTAAACCCTCAATAGTGATACCCTCTACCATACACATTGGATCCTCAACCCTAATCCTTGAGCCATATGTACCCTCAATCCTAATATTTCAACCATATGTAGGTCCTAAACCCTAAATCCTAAACCATCAACCCTATAGGTCCTCAACCCTATACCCTTAATTCTCAACCCTCTACCCTATACATTAGATCCTCAACCCTCATATATATTTGTCCCTCCCTCCTCTTCTCTCCTCTCTATCTCACTTATCCCTCTCTCTCTCACTCTCTCAAATATCTCCCTCCTACCATCTATCTCTCTCACACTCCCTCCATGTCTCTCTCTCAATTCTCTCTCTCATTCACTCACTCCAATCTCTCTCCCCTCTACCCTTAACCCTTATACCCTCTATCCTCTACCTTCTATCTCTCTTCCACTCCCTCCCTCCCTCTCTCTCTCTCAAGTCTCTCCTTCCTACCCCCTCTCCCTCTCTCAAGTCTCTCTCTCTAACTCACTCACTCCTATATCTCTCAACCTCTACCCTTAACTCTCTACCCTCTACCCTTAACCCTTATACCATTTATCCTCTACTCTCTGTCTCTCTCCCACTCCCTCCCTCTCTCTCTCTCAAGTCTCTCCCTCCTACCCCTCTCCCTTTCTCAGGTCTCTCTCCCTATACCCTTAACCCTCTGCCTCCTGCCAACCCTTCTCTGTCTCTCTCCCTCATGCCTCTCTATCTCCACTCCTCTTGCCCTTACCCCTTATCCTCCACCCTCTATCTCCTTCCTCTCCACTCCTTTCCTTTCCTTTCTCAGGTCTCTCCTCCTACCCCCCCTCCACTCTCCTCCTCCTTTCACTATCTCTCCCTCTCTCTCTCTCCCTCTACCCTTCCAACTCTCTACCCTCTGCCATAGTCCTCTACCCTACTCTATCTCTTTCCTTATCTCTCCTCCTCCCATCTCTCAAGTCTCTCCCTCCTGTGCCCTTTCTCCCTCTTTCAAGTCTCTCTATCTCACTCACTCACACCTATCTTTCTCCCCTCTACCATTAACTATCTACCCTTAACCATTATACCCTCAATCCTCTACCATCTATCTCTCTTCCACTCCATCCTACCCCCTCTCACTCTCTCAAGTCTCTCTCTCTCTCTAACTCACTCACTCCTATCTCTCTTACCTCTACCCTTAACCCTTATAACGTATATCCTCTACCATCTATCTCTCTCTCACTCCCTCCCTCTCTCTCTCTCAAGTCTCCCCCTCCTACCCTCTCTCCCTCTCTAAAGTCTCTCTCTCTCACTTACTCTTATCCCTCTCAAGTTAGGTTTCCAATTTCACTAAATTGGCAAACTAGTGGGCCTAATAGCTTGCCAATTTCACCCACTAGATTGCAAATTTGGTGAAATTGGAAATGTAGTGGCCTATTTGAAAAAGTGCATCCAAGAAATGGGGTCTTTCAATGATTTACATCAGTAGGAGACCCCATTTTTGGGACCCATTTTTTTAAACAGGTCAGTACATTGCCAATTTTACTAAATTGGCAAGCTAGTGGGTGAAATTGGTAACCTAATTTATTCTATTTGAAAAAAAGGATCCAAGAATTGGGGTTTCCTAGTGATGTAAATCACCAAGAGACACCATTTCTTATACCCATTTTTGCAAACAGGGCACTACATTGGAAATTTCATCAAATTAGCAAGCTAGTAGGTGAAATTGGCAATGTAACTTGGTCCGTTTCAAAAAATAGGTCCAAGAAATGGGGTAAATCACTGGGAGACCCCATTTCTTGGACCCATTTTTTCAAACAGGCCACTACATTTCCAATTTCACTGAATTGGAAGGCTAGTGGGTGAAACTAGCATCCTAAGTTAGCTTGTTTGAGAAAATGGGTCTAAGAAATGGGGTCTCCTAGTGATGTAAACCACTAGGAGACCCCATTTCTTTGACCCATTTTTTCAAACTTTCCACTACATTTCCAATTTCAGCACTTTGGGAAGCTAGTGGGTGATATTTGCAACCTAACTTAGCCTATTTTATAAAATGGGTCCAAGATAAGGGGTCTCCCAGTGATAGACCCCATTTCTTGGAACCATTTTCTCAACAAGCCAAGTTAGGTTGCTAATTTCACCCACAACCCTATACCCTCAACCCTCAACCCTTAAACCTTCAACCCTCAACTCTTAAACCCTAAACCCTTAAACCCTCTACCCTCTACCCTATACATTAAACCCCTAACCCTCAATTCTTAATCCTCGACCCTTATTTCCTCAACCCTCAACCCCTCTACCCTATACATTGGACCCTCAACCCTAATCCATCAATGATGTACCCTCAAACCTATACCCTAAACCATCAACCCTATGGGTCCTCAATTGTATACCCTCAATTCTATCTCTCTCACTCACTCATTCCTATCTCTCTCCCCTCTACCATTAACCATCTACCATCTACCTTTAACACTTAATTCCTCTACCCTCTAACCTTAAACCCTTAAAATATCTACCCTTTACCCTAAACCCTAAACCATTTACCCTAAACCCTAAATCCTAAACCCTTAAATCCTAAACCCTTAAACCATCTACCCTCTACCCTCAACCCATAACCCCTAATCCATCTACCCTTAAACAAAATTATTAAAATATCTACCCTAATACCTCAACCCTCTTTACCCTTAATCCCTCAACCCTCAACCCTCAAACCTTAAACCATACTCCCTCAACCACTATACTGTCTACCCTATACATTGAAACCTCAACCCTAATCTCCCAAACCTATATCCTCAATCCTCTACTCTCAACCTTAAACCCTCAAACCTCAACCCTTAAACCCTCAACCTGAATCCCTTAATCGTCAACTTTTAAACCCTAAACCATCAACCTCGATACCGTCTACCCTATACATTGGACCCTCAATCCTTATCCTTCAAACATATGTACCCTCAACTCTAATCCCTAAAACCTATACTCTAAACCCAATGCCAAAAACCATCAACCCTATAGGGTCTCAACCTTATACCCTCAATTCTCACTCCTCTACCCTATACATTTGATCCTTAACCCTCATATATATTTTTCACTCCCTCCTCTTCTCTCCTTCTGTCTATCTCACTTATCACTCCATATCTCCCTCCCTCCCTCCCTCCCTCTCTACCCCAATCCCTCCACCATATACCCTCAACACTTAAACCCTTAAACACTCAACCCTAAACCGTAAACCCTCAACCATTAAATCCTAAACCCTTAAATCCTCTACCCTGTACCCTCAAATCTAATCCCTCAACCCTTAAACCCACTTAGTAAACTCTCTACCATAATCCCTCAACCTCAACTCTCAACCCTTAAACCCTAATCTATCAACTCATATACCCTCTACCCTATACATTGGACCCTCAACCCTAATCCCCTAACCCTATACCCTCAATCATATACTCTCAACCTTATACCATAAACCCTCAACACTTAAAACCCTCTACCCTCCACCCTATACCCTATACATTAGACCCTCAACCCTTAATTCTCAACCCTCAACCCTTAATCCCTCAATCCTCAAACCTCAAACCCTAAACCATCAACCTCAATACCCTCTACCATATACATTGGACTCTCAAGCCCAATCCTTCAATCATATGTACCCTCAAACCTAATCCCTCAACCCTATACCCTCAACTAAGTACCCTCACTCAACCCTATAGGTCATCAACACTATACCCTCAATTCTCAACCCTCTACCCTATACATTGGACCCCCAACCCTCATATATATCTATCCCTCCCTCCTCTTCTCTCCTCTCTATCCCACTTCTCCCTCCACCCCTCAATCCATCCATCCTTCCCTCTCTACCATGATCCCTCAACCATAAAACCTCAACCCTTAAATCCTTAAACACTCAACCCAAAACCTTAAATCCTCAACCCTCAACCCTTATCCCTTAAACCCTAAACCCTTAAACCCTATTCCCTCTACCCTCTACCCTCAACCCAATACCCTCTACTCTCAACCCTAATACCTCAAACCTTAAGCCCTTAAATCCAAGAAAACTTTCTACTGTAATCGCTAAACCCTCAACCCTTAATCCCTCAACCCTTAAACCCTCAACCCTCAACCCTCAACCCTTAAACCCTAATACCTCAACCCCTATACCCTCTACCCTATATATTGGACCCTAAACCCAAATTCCTTAACTCTATAACTTCAATCCTCTACCCTCAAACTTAAACCCTTATACCCTCAAACCCTATCCCTTTCTCTCTATCTATACATCTCACCTCTCTCTCTCCCTCCCTCTCTCTTACCCTCTCTAATTGTCTCTATCTACCCTTGCCCTCTTTCTACATACCTCTCACTCAATCAATCCCTACCACCCTCTCTCACTCCCATCTATCTCTCTCTATCTCCCTCCAACTCCCTCCTACTCCGTTTCTCTCCCTCTCTCTAAGTTCTCTTCCTCCCACCCCATCTCTCTCTCAGGTCTCTCCCTCTAGAAACCTACCTAGGTAAATCTCTCTCTCTCTTTCTCTCCCCTCTATCTATCACTCCCACCCTACCTAGATAATTCACTCTCACTCCACCCCCTTTATCTCTCCCTCTTTCAGGTCACTCCCTCCGACACCCTCTCCCTCTCTTAGGTCTCTCACTTACACTCATTCTCTCTCCCACTCCCTCTCACTACCTATCTCTCAAATATCTCCCTCTCACCCCACATCACACTCTCAAGTATCTCCCTTTGGCACCCTACCTACATAACTCTCTTTCTCTCCCTCTCTCTCCCCCTCTCTCTATCTCCCTCTCTCAATTCTCTCTCCCACCCTCTATCTCTCTCTCTCCCTCTATTGCTCCCACAATACTAATTTCATCTCACTCCAACCCCTTCTCTTCCACTCCCTCCCTCTTAAAATCTCACTTCCACCCCCTCTCCCTCTCTCTAGACTCTCTCTCACTACCTCTCTCTCTATCTCTCTCTTAAAATTCTCTCTCCCTTTAAATACATATAGAAATACATACATACTTACATACATACAAGAATACATGTACATGTGTAGATACAGTGTTACATACATATAGGCATACATACAATATACATGCATTGATACATACATGGAAGCATTCATTCATTCATACATACATACATACATACATACATACATGACATACAAGCATACATGTACATGCAAACATACAAATATATAAACATACATTCAATAGAGTAGAATTTAACATAAAAAAAAGACATAACACAAGTGCATTATACTACGCTTGTGTTATGTCTTGCTAGACATGTCCCTCACAAACACAAAAAAACATGTCAAAACTAAGATATAATGTGAGCACATTATAATGCATGTGTGTTATATCTATCTTTGGTAATCCCCAAGCCTTGGGCTTGGTATTTTCTTTGGAATACCAACCCAAAGGCTTGGCTGACATTCCCAATGACAAAAGATGTTTTTTTGCAAATTCTACAATATTTAACATAATTGGATTTGTGCTCACCATCAGGATTACACATGGTTCAATGTCAAAAAATTTGAACACTTGGGTAATGTTAGGTTCTCTCTTAGCTATCCAATGATGTAATTTTTTTTCACTTTCTAACAATGTTAAGCCTTTCATCTATAATTTATTTTGTTTGTGTGTCTCGTTTTTGGAAAAAAGTAGTGTTTGGTTTTTTTTCATTATAAATTAACCATTCATTGAAATTTCAAATAAATTATATTTTTAGAAACTAGACTCCATTCTACAAATTAAAAAAAAATATTAAAAAAATTCAATTAGTTTCCAAAATTTGTTGGGATAGCACAGCCAAAATTCTATTTTTCAAGAAGTGTCTAAGAAAATTAGTAAAAAAATGAAATATTCATTAAAAATTTATGAAAAAAATCATGCATCAACTACATACTGTTAGCTAATTTCTCAGTGGAGTGATTTTAAAAATATTTTTAAAAAGTTTACCGTGCTAGGGATGTACAAGAGTTGTTATGTTATGTTTTTCTTACAAAAATAGTACCAATTTATACACATCCCCCTTTTCAATCCCTTAATCTCAACCATTTTTAAAATAAATTAGTAGTTTAGAAAGTAGACTCGAAATACTTCTATCCTTATTTTTGTTCCATATCAGGATTTTGAGTGTAACTATCCTCTATTTCACTTCCAAGGTCAGTATTTCTTGATTTCAAAAAAAGTGGCCACTTCAGCTCCCTTTTTGGGATCCATCTTTTTGCACTTACCCATATTTCAACTACGTGTGCCAATCCTTATTATGTTTTCTTATTGTTTTCCTTAGGATTTTTTCATGATTCTTATTAGTTGATTTGGCTTAAACATTAGATTGTGGGTATTAGGGTGTTGAAAAATGATATGGTATGTTAAAAATTTGTAAAAACTTCTTCACATCATTATTATTAAATGGTTTCCCATTGTCTGAAACTAATGCAGAAGGAAGTCCAAAGTGAGCAATAATGTGTTCCAATATGAAACAACATATTACATTGGTATTTTTTGAATGAAGGGGAATGGCTTCTACCTATTTCATGAAGTAATATTTCATGGTAATTATGAATGTATGTCTAGCGGATGAGGGTGGTGATATTTTCCAATTAGATCTAGATCCAACACTGAGAAAGGACAAATCAAAACTTGGGCACGAATCTTGGAAGCAAGAGTGTGAATCAAATTGCTATGCTCTTGAAATTTGTGACATTTCTTAACATATTCAAAGCAATATTTTTCCATATTCCTCCAATAATATCCTATGTGGATTAAATTTTGAACTAGCATTCTTCCTCCAAAGTATCATCCACAAGAACTTGCATGAGCTTCTACAAGTGTTATGGAATTTTATATTGTTCAAGGCATCAAAGTAAAAGACCAACAAAGGATCTTCTATACAACACATTAGCAAGGATTATATATCTAGATTCAAGTTTCTGAAGGTGACCTTGAATATTCTTAGTTTTCGGTTCAGGAAAGGTACCCTCATTTAAATAATTAAATATCGATGTGTACCATTCACTAGAGCTTTCCATGATGGTTGATAAAACTTCTTCGACTTTAGATTCTATTGATAGTTTCTTAATTGTATGTACAATGAATGTGAAATATTTTGAAGGATCTCTAGGAGATATCAAGGAAACTGCACTTGCCATTGCATCTACATGCTAATTATCTTTTCATGGGATGTTATCAATGGTGTAAAAATAAAAGGTATCTAACAAAGTCATTGTGAGATCCTTGTATTTTGATATTTTTTCATGTTTTTTTGATACAAACTATTCATTCATTAATGACTAATTATGAATCACCAAACATTTTAGTATTTTGAGCTCCCAAAGTTCAACTGGAATGTAGTCTACTAATTAATACTTCATACTCTGCTACGTTGTTTATGCATAGGAAGTTTAAGCAATAAGACAAGGGAATAGGATTTATTTTAGGTAAGACTATTATAACCCCTGTGCCAGAGCTAGTTTACACTTAGAGCCATCAAATTATAATTCCCATGTTTCTTCATCTTTATGAATAGTCAACACATTCTCATCAATGAATGAGTCTATATTAGGTAACACTAGGGGAGAGGGCGCATCAACAAACTGGGTAGTCAAGGCTTGACCTCTAATTTATTTTTGTGAGACAAACTTAAGATCAAACTCAGTTAACAACATAACCCACTTAGCCAAACATCTCAATAAATCCATTTTAGTGAAAATATGTTTAAAAGGATAAAATTTTATAATCACATGTATTTCAACACTCAGTAAGTAATGTATCAATTTACTAGTAGCAAATACAAGAGCCAAACATTGTTTTCCTAGGGTATGTGCAAGATCATGATGGGCCAAAAAGTGGCAATATGATGGGTATGTGTAGGGTATCTAGCTGACAACTTTTTTTACCCAAAATTGATGAAACGAAAAGGGTTTTTAAAGGATATTCTAAGCTTTCCACCATTATAAATTATTCTTTACTTTGAATTTAATAAATTATTATTATTCATTTTCTATTTGAATTACTACTAAAGTCCTAATTGATAGGTTGATTGAAAAACATATATAGCTTTCAATTGATATCATATTTTTTAATCTAAAACATGCATCACATTCTATGGTTCACAAACTATAGGATTAAAAAAAAAATTCATGAAGTTTTGACCAAGTTAAGGTGGTCAGACATACAAGTTTTTATATTTTTTAAAAGTTGTAATAACAAATTCATAGTTATTTATTTACTTGGAAAAAAAATTACAAAAAAAAAAATGCATCCCATTAGGACATAATTCCTCTACTTATATCTAAAATATTATAAAAAAATATTATCATTTTATTGTGGGTTGGGTGGTCAAATAGACACCTACTTCTTATTTTTGCCTAAAATTTAAGTACTATTGCATTGAAATTTCAAATTTTCACCAAATAGATTTAAAAAAAAAAATCCTAGCAGTTTAGAAACTACATTCAATTTTCTATAGATTCTTATTTTACTTATTTTTGAAATAATATAGATAACTTATTCAAATTTTTACATGAAGTTTCCTAAGTTTGATTTTTTAAAAATTTCACCACTTAAGGGCCTATTTTTTCCATGATGATCCTGCACATACCCTCTATCATTGTGTATTGTTTCATAATCAATCATAGTTTTTCTAATGTAATAATTAGGATGTTCTTTACCATCTTCATCTTGTTTACCCAGCAATACTACAAGAGCATGAGCCAATGTTGTTGCATAAAGGATGAGCGGTTTGTCTTGCATAGTGAGTTGTAAAAAAGGTGTAGCAAGGCAATCTTTCAAACTCTCAAAATCTTGTTTACAATCCTCATTCCAATTAAATTAAACCTCTTTCTTAAGAATATGTGTAAATGGAAATGTTTGGTCCACTAGGGATGCTACAAAATGACGGATGTAGCTTGAATTCTTCCTTGTAAAGTTCACAATTGAGAAATGTTTCGAGGAGGTGAGATGTTAACTATAGAATCAATTTTATTTTTTTCCACCTCAATGCCTTTGTGCAATACTATAAAACCTAAAAAATTTCCACTGTCTATACCAATTATATTTTTGCATTCACTCAAATATTTTTTGAAGGATATATTTACATTGTCTTGTAATTTAAAGATTTAGCTAGAATATCATCAACATAATCTTCCAAAATCTTATGTATGTAATCATGAAATATTAATGTCATAGCCCCTTGATATGTTGTGCCCGTGTTCTTTAATCCAAAAGGCATGACTAGCCAACAAAATGTCCCCCAAGCTATTGTAAATGCTATTTTGTATTGATCTTGAGGGTTTATGAAGATTTGATTATATCTAGAAAATACATCCATGAATTACAAAACTTCATGTCTTGTAGTCAAGACCACTATCATGTCAATATTAGGAAGGGGAAATTCATCTTTTAGAGATGATTTATTTGAATCACAAAAGTCTGTACACATCCTAATAAGATTATCGGGTTTTGTGACCACAAAAATGTTCTTGATCCAAGGAGAATAATATATAGGGTGTATAAAACTAGCTTTGAGGAGTTTCTCAATATTATCCTTAACTAATAAGGATATCTTAGGAGTCACCTTTCATATCTTTTTTCTAACTACATTAGCATTTTCTACAAGGACTATGTTGTGTGTCATTATCTTTGCACTAATTCCTGGCACATCCAAATAAGTCCAAGTAAAATTTTCAGGAAATTCATGAAGTAAAGTTGCATGGTCTTCTTGTTCATCTTCATCAAGTAACTTTCATATCTTAATCACATTTTCTTCATTTGTGATATCCATCGGTATGTTAATTGTATCTCACAAAGTCTAGTTTGTTTCTAGAATTTCAGATGTATTCTTCATTGTCTTTATCATTCTCATTACTTTCCTTTTCTCTATCTTCTTGCTTATCACTAATCATAGCACATGTAACCCATTTATTTTTAAGAGGAGTAAATGGCTTATATTAAACTCCTAATATTTCTTTCAAGGCTTCTTCATCTTCAAAGTATTCCAATGATTCTTCACAATGTATCAATCAATTCAGGATGCTTCAAGGTGAGAGTTGTTTTAGGGTTAGACATGATGGTTTTGATGTTTAAGGAAGGTCTTTTGATTTCTTACATTATCTTAGAAGGTAAATATCCAAAACCACTTTTTGTTTCTTGTGTGTTAGGCTCTTTAGGAACACAAATGCTTCATTCTTTCCTTCCACATACTTGTCCACTATAACCAAGTTGTTTCATAAGCTCATAAACTTTTCCATAAATTTTTTCCATTTCTTTTAGGTTGTGTGGTTGTTGATAGTCTATCTCATCAAATTTTGTTGTATATCTTATCTCTTCTTCTAGAGTAGATGAGATAGATGCTTGCAAGTTTTCTTTCAAATTATATGTTGACATTACCATTGGTTGCTTTTATTTTTCCATTTCTTTCATTTTGATTGTGTATTCTCCCATAAACGAAGGTGTGAACTCTAAGTAACCCCAATCATCTTTCAATAACTTTGACACTTTTTCCATATCTCTTTTCTCTTATTTCACAGGTTGTATGTTTGAAGTTGGAATTAATGTGTTCAAAGGACTTGTCATCCCTTTTTAAACTTGTAAGCAACTTTTAGGCCTGAGGTCTATTTCAACTTGGTATACTTTATGATACGATGAAGAGTTGATGGCACAACATCCATCTCATGAATCCAAGGTCTTCCTAAAAGAAGATTGTATGAAAGTTCACAAGGCATAACATTAATAGGAGTTTGTAAGTTAGTCATTCTTACTATAATAAGAAAAGTAATGATACCAAGGTTGGTTGCTTCCCTACATTGCCAAATCCTCAAATCGATAAAGAATCAGGTTGAATTCTTGATATATCCATGCCAAGTATATCCAAAAGGGTCACACTACACACTTTAAGGGTATAGCCATTGTCAACAAGGGTTATTTTTATTCCCCACCCATTATAGATAGCTATTATATTGAAAGCATGATTTTTCTTTCTTATTTCCAAAGGAGGTAACTCATGTTGATGAAAAGTAATGTATACATTAACCACATTCATTCCTTGAATTAGAGCAGCCACATCATTTACACTTGTACTAGAGGGAAATATTGTGTGGTCTCACAACACACCCCATTTTTCCCCTTAGCAAAATGTGGACCCCTTTTTTCTTCTTCTTTCATTGATTTTGTTTTGTTGTTGTTTTTGCTTGCTTCGGCATTGATTTGATACTCGGCTGGTTGTTGGATTTTCTCTTTCATTTTTACTTGGCCTCTTTGTATTATAACCTTTTGTTTTCCTAGTTTTGGAGTTTTAGTATGATCTTAATGTTTAGTCTATTACCAGAAACTAGAATCTTGGAATCCTACGTTGAGCCAAAAGAGTTTGTATCTTCAAAAGATTCTAGCTTTGCTCAGTATTTCATTGATCAAAATTTATAATCATGGTAATTTCCTCTTTAACTAGAGTCTAGTGTTTTATTGTATCTTTGATGTAAAAGTTGGAAACTAGAAAGTCTGTGTTGAAATTTCATCAATTTTACTTTTTTTAGTTTTATTTTTCGGTATTTCTCTTGTTCTAATTTTCTCTTTCCCCAGTAACTATTTCCCAGATGCCAATGTTGTTTGATCCTTTCAAAATCAATACTAAAATCCTCAAACCCAGTGATCATCAATCAATCATATATCTTCAATTGCATATACCTTGCAAAGAATTAGTATGACATCCAATTGCCATGTATAATCACCGCACCGTCTTTCTTCTCAAATAGCCAACCAACACAAAAATCTAGGTGTTCATGATTTGAACCATAATTTGTAATGATTTCACCTTTATTCTAGGAATTAATGCAAAATAGTAGGTAATTAATGAAGGTGGTGAACTACCTATGTACTTGGCACCACTTCAAACATGCAATTTCTTTTACAACACTCCACTTTGCATCATATTGCAAATTTGCTAAAGACATTGAATTAACAAAACAACATTGGCACTCAAAGAGAGGTAATTTTTTAAAAAAATAAGTTGCAACTACCAAGGGTTTTGAAGTTGCATTATGAAGAATCGCCATTTTTAACCAAAACTAGGTATTTTTTGAATAACTGATACTTTGCTAAAATTTTCTGAAGCTAGAAAATCTTGATAATGGTATTTTCTCATTGTAAAATTGAAATGTTGATTTTTCTCTAAGTTGTTAAATTTAATCAGAAAATGAATTGAAAATGTTGTGAAATGTAATTTTTGGTTGAATTTAACCCTAACTGGCACACAAGACAAATATTCTAAAAATTATAGAGCACATTATATCCAAAATGAGCACTTCTGACACAAGAGTAGAAAATGAATTCAAGTACTACAATTCACAAGTAGTACCTATTAATGTACTAGTTACAGACACCCATATGGGATGGTCTTCTAACATTGAAATATGTTCGTGGTTGCTGCAAGAAAATGATACCCAATGTACCAAAAATGTTGTATCAAATGTGTTACTTCCTACAAGAGGGTTTCCACCAACAATGGAAGCTCCTAAATTAGTTGTGCAATGCATAAACTATTACATCCTAGCCAAAAGGATTGTTGAGAAAGAGGGAATAATTTATGTAGAGTTGTCATAGAAAGGAATCATGTATACATTTTTCCTCCCTCCTACACATAGATGTTCAATCTTGACCTAAAAGCCAAGGCCAAGACATACTAGAGTGTTGAGGAGCGTAATAGAGAAATTATGAGCACTCAATGGTGCCAATAGCCAATTACACTATAGACCAAGGTAATTTAGAGGTCTATGTTTAAACAAGAAATACAAGACATTATAACTTTGCTAAGCAGAGTACCTGGTTTGAGAGATTCAAGAAAATTTGAACCCTAGATGTTTGTGATAATATCCCGCATGATAGAGGGTCATGTGGAGTTGCATTGGGGGAAATTGATAAGCAACATACTGCATGAACATATTACTACATTCCCCAAAACTATATGTTTCTACATGTTGTCACATGTTATTTACTCCTATGCTATGAGAGCTAGTAAACAAGGGTTGAAACAGATTGGTACACTAGGCACGCAAGTCATCAATAGTTTGGTATACATGCATTTACCCCAAATCACTATTCATAGGTATAAAGATGATAATAGAAAACTTAATGATTTGTTCTCCATGAAACTAGTGAGAACAATGGAAGGTGATAAATCCAAGAGACTATCCCTAGAAGCACAAAGTGCCATTTTGGCCTATGGGAGCTTGGTACATTTAGTTCCCAACTTACTCCTACATTAGAGAAGACAAATTTAATGGACACCTATTTATGTTGTCTAGGTATCCCAAAAATAAAATTATTTTATTGGAATTAGTGATATAGTTAAACCCATCGCAAGCTCTTTATAGCCATGCTCGCAAAAAGGCCTCTTTTAAATTTCCCATCACAATAGGAAATTATAAGTGCAATGCAATTAGAGTAGTTGATTTGTGTGAAGAAGAGCTAAGGACCTACCATTTTGAAGAATTTCCACTGTAGATAGTGTACTATGATATTGAAGGAAATATTGAAAGAAATATAGTTGTTTATCATGCTCATGTGCCTCATTTAGAAGATTATTGACTTAACTATGAAGATGAGCATGTGGTGAGAAGAAGAAAGTATGAAAGAATGACTTTAGGATTTTCTCAAATGCTCAAGCTTTATGAAATCCCATACAAATTGAAAGAAGATGATGGTTAGGTGTTGAACCACTTTTACAATGATGATAGTGTATATGATGAACCCATTCAAGACCTAGGTGTTGATGATGAAGACATGACATCAATTGATGAATTTACTAGGCTAGTCCTAAGGTATACTCAACATTGGATTAATGATTTTTGCAAAATTTTGAGAGAAAGAGGAATTGAACCCATCTTCTCAGAAAATAAAAGAAGAAAACAAAGAGACTTTTGAAAGTGGAGAGCATACCAAGAAGAAAAGAAAGACTAGCAAGGCTACTCCAGGTGTTAGACTTGAAGAAAGAACCCCTAAAGAAATAAGATAGGAAGTTCCCATCAAACCATATGATAAATATAAAGATGTAGAGATAGGTAAAGATAAATCAAAAGAAAGACCTAAAGGCGCATCTTCCTCTATAGCTAGACCCAAAAAATGAGTAACTATTGGTGAAGGAATAGGAGCAATAGGGAATGTTGGTACACAAACTAGGTTTGTATCTCAAATAGTTGGAACATTATTTACTTCTAACCCTTCTATTAATATGGCCAATATGAAGCAAGCACTGGGTGGGAATCTTGTAGCTTTAGAGGAAATTTTCGAAGAAGATGAAACCAGAATTAACAAACAAGTAGATAAATGGGGTTCTATGTGGAAGAAAGTATAAGAGAAGAAGTCTAAAAATAAGCCCATGGTACACCCGGTGGTAGAATTAATTCAAGATATGAGTTCTAATCCCATAAATATTGAAGAAGAATAATTTATTCAAGGAATTCTTGCCTCAGAGGTAGGAAACACTAGAGTACTTGAAATGGAAACGGGGAAAATAAAGAGTTGAATCCTTGTGATGAAAGAGTTTTTGAAGACACTATTGATTCCCAACCTTCTCTTGGGAATGTGCAAAATGTTAATGAAAGCTCGTAGGTCTTTGACGAATTAGAAAAAGGCTATTTTGAAACCGAAATTGAAACTAAAATTCCAGAAGAAGAAGAAACTACACAATTTGTAAGAGATGAAAATAAAAATGAAGAGAATCCTGGTGTAGGAATAAATGAAGATAATGTTTAGAGAGATGAAACAAAAAATATATATAGACAGGAAAATATAATTCTCCAAATAGAGTAGGTAGTGTCAGACCTTGTTAATCCCAAATCTATACTAGATATTGTTAAAGAAGTCCCAATTTTAGAAAATATGGAAAGGAAAAGAGAAGTTCTTGAAACAAGTAATAAAAAGGGACAAAAAAAGGTTACAATGGTATAACAAGATGATGATACACTTGATTGGTTAATCAAAAAATTAGCTTCTCCAATGGAAGTGGAAATATTACCTCTAGATCTTAATAATTTTATCCAAGAAGTAAGTACTCCTAAACCTAGGTGCACAACGAAGACAAAGCATGTCATACAGAGGAATGCAGATGGTAATAGAACTATTTAGATAGCCACTCCAACAATTGATAAGGATAGAAATGAGATAAGACCTAAAGAGTATAAGATCACACATTTTAATCTTGGACACTCACTTTGGTAGCAAGAATTGGATGAAATAAAAGTAAAAGTAAATGCTACTATTGCTAGAGTACATAAATATAAACAAAAGAAAAGAGAATTGAAGGAATAGGTTGCTACCTTGGAATAATTTATTAAGTTATTGACTTTATCTGGTTGAGAACAACCAAAACTTCCCCAACATCTAGTGTTAGTGTCACAAGAGAAAGTGGATGTCATTCATGCAATTCATCATTAGATGAATATATTTGAAGAATGGATTGAATATTGGGTAAAGCAAGGAGATCAATTTATTGTAGATGCAATAAGAAAGTACAAGGAAGCATATCATTGCTCAGAGAAATTGAAAATATTTGAAGATGAATGTAAATTTTACCAAGAACAAGTCATGGATGAAAGGCGCAATATTGAAATTCTTATACAGTCAAACATCCAAGAGTTAATACAGAATAATGTAATATTAGGGCATGAAGTCTCATTGCTAGGAAAATGGAAGAAATGGCTAAAATGGGAAAGTGACATGATAATACAATGTATTGGTGGATTTGAAAGAGTCATTGGTGAGTGTAGAAGACTGATTAGTGATGTAGACACCTAAATTTCGACACTTAATTTATCCAAATTTATCCCCTTTCATCTAAGCATCCCCTTATCCGCATTAATTAAGTAATATCACTATTATTTAATTAATACCTCTAATGTTTTTCTAATCCCTAAGGTATCTAGTTAAATAATAAAATACCTTCCCCCTTTCATCAAATGAATTAAATAAATATACCATTTATTTAATTCCCTTCATGTCACATCCTCCATCATTTTTATCTAATCCTAATCCATCTTCTATTCTCATCATTAGGGATGTGCACATGCCTAATCCTTGATTAGGATGTGTCACATCCTCCAACTTATGCAAGTTGGCCTCTAATATCTCTTAGCCACCTAACCCTCCTCTAATCCTTCATTAACTAGCCTAATCAACCTCTCAAGGAATTTTTAATTCCTTTTATCCTTCCAAGGAATATTAAATTCATTTTACTCCTCCCCATGTAATCTTTGACTTGTCACATCAAGTCACATGTAAAATATAACCCTCTTCTAATCTTCATTAATTAGTCTAATCAAGTACTTGCGCAACCTTAATCAGTTAACTAAGTCAACCCTATTAAATACTTTCTCCTTTTGGAGAAGACACTCCATTCCCTATGTGAATTTTTAATTCACATTTAATCCCCCAATGCATTTAAAGGAATTTTAAATTCCTTCTTTCATCCCCATGAGAATATTTGAGGAATTTTTAATTCCCCACATGTCCTCTCACCCACATGGGGACAAGTACCTCCTTTATGAGGAGATCTTGTCCCAATCCCAAGGTACTCTATAGTACCTCCATGTCATGAATTATCCTTCAACCTCATGTACACATCACCTTTTCTAAGCCACTTCCCATGCCACATATCAAGATGTGAGGGCTTGTGAGTTCTCAACTCACCTTAGCCCTACATATTGATCTTGGTGGCTCAATCTTGACCATCCATTTTCCTAGAGAATTCTAAATTCTCTATAAATACCCCCTCTTTTCTCTCATTTTGGGAGAGATCATTCATAGTAGCCAAAATCTTGCAAATTTTTTTCTCAAACCATACTTAGCCATTTTTGCATTTGCAGTCCACTTTCCCTCATTTTCCATCCTCATTCCACCTTAGAGCTTCCATCTTCTTGCCATCCAAGGAGCATACAACACCAAAGATCAAAGGGCCAACCAAAGGATCGATTCAAGACAAGGTAAAAAGTTTAAGTTTATTTTGTATTGAATCCAACTAGGCTAATCTTGAGGTGTAGAGTGTTTTTAGTGTTATTTTCTCTCTTTTGTTTGTTGTTCATATTCTAGCATTGAAATTCACGCTATCACATTTCTGGAACACCAGTGGGACCCAAAAAAGGGTCTCTTACTTTCACATTTGCTATTTTTTTGACTTTTTGTAGGTACAGGTTATAGAGGGGCGGACATGACCTATAGAGGGGCGGATTTGACCTACCTGGGGTAGACCCAACCTAGAGGGGCAGACCTAACCTGACAGACAGGTAGACCTGCCCTTCACAGGTAGACTTGACCTTTCCCAGGGGTGGACCTGCCCTCCATAGACCTCAAAAGTTGTGTTTGGAAAAAAATTCATAGAGAGGCAGACCTGATCTGACAAACAGCTGGATTTTCCCTAGACAGTATTTTCGAGAAGGTAAAATTTTACTTTTTAGTAATCTTTTTGGCTATTTAAGGGTTTTTAACCCCTAATTTAGGAACATAGTTTAACTAGGAGGTGTCAATCAACCTTGTGTACCATGTTTTTGGGTGAGCTATTTGACATATCCAATCCCCTTGTGCCATTCAGTGATCCTAGGTGACGAAAATTCATAGCTTACAATGTTTTTTTAGTCAACCCCTTTTTATTTTTCTTAGTGGGACCTACTTAGGGATTTCATCACCCCAAGGGACGATTTCAACCACCCGTACCAGAAAGGTATATAAAGGAGGGAGAGCAAAAGTTGTACCTCAATCCAACCACGTTGTAATTGGTGAAGCATCAAGGTGATGTGAAAAGTTTGTCTGAACCTTTAAGGTTCTCCACTCACGCTTGTAATAAGTTGGTGTTCATGGTTTGGGCCTCACATACCGGGTGTATATCAAGGACTCCCTAGTGACCATGTTCATCCTATATTAGAAGACTTTGTTGGTATTAACCTCTCTACAAGACTTAGGTTTGTGTTGTCTGATTTGTTTTTTTTGTGCAAAACTAGTGATTGTCTGATTCAGCCAAATCCTTTTCTTTCATGATTATTGTGTTTTCAGTCCTTTTCCTTAGTCTTTTTTGTGAAAATTCAATTTAAATCTGCAGACAGTCAGATTTTCCCTCACAAATAGCCAAATTTTTCCTAACAGTCAGCCAGATTTTCCCTAATAGATAGCCAGACTTGACCTCTGCACAGCCAGATTTTCCCTCCTCTGTAAAAAATTTTCTCCTTAGGTGGACTTGACCCATCCAAGGGTGGACCTAACCTATAAACCAATCCTTTGGAGCCTGTTTTAACAAAATTTGACCAACTTTTTTTCCTTGGGCGGACCTAACCCATACATGGGAAGACCTGACCTTTGAACCACCCCTTTCAGGCCTGTTTTGACCAAATTTGACCAACTTTTTCTCCTTGGGCGGACCTGACCCATCCATGGGTAGACCTAACCTTTGACCCACCCCTTTTAGGCCTATTTTTGACCAAATTTGACCAAATTTTGCTCCTTGGGTGGACCTAACCCATCCATGGGTGGACTTGACCTTTTACCCACCCCTTTTAGGATTGTTTTGACCAAATTTGACCAAATTTTGCTCCTTAGGAGGACCTAACCCATCCATGGGAAGACCTGACCTTTTACCCACCCATTTCAGGCTTGTTTTGACCAAATTTGACCAACTTTTGCTCCTTGGGCGGACCTGACCTTTGATCCACCCCTTTCAAGCCAATTTTGACCAAATTTGACCAACTTTTTCTCCTTGGGAAAACCTGACCCATCCATGGGTGCACTTAACCTTTGACCCACCCCTTTTAGGCCCGTTTTAACAAAATTTGACCAATTTTTGCTCCTTGGGTGGACTTGACGCATCCAGGGGCAGACCTGACCTAACAAACAATCAGATTTTCCCTAACAGATAGCCATATATGCCTTGCCATTTTCATATTGTTTTCCCATTTTCCTCCATTCAAGTACCAATCTTCTTGATTTTTCGTGCTCTTTCCAACAAGATATACCACTTCATACTTTCAAGAAGCTTCTAGGGGCCCCTTTTCCTTTCCCATCCACCTTCTCAAGGGGGCATACCTTACCATTCTCTCTCAATCTTCCATCATAAACCTTCCTTTATGAGATCAGGGCATCCCCTCTAGACAGCCATATGTACCCTCCTCTGGAGCCTTACCCGCCCTCCTCCAGAGCCATACCTTCCCTCTTCAACAATCCCGATCAATCATTTAATCATTCTGAGTAATATTTTAGCTATTCCAAACCTTCATCTTCTCATTTTGAGAATCACTCATCTGTTGTGAGTAGTCATTTACTTGTTCTCAGTAGTCATTCATTTGTTCTGATCAATCGTTTACTTGTTTTGAGTACTCATTCATCCATTTCTATCATCCATTTCTATAATCCATTTCTCCAATCAAATCATCATTTCCCCCATCCAAATCCCCTAAACTTCATCTCGGGTTATTATTCAAATTAACCTAAGTGTCTAATCTGATCATCATCATTAACATCCTCTTAGGATTTTCAACCATCCTAAGTTAATCATCATCGTGGGCCGAATCAATCCATTTTCAATATCAAAGTGGATTCAGTGTCATAATCATCCATTTATCCTTTAATCCAATCAATCAGTATCCTAAGTCACCTAGGGTAATCTCTGAATGGGGTTTGTAGTCCCTTTCATCATCCTATCCAATCCATCATTTGATCCTATCAATCATCAATCAATGAAATCCAATCCAATCCAATCCAATCACATCCCTATCCAATCACCTTCAACCCAATCAATCTATTTACATCTCAAAGTAGATTTGGTGTCGTAATCATCCTTTGATAATCAAATCCAATCATGAGAATCAATCTCATCACATCATCCAATCATCCTAGTCTGAGCTTTAATCCAATCCTTATCTGAGCTTGACCTAAATCCTAATTTGAGCTTTAGTCCATTCCCATCCATAATCTTTGATCCATCCTCTTTATCCTTTGATCATCATGAACCCTTATCCTCCATCAATAGTGGTCAAGGGAAACCCTAATTACATCGACAATGATAATGAAAGTCTTCTCAATCAAGAAGAATGTAACATGGATCCCCTTGACACTATCATTGCTAGTAAGTTTTCTCCACCCACTTTCCAAAATCCAATCAGCCCGTTGAGTTATCCTATTATGTCTTCATCCATGTCTAACCATGCTCCTTATGCTACCTATCATAAGGGATACCCATCATACCCACCATATCCTTCATGTACATCATCCTCTTATCCATCATATCCTTCATCCACACCCGCATCCTCGTATCCTAGTCTATCATTAGAATACCCCTATCCTAATCCCCCATCCACATCCTACTATCTCAATCCTTCATTCGCATATACCCACTACCCTAATCTTCCATACTAATCTACTCACCCCAATCCCACATTCACACCTTCCCATCCTAATCCAACATCCACATCAACTTATCCTAAACCAACATCTGCAGTTCCCTATCTCCATCCGCCACCTCAATCTTCCCATCCTAATCCACCATCCCCATACCCTTACTACAATCCACCACCCGCATCCTCGTGTCCTAATTCACCATGCCAATACCCGTATCTTAACCATTCACCTAATCCCCCATCTATTGCCAGTCCTACATCCAATCTCATTCCCCTATCTAGTCCTAGTCCACCAATCTCTAGTCCTAATCCCCCACCAACCCATAATCCTTCATCCACTCCTACCTCACCATCCAAACCTAGAGTATGCAAGTTCCTCACTCTAGAAATTCTCCAAATATTTATAACAAAGAAGACATCTCCCACTCCACACCTTGAAGTCGTGGAATCATGCCATCCCAACCCATCATCCACGGTCATTAGTGACGAGACCCTTCTCCACCCAACACCTATCATTGATGATACCACCCTTAACACCACTCAAACCATCAAAACCATCACATTCTTTGAACCCACTGAGCCCCCATCTCCTACCATCACATCCTCTGAATCCATTGAGCCCCCATCTCCTACCATCACATCCTCTGAATCCTCCAAGCCCCCATGTCCTATCATCACATCTATCAAATCCATTGAACACCTGCCTCCTACTTTGAGAGCTTCCAAACCCATCAACAACACACAAGTCCCATCCATTCCTCCCACTCCTAGTATTATCAAAATCCATTCCCATGAATGTTTTTAATCCTCCATCCCTCCATCTTCCCCAGTTGAAGAGTCCCACCAAGACTCCATTATCATGCCTCCCGCACATGATGAGTCATGCCAAGATCCTAATCCAAAGCAAACCAACATATCCCCTTCTCTAGATCAAGATCCTATCATCCCATCTAGTCCACCTCAAGATCATAGTCCCCCATCCATTCCATTCCATGATTCCCTTTTCATTCACGATTCAACCACTCCATCTCCATCACCATTGCATGAGCCCTCTACCACAAATATAGATCCTATCATATCCCCTAATCCCTCTCGTAATACCACGCATCCAAATGTTGTTATCCTGTCATCTCCCTCTCATGATCCCCCATCATTACCTAAAACTAATATCCCTACACTGCTTGCATATCCCCTTAGTACTCTCACATTCTTCCATGGTGGCCTCCTTGCAGAAGAAAAGAATAGTGTATTTACCACCCATCATCCTCCACCTAATAATGGACGCGCATCATGTTTTCAAAATAACACAAATCCTATCATGGATCACATGCTCAAGAAAATGAACTATCAAGAAAAAGGTCTAGGCCTTCATGAGCAAGGTATTTTAGAGCCCATCCAAGTCAAAGAACAAATTTGCATGCAAGGTCTTGTACCTATTTCCCAAAACTCACGATCTAAAGATGTTGGTACAACCTCTCAACATCCTCAACGAACCTCTTTCAAAAGAAATGTAGGCTCTTCCCATCTCTCCACTAGATCATATGCTACCATCCCTCCTCCCTTATCGTATCGCCTCAAAATAACTGTCCATATTCCTCCTTCATCTGCTCCATCCATTTTGGGTCCGTACATCCCTCCATCCACCAGCTCCCATCCTCCATCCACTGCATCCATCTTGTGTTCTTATGTCCCTCCACCCACTCTATCTACTTTGGGTCCGTATATCCCAAAATCACCTCCTCCATCCATCCTTTCATCCATCCAACACCTATCTATGTCACCCATCATAAACATCCCACTTTCATGTCCCCTAATTAGGATCAACAAAGGCACATACCTGTAAATCCTCCATCCACATATAATCCTCATAATCTTACCTCTATCACTCCACATCATCCATCTCCTTGCACCCATCCCATCACTATCAAAAGCACTTTGGATGCTAAACTAAAAATGCATAAACCCCAACATCCACATGAATCTAAAGCTCCCCATGTCCCCTCTAAAAGACATGGTGAAGAAAATAAAAATCAAATCCACAATCCAAATCAAATCCATCTGCCACAAAGGCCCACCAAAGAAAAATCAAAACCATGTGGATCCTAAAGAAAAAAGGTGCAATACCTTCAAAAGAAAAATTCGTAACAACATCCAAAGTTGCTAATCTGAAAGCTAATCATACACCCCCTTCATATCCGAAATATTTTTTGGGTCCCTATGTCCCAAAATTCATTATCCCATCTCCTCCATTATCACCACATTCTCCATCCATTAATCCTCTTATCTTTTCACATCCACCACCAAATGTGCCAATGTTGGTCCTGAACTTACCACCTTGTCACACACACATCCCATCATTCACTCCATACCCTTTCCAACATCCCATCCATTACCCCACATATCTCCCACATCCAATCTCTCTAATTCATCCTCTTGCATTATCCATTTCTCCTAATAAGGTTGTACCAACATCCAACAGTCGGTTCGGACATGAGCTCTTAACACCTCGTATGGAAGTTGGTGCTTGAGTCCATCCATATCCTTATCACATGTCTTCTAAATCCACCTATTCACCTCCCCATCCTTATCCATCTCCTTTTGCATTCCATCCAAAAATTCAAAAAATAAAAAAAAAGTCAAAAAAATCCAAAAAAGTAAAAAAAAATCCCCCCAAAAAAGTCAAAAAGATTAAAAAAACCAAAAGAAAAAAAAAATAGTAAAGAGAAATAATATATCCAATGGTGAAAACTTGGCAAACAAGCACCTTGGATAAGTACCATGATGAAAACCTGGCAAACAGGTGTTATATGTAAGTCCCCATCTGCACTTGGGGGTAGATTCCTGATATGCATTCCCTCCATCTGCTATGCTTCCTACTATGCACCTGTATTCATGCTATATTTCCTTTTCATTCATCCCCTCCATCCTACCTATCTTACACATCTTGCTTGGCATATCTCATTTATCCCAATCCTTCATTCCTCCTTGTGATTTGGATAATGATAGGGGCAAACATAGAAACATGCTTTGGACACCTCTTCACATACATTCCCCTCGTCCACACACTATCCTAACCCTCATTCACAGTCATCTACCTTCCTTATCCACCCATCATGCTACCCTCAATCTCCCTTCCTTATCCATGCATCCTATCTTCATCCATCTCACTCCTTTATTTCCCTATCCTTCTCTATTGCACCCTTCATGTCTCCTCGCACATGAAATATCTAGAGTAAGGCATTTATCTTTCTTTGTGATATAGTCCTTGGAGACATCATTCATTCCATTAGAGAAATCTCTTCCATTTCCCTCTCCTCATCTCCAATCCTTATATCCATCTCCCCATCCCTAGCTTCCTATCCTTCCATCATAGCATCCCTTCTCATCTATCCATCTGGTCACCTTTTCCCCATCCAAATCCTTATCCCCCATTCCAATCCATCCAAACAATCCTTTTCCTCCCCCCATCCTCTCTCCTCATCCCATCTCATAATCCCTTGTCATTGGTATCTAGCTATAGGCTACTCTCCACACAATCCAATGCCATCTATCTTATCTTCATCGTTTTTGCTTCTTTTGCGCATATTTTCAATCTCCTATCCTTTCTCATCATTCATCTATCTATCATGTCATCCTCCCACTTCATCTTTGATGATTTGGATAACTATCCCATCCATGAGCTTTGTGTAGTCATCATCCTCCAATCCAATCAAATAGCTCTATCATGTCCCATCATGTCAGTCCAATCATCTTATCCCCTTCTCTGGGGTTATCTCATCATCCTTTATCCACTATCTATCGTTGATCTTTTGTCAAACTACGTTGCCCCTGCACTTTCACGTAGGCAAGGTCAGTCATTTGATATGCCCCGAGGGTTCTATCCATCCACTCCTTTATCATCTATCATTAATCTTTTCTCCTTTTCTCCATCCCATCTTTCCCATCCATTGAGGTCTCCACCATGGTCCATCATCAACCTTTTATCGAACTATGCGGGCTTTGCGTTTTCACGTAGGCAAGGTTAATCTTTGATTAGCCCCCGAAGCTGATGCAGGAGCATCCAGTGGTGTAAGGAAAATCTTGCATCACCCAAAAATAGTTAAATTTCAAGTTTCTTAGTTTTTAGATGTTTTTACGTTTTTGGATACCCTTTTCGTCGTAATGAAATTCCTGATTTACAGTTTTTGTTTTCTATTCCTGGGTTGAAAGATATTGCAGTTTTAGTTTCCTAGATTTGCACCTACAAATCTTCCGAGTTAGATTTGAGGCACTTAGATTTCCTGAAATGGCCCTGAAACTTGTTGAAATTGGTGTCACTAATTCCAAGTGCGTTATTGACTTCAAGACCTTTCCAACGGTTCAAACAGTTTGCGAATCGGAGTCCCGGATCAAAAGTTATGGCCCCGGGAAGTTGGCACACTTTCTAGAAGATACAATTGCAAATGTTCTTTTGAAATTTGAACTTCAAGCTGTAATTTTTTGGCACTAAACCACCTAAACTCAAATTTGAATATTTTTTTGTCTCCAAACTAAAGAGGAGCTCTATTTATGGGTGGGTTTCTAATTTTTGGGTAACTTTTTGAGGACAAGCTCGCATATTGTGAAAGGGTGATTCTATAGCTTTATGTAACTTGCATGTGTTATAGAACCTAGGAATTTGAGATCCTCTACATGTAAGAAGCTCCATTTTCTGAATAACAAAATTATTCTCTTGTTTGTGGGTTATTTTCTAAGTCTCGGGCTGCATCCTCATCAAGTGGTATTAGAGCAGGTTTTCTTGAGCGTGTTGACAGATAGTTGATTCGTGAGGTTGTTCACACCAGGATCGTGGTTGTGGGTTGAGGTCAAGAAAGATTCATCCAAGAGTGATTCATGGTAGGCATGGTGGTGCCAGAGGTGGTCGAGGCTACATAAATGCTAGTGGAAGAGATGCACTGGTAGCCCCCCAGAGACAGATTGACGTGTTACAAGAGCAGTTGAGAAGAGGGTTAAACCTGATGGAGGAAAGTGAGGATGAAGGAGAGGAAGAAGGTTCAAATGTAGAAGAGGAAAAAGAAGCAATTGATCAAGACCAAATGCAGCTAATAAGGGCCATTTCGAAGATTGAGAAAAGACCCAGAGCAGAAGTCCCCAGTTATTCTGGAAGTTTGAACCCAGAAGAGTTGATCAACTGGATCAATGAGCTAGAAGAATATTTTGAGTATGAGGAAATAGAGAACCTAGATTGAGTTAAATTTGCAAAAATGAAGCTGAAGGGCCATGCTAGTATTTGGTGGAAAGAGGTCCAGTTGGAAATAAATTGAAGAGGAAAAGGAAATATCACCAAATGGGATCGTATGGTAGAGAATTTGAAGAAGCAGTTCATACCAGTGGACTACGAGTTAGATCTATTGAAGAAATTGCAAAGGTTGAAGCAAGGAAGTATATTTGTGAAAGAATATACTGAATATTTTCACAAGATAATCATCAGAATAGGCCACACAGAGGCCAATAAGGAGAAGGTAGCTCGATATCTTAATGGGTTACGACCGAGCATTTATGAGGAGTTAAGCCTAGTCAGAATGACCACCATTGAGGATGTGTATCGGTTTGCTCTGAAGGTGGAAGAGAAGCTGAACAAAATATTTGATGGCAAGCAAAAAGGATAAGGAGGTCAAATTGGAAGGGGTAGTGGAAGACCTTTAGGAAGCGGAAATGATGATGAAAAGAAAAGTGAAGATGTGGTACTAGCCAAAGCCAAAGGAATGACAACTTCTACTACCCTCATGATCAAAACAGTGGTGATCAAAGAGGTAGAGGACGAGGGAGATATGGAAAAGGATCTGGAAGAGGTGGTTTCAAAGGAATGTGTTTCCAATGTGGTGAAGAAGGGCATCGAGCCTATGAATGTCCACAACACCAAGGAAGGGAAAACAAAAGGCTAGAAGGTCGTGGAAGGGTTGTGCATGCAGATGAGGAGGCCCAATCTAAACATTCAGATGATGCTAAAAAGGGAGAAGCCCTAGTGATTAGGAGAGCCCTAGTGACTAAGGAAAAGTAACCAGAACAAAGGAAGAATCTTTCTCGAACAAGGTGCAAGTGTGAAGGAAAATGTTGTGATGTCATTATTGATAGTGGGAGCACTGATAATTTGGTGTTAGAAGAGATGGTCACAAAGTTGACGCTGAAGAGGTAAAGGCACCCGCATTCATATTAGATTGCTTGGTTGCAGAAAGACCACAAAGTTTTGGTCAATGAGCAGTGCCTAGTAAAGTTCAAGATTGGGAGCTACCGTGATGAGGTACTCTGTGATATCATCCCCATGGATGCATGTCACATGTTGTTGGGGAGGCCATGGCAGTTCGATAGGCGAGCTATACATGATGGCCATGCAAACACTTATTCCTTGACAAAGGATGGGGTTCGTCACAAGTTGAAACCCCAAGAATCGAGAAGAAAAGGTATGAAATAGTGCTAGAATTTGTTATGTAGATGGGAAGAAAATTTTAGAAGGTATAAGGAAGCATGGTAGGTAGTAATGTTATAATACATTAGGATTCTTAGAAGTGAGTAAGGAGGATAGTGAGAAGGTTCCAGAAGAAGTTTCTGGGATGTTGGATGAGTTTTAGGATATTGTTTCTGATAATGTACCTGAGGGTTTACCACTAATAAGGAAGATTAGTCATCAGATTGACTTGATTCTTGGAGCCAGTTTTCCAAATAAGGTAGCTCATAGAATGACTCCAGCAGAAAATGAGGAGTTGAACAGACAAGTTCAAGAGTTATTGAGAAAGGGTTTGATACGAGAGAGTTTGAGTCCATGTGCAATACCTGCAGTACTAGCACCAAATAAGGATGGGGAGTGAAGGATGTGTACAGATTCCTGAGCCATAAACAAGATAACAATCAAGTACAAATTTCCCCTACTAAGGATGGATGACCTGATGGACTATTTGAGTGGAGCTCAGTACTTCACAAAGATTGATCTAAAGAGTGGATATCACTAGATCCTGATTCGAGAGGGAGATGAATGGAAGACTACCAATCAAGACCAAAGAGGGCTTGTACGAGTGGTTAGTATGCCTTTTGGGCTAACCAATGCACCAAGCACATTCATGCGGCTCATGAACGAGGTACTAAAAGAATTTCTGGAAAGTTTTGTTATTGTGTATTTAAATGATATTTTTATTTTTAGTAAGACATTGGATGAGCATCTGATGCATATTCAGAGAGCCTTTGAGAAGTTAAGAGAAGAGAAACTATTGATTAATCTGAAGAAGTGCAGTTTTGTGAAGAGGGAGTTAGTGTACTTGGGGTTTGTTGTCTCAGCGAAGGTCTCAAGATGGACAGAGAAGTGAAGGCTATTACGGAATGGCCTACTTGAAGAAGCTGCTACTCGAGGTGAGATATTTCCATGGTTTGGCTAGTTTTATAGAAAGTTCATTTAGAAACTTTTAGTAGTATTTGTGGACCCTTGACTGAAACAATGAGAGGGGATAGAAAAGAATTCAAGTGGAGTACTGAAGCGGCAAAAAGAATTGAACTGTTGAAGCAGAAGGTGACAGAGCAACTTGTTCTAGCCCTCCCAGATTTCAACAAGGTGTTTCAGGTGGATTGTGATGCCAGTGGTTGTGCCATTGGAGCAGTGTTGAGCCAAGAAGGTAAGCCCATTGCCTACTTCAGTGAAAAGTTAAATGATGCCAAGAGAAAGTATTTTGTATATGATCAGGAATTTTATGCAATAGTTCAAGCATTAAAGAAATGGAGACATTATTTGTTACCAAAGGAATTTGTTCTATATACTGATCATTGGGCCTTGCAATGCCTAAATGAGAGTCTAGGAAAAGTGCAAATCATGGGTATATGAAATGGGTGGGGATTTTTTGCATGGTTATACCTTTGTTTTTGAAACATGGGGTGGGAGTCAAAATGGGGTTGTGTAGATACTTGTAGAAGTAGGGCATGCATTGATGACAAAGAATCTTGATTGAAGTGGTTGGGTTCAATGAACTTAAGACACTTGCTCTGTGAGAAGATCCTAATTTTGTAGAGGCTTGGAGGCTTGCAAGAACACAATTATAGTGGGCCGGGACAAAGGTGGACGGTTTCATAATCGAGGGATTAGTATTGTTTAAAGAGTCAATTGTGTATCCCAAAGGGTTCCATGAGAGGGAACCTGATAAAGGGGAGGCATGGTGGAGAGAGATAGGAAGGCCATTTTGGTCAGGATAAGACCATTACCATTATCAGTGAGTATTATTATTGGCCTCAATTCTCACAGGATGTGAAGAAGTTTGTACAAAGCTATAGGGTATGTCGGATGGCTAAAGGAGTGAGTCAGAATATGAAACATATCAACCCTTACACCTTACCCCACGGAGGCCATGGGAGGATATAAGTATGGACTTTGTTCTTGGTTTACCAAGGACACAATGAGGGAATGATTCAGTCTTTGTGGTGGTTGATAGGTTTTCGAAGATGGCACATTTCATTCCATGTCAGAAGACCCATGATGCAATCCACATTGCTAACTTGTTCTTCAAAGAGGTGGTGAGGCTACATGGTCTACCAAAGAGTATTGTTTCAGATTGTGACACCAAATTTGGCCAGGGTACTTTTGGAGGGACCTTGTGGAAGAAGAGTTGAAGTTCAGTTAAACACCATCCACAAATAGATGGAAGGACAAAGGTTCGATGGAGTCTGGGTAACCTATTGAGATGTTTGGTAGGAGATAAACCTAAGGGATGGGACTTGATCTTACAGTGAGAATTTTTCTTTATAAGGTATGTAATGGAAGCACTAGTAGATCACCATTCAGTTATTGTATGGAGGTAGCCCTAGAACAACTCTGAATTGAGGGAGAAGATGGACCAAGAGAGAAAGAAATAAGTGTTGAAATGATTTTGTAGAGAACACATCAAGGATATACATGAGAAGGTATGAAGGAACATATTAACAAGATGAATATACCGATTATAAGGCTAAAGGCCGGATCGAGAGAAGAGGAGGTATAAGGAGTTTCAGATTGGTGATGATGATGATATGAATCCCTTGAAATCGCGATTGGGAACATATAACGATTGAAGATGAAGAAGTTAGGTCCTTGTAAAATTTTTGAAGGGGCATGATTAGGGGAATGCATATGAGGGTAGAGAGTTGTGGATGGATTCAACTTGTTCCCTTATTGTTCAACATTTCAGATTTGATAAGTATCATGAAGGTTCTTGTGAGAGGAAGTACCAACGATGGAGACAGTGTGGGATTCTAGCACCTACTTCAAAAAGGAGGAGATTGAAGAAATCTTGGATAAAGTGGAGTGTGGGAAGGAATTGCAGAAGTAATAGAAGCGATTATGAAGAATATCTAGTGGGAAATGGAAGGAAGGCTTGTTGAAGATTTATCCTAGTTAAGTAAAGTGATTATTTATTTGGGGTTTTCTCCACCCATCTAAAGACATGGCCAGGGTCCACTTCTCAAATTACCACAGATTATTAGAGTCTTAGGGCATCTAGTGGTTATGGGGCAATCTTGCATCACCCAAAAATAGTTAAATTTCAAGTTTCTCAGTTTTTAGATGTTTTTACATTTTTGGATACCCTTTTCGTCATAATGAAATTCCCAATTTATGGTTTTTATTTTCTATTCTTGGGTTGAAAGATATTGCAGTTTTAGTTTCCCATATTTGCACCTGAAAATCTTTTGAGTTAGATTTGAGGCACTTAGATTTTCCGAAATGGCCCTGAAACTTGCCAAAATTGACGTCGCTGATTTCAAGTGCATTGTTGACTTTGAGACCTTTCCAATGGTTCAAACGGTTCGTGAATTAGAGTCCTGAATCAAAAGTTATGGTCCGAGGAAGTTGGCGCACTTTCTAGAAGATACAATTGCAAATGTTCTTTTGAAATTTGAACTTCAAGTTGTAATTTTTCAGCACCAAACTACCTAAACTCAAATTTGAATGATTTTTTGGCTCCAAACTAAAGAGGATCTCTATTTATGGCAGGTTTGTAATTTTTGGGTAACTTTTTGGGGACAAGCTCGCATATTGTGAAAGGGTGATTCTGTAGCTTTCTGTAACTTGCATGTGTTGTAGAACTTGGGGATTTGAGATCCTCTGCATGTAAGAAGCTCCATTTTCTAAATAATAAAATTATTCTCTTTTTTGTGGGTTATTTTCTAAGTCTTGGGCTACGCCCTCATCAGAACCCCCCTAGGTCTTTAGGATTTGTTAGTTTCCTCTCTTGTGTCTTGTCTCTTTTGTCATGTCATCAAGCTATTCCCTTATTTAGCTAGTTCTTAAGAAATGAGATCCACTTGTATCAGTAGATCCAATCGGTTTTGAATATCCTATGTCATATCAATATTTTAGTTAGTATCCATCATCGGTCTCCATAGGATGCATCCTTCCTAACAAACCTCATCAATCCCATCCATCCTCGTGATCCTATGGAAAAGGATGTTTGAAATTGATTGTGATCTTTTGATGTTTTTGGATTTTATTTATCATTTGAGCTCCCTATCATCACTTGTCATGGTCACCTTGATCCATCATATCATGGTGTGCTTTGACTAATCAACATAGGGGTGTATCTTGATCTTTTCTTTGTCTTCTCGATTGTCCCACGTAGTACCCACCGAGATCTCTGAGGTCTTGTGTTATGTTGAGGAATCCTTGTGTGCTTGTGGTTTTCCCAATACCTAGCCCAACCACGGTCATCATGACTTTGGGCTATTGGGATAACCTTCTTGTTTGATGTGTTTGTTTTATGCATTAGACATTAATCTGCCTTGGTTCTTTATACCTTGGTGCATCGTGTCTTCTTCTATAGAAAAGCTAATTGCTCCTAAAGTTGGAAAATTTCATTTGGATTGCATTTCATTTCCATCATATCATCTATCAAAATCCCCCCCTTCCATTCATCCTTCATCACTCTCCCCTCCCAATCTCCTGTCACCTTTGCATCATCTTCTTCATCTACCCTTGCATCATCTCATCCATTTTGAGAGCACACCCGTGTTCTCTTGAACCTGCATGTCCTCTCAAGGGGGCATCCTTCATCCCTAATTTTCATCATTTTTCCCTTCCTAGTCACTCTTTTGAATGATTGGGGCATCTTTCCCAATCTAACCATCTTCTTCTAGGTTCTATGTTTTAATATTCTTTGAAATGATGCTACTTTGTAACACCATCTCAAAGAGGGGAAAAATGTAGACACCTAAATTTGGACACTTAATTTATCCAAATTCATCCCCTTTCATCTAAGCAACCCCTTATCTGCATTAATTAAGTAATATCACTATTATTTAATTAATAACTCTAAATTTATCCTAATCCCTAAGGTATCTAGTTAAATTATTAAATACCTTCCCCCTTTCATCAAATGAATTAAATAAATATACCATTTATTTAATTCCCTTCATGTCACATCCTCCATCATTTTTATCTAATCCTAATCCATCTTCTAATCTCATCATTAGGGATGTGCATATGCCTAATCCTTCATTAGGATGTGTCATATCCTGCAAATTTTGCAAGTTGGCCTCTAATATCTCTTAGCCACCTAACCCTCCTCTAATCCTTCATTAACTATCCTAATCAATCTCTCAAGGAATTTTTAATTCCTTTTATCCTTCGAAGGAATATTAAATTCCTTTTACTCCTCCCCATGTGATATTTGACTTGTCACATCAAGTCACATGTGAAATCTAACCCTCTTCTAATCTTCATTAATTAGTCTAATCAAGTACTTGCACAACCTTATCACTTAATTAAGTCAACCCTATTAAATTATTTCTCCTTTTGGAGAAAGCATTCCATTCCCTATGTGAATTTTTAATTCACATTTAATCCCCCAATGCATTTAAAGGAATTTTAAATTCCTTCTTTCATCCCCATGAGAATATTTGAGGAATTTTTAATTCCCCACATGTCCTCTCATTCACTTGGGGACAAGTACCTCCTTCATGAGGAGATCTTGTCCCAATCCCAAGGTACTCTATAGTACCTCCACATTATGTACTATCCTTCCACCTCATGTACACATCACCTCTTCTAAGCCACTTCACATGCCACATATCAAGATGTGAGGGCTTGTGAGTTCTCAACTCACCTTAGCCCTACATCTTGATCTTGGTGGCTCAATCTTGACAGTCCATTTTCCTAGAGAATTCCAAATTCTCTATAAATACCCCCTCTTTTTTCTCATTTTGGGAGAGATCATTCATATTAGCCAAACTCTTGCAAAAAAAATTCTCAAACCATACTTAGCCATTTTTGCATTTGCAATCCACTTTCACTCATTTTCCATCCTCATTCCACCTTAGAGCTTGCATCTTCTTTCCATCCAAGGAGCATACAACACCAAAGATTGAAGGGACAACCAAAGGATCGATTTGAGACAAGGTAAAAAGTTCCATTTTATTTTGTATTGAATCCAACTAAGCTAATCTTGAGGTGTAGAGTGTTTTTAGTGTTATTTTCTCTCTTTTCTTTGTTGTTCATATTCTAGCGCTAAAATTTTCCCTATCACAAGTGAAAATCAAAAAATTATTCAAATATTGACACATCAAGGATTTGATCCTCAAACATTGGGATAAGAGGGAAGCCAAACCTTTCAAAGAATGGATAGAAAGGATAAATAAAGATCTTGTTCAATTACTGACACAAGAGGTTATTGAAAAAATAATATAGTGTAAAAATATTATAGTAAGATATGAAGCAAAAAAAGGACAGAAGAATGACATCATACTTCAAGCAACTAAAGAATATGCCAGGGTCAAAATCACCTAGAGAGAAATATGAAGAATCTCAAAAGAATGCATACATCAAGTATTAAGGGCTTTGCAAGAGTATCAATTAAAGAAAGAAGGAAGAATCCCAGAGCCTGCGTTGTGAGTGAATATGGAAAGAACCGGATATTGGATACCAAAAATATAATGATGTTCTTTTGTTGTTTTAATTTTAAATTTGTAGGTTCATCCTGGTCTCATTAGGTGTTTCTCATTCTAGTGTTTTGAAAGGAAGCTAGTAGCCTTTATGGAGATAAAGTGTTTGTGTTAAAGTATGGAGAAAATTGTTGTTATAAACAAAGTCAATGCTTTGACTTATTCTAGAATGTTCTTCATGATAGTTAGCACATGCCATGTGACACATTTTAATTTGTTGTTTCTGATTCTCTAGATAAAATTTTAAGTTGGTCTTTTGAGTTCCTTTTTTCTATAAAAGTCCATCTCCTCCCACATTTTTATTTTAAGTTCAAAATTTGTGGATGTCAGAGGAGCAAAAACTTCTTTTAAGTTTTGTTCTTTTTTCCTATTTTCTAAACCATTCTGGCATAAAAACTTTTATGCACCTAGACATTAATTGATATAAGAGCTTTATTGATAGCTACCTATCTAAGTATCTTTTGTAGCTAGTTTTGTAAGTTTAACCAAACAAGACTGTATGCTACACCATTTAAGGGTGCATACAGAACCTACTTGGTTTCCATAAATGAAACCCTTTCTCTTTAAAAGTTTGCACCCTTTTATATGTAGCTATGAAGCAATCTAGTGAAATATAATGTGGTTTGCTCTGTTTTAATTAATTCTTTGGGGCATCCATGGAGAATAACTAGGAGAAAATTTTATTTTTTATATTTTGTTTTAGAATAGATATATTTTTGAAAAATGTTCCAAAAAAATAGAAGTTAATGGAAATGGTTTTGTTGAAAATATTTAATTTTCCATGAATTTTTTGAATGCTTAATACCAAATCTACCTAAGTGAGAGCAAGAATTTATGATTGATCATGAAGTATTATGTTGGATCTTTCAATTTCATGATGTTATTTGATGATGAAAATGAAGTTTTATGTGAAATTTTTGTTATTCTTAGCAAAGCTAGAAATAACCATAGTCTCCTTGAGATTAATAGCAATTATCACATCATTACTCAAGAGTGATCCTAGTGCAACCATGACCTGGTTATCGAAGACTTGGGATTGAACAAATCCAATCTTTGCTCTGTAAATGTAGAATTTCCCCTTAGGTTGTCTTTGTTCCATATCTTTCAAGAAGCATAGGCTCTTCATGATCTTGACTATAGAGATTTTTATAAAATCTATTTACTGTGAGTAAAACCATTGTCAATAGGATCTGGTACTAGAAGGAGGGCCTATTGTTTTTATTTTTGGTGTTGTTAGGGTTTAAACTTGATTTCTATGGAACCACTAGATCTCGGTCTAGTGATCCTCAAGTTACCTTAGTTGAGCTTAGTGGTCGAACATTGTCTAGACCTCAAAAGTCTACAAGTTTAAGTGCAAGTCCAAAGACTCCAACCATTGTTGCACCATCACCTCTTGTAGTGATGCAATTCTTTAATGTAGAGTCACCGATTCAATTTTTCATCTATAAGCATTTACTGAAAAATTCTGAAAAGTTTTGTCCTAAGTATTATTTCCACAAAGATGCTGAAGAACATATTAGTATATTCAAAGATACATGTTTTCAAACAAGAATTCAACATGAAGATGATGTGTGTTTATTTTTCCCATATACTTTGAGTGATGACGTTTACGAGTGGTATATCAATTTTCCTCATAATTCCATTAGATCATGGAAAGACATGAAAACTCAATTTTTAGCTAGGTTTAGAACACCAACTGATCCTGCCTTGTTATATCATCAATTTTCTCAAATCAAGAGGTTCGAAGGAGAACCTATAACCACTTTTAATGAAAGATTTCAAAAGGCTTATTCTAGGTTACAAGCACCTTATGTAGATGATAATTTGTCTGCTATCATAGTTTATTATACAACAATAGATCCTTTAACTACTATGTTTGAGAAGTGAAGAGCTAATCCTCCCACTACTCTACTAGAAGCCTATGCTAAAGCCATAAGTGTAAATTTAGCAATGAAACATCTTGGAAGTGGATCATCCGTGAATGGAAAAAATGGATTGGATATTTATGCTACCTCGAATACAAATGGAGTCCCTATAGTTCATCCCATGACTCCTAATGTTTATCCTACAGTGGTCCAAAATGGGACATTTCCTCAATACTTTCTTTCAACCAGGAAATAGTCAAGTTTTAGTCCCTCACCCTAGTTTGGCTATTACAGAGCTATGTTTTAATGGAAACTCTTTTTTCTCACAAACTCAAGGAAATCAAGATGTCAAAATTTATGAGGAAAAGAAAGACATGAAAGAAGTTACAACTTAACTCAAAATATTGACCACAAAATGTACACAGTTAAGAAATAAAAATTTCTATTCTTAGAATAATAATAAAAATTCTCAAAATTGAATGTATAATGCTCCCAGGCCACCTAGACCATGGAATACACACCCTAATAATGGGGAGTATCAACACCTTTAGACAATCTTGATTCAACAAATGAAAAGTTTACATCAAAATTGAACTTAGCTAACCTTGTAATGAACAACTAGTGTAGAATTTATAATACAAATGATCATGCTGAAGTGGATTGTTCACAATTCAAAATCACTTCAAATATTTTCCTTTTTGCTACTCATTATAATGAGCATTGTAATTCTCATCCTCCTAAAGGAAATGAATTAGTTATAGTAGGATATGACTCTTCTTTAGTCCTGGAAATTTATGAGTGTTTCAAATTACCTTTAGCTACCACAAGTCATGCTCATGAATATAAAGGTGATAATTCAACTATGACGTTAGAGACATATACTTTTCCTTATCAGGATGAAAACAAGCCTCAAGAAGAAATGGATGAAATACATGCCTTTCAATAGTACCAGAAGGGACATAATTACAACACAAGGAATAACTCTAACAATGGAGGTAGATTCAATGAGCCTTTAAAAACATCCATCCCACCCAACAACTTTAACACTCCACCTAATGATAAATCAAGCAATAATCATGGGTTACCCAAGGTGACCTCTCACTACAATTTAGAAAATGTTTCAAAGGGTGAAAAGATAGATTCCACCAATAAAAAAAAATTGGCTAATTATTTAGCAAAATAAATTAAGAAGGTAAAGATTAGCCTTTCTCTATCAAAATTTCTTAAGACACCTATAATCAAGAAATATTTCTTAAACACTTTAGAATATTTTCCTAAAGAAAGAAAATCCAAGGACATCCAAGTGAAAGATAGTCAAGATAAATCGAAAGATAAGAACCTAGTTCCCAATACTAGACACACAAGTAGCCTTTTATAAAGGAAAGCTAGAGTCATTGCCATTTTTTCTCTCTTTGAGAATATTTGGTAAGAATCTTCATAATTTCTTAGTAGACTTTGGAGCTTCTACTAACATGATGCCACCATCCATATATCCAATGTTGGGGTTAAATCTTGCAATTTTTTTAAAGAAATTCACTCAACTTGACAAGATAGGGGTAAATGTAGTAGGATGACAAGATAGAGGTAAATGTAGTAGGAGAGTTGACTAATATTCACATGCAATTGGCTTCTAATCCTAGAATCCAATACTATATTGGCATTCAGGTCGTGGAGATACCTGATACCTATGGTATGCTTTTAAGTAGATATTGGTCTAAAACATTAAATGGATACATGGCTACTGTCTTTTCACACATGTGGTTACCATGGAAAGGAGTTCCTAATCAAATGACGATTGAAAGGGAACCTCGTATGAAATACATGATCATAGATTATAATAAAAAAAATGTTCTCTATATCGATGTAGAACCAGGAGTTTATAAAATACATAGTTTAGGAGTTAAAATTAAGGAAGTTTTTACTTGTGATGCTAGGAAATCTAATGGACTAACTCCTAGAATAGATGTTTTAATCAAATCAGATTATGATTCTTCTGATGAGGAGAATATTCCTTCTGATAAATTTTAGAAGACTATTACTACAAAAGCTCATGAGGGTAATCAAAGTAAAATTTCACTAAAACAATATTTGTTGAAAGACTGGTGCAGATTGCATAATGCTAAAAATTCAAAAAATAGTTGTATGATGTGTTTGGAGATAATCCATAGAATCTAGAGTCAATATTGTCTAGAACATGATGATGTCAAAAGAACTGAAGCAGAAATGTGTAAAAATAGAGATCAAAACATACAAAATGAAAATCTTTGTACGATGATGTCAAAAAATGGTAAAATATTGAATACAAATGATGAAGCTTGGATTCTCAAATTTGATGGATCAAAATAAAAAAAAGGAATTGGAATTGGAGTGGAACTTATCAACCCACAAGGTAAGTCCTTCCTTGATGTTATTGATTATAATTTCAATGTACTAACAATGTGGTAGAACATGAAGCCCTTATACATGGTTTGATCCTTGCAATCAAGAAGAAAGTTAGAATCCTTAAAGTTTTTGGTGATTCAGAATTGGTAGTTAAGCAAGCCTAAAAGCAATATATTTTCCACTACAAAAGATTATCCAAATATCAAAATAGAGTATGGAATTTAATTGAAGATTTTGATGCATTCAATATTACTCATATCCCTAGAAGATTCAATTAGAGAGTTGATGCTCTAGCTATTGCAACTAGTACTTTGGAACCTTTAGAGACTTCAAATCTGAAAAGATTCATAGTTGAATTGGTACAATTACCCTCACTCCCTCATAATGTTACAAACTTACAAGTGTTTGAAGATGACCAACACATATTGGAATTCATTACTAATTCTGGTATTTTCGAAGCACAAATCATTGAAGAGATAGATTGCCTTGATATTGAAACTCAAGTTGAAGAATTGACTTGAGTGAGAGATAATAATATATTGAAAGGAATAATTGAGTTAGAATGATTGTTCAATATTGACCAGATAGTTAGACAAAATAACTTACCTCAAAATAAAGGAGGACTATCTGAGTTATCTAATTTGCATACTAAAGAAGATCCAAAAATGTACTCATAGGAAGGTTTGTATTGAAGAAGAGAAGAGAAATATTCCTCAAGCACTTAAAGATTATTGGAAATTAATAGCATGGAAATATGAATACTTGAAGATGTATGACGCCTCCATTATCACACATGCTATACCACTGAAGCCTGATGTGAAACCTTTCCAACAGAAACATCTAGTGAATGCACTCTTAGAGCCTTTAATTCAAAAGGAAGTTAAAAAATTGTTGTCATCCAAAATAATTTTTCTAATCAGAAATTCTACTTGGGTGGAAAATTTAGTCCCTATAAGGAAAAAGAATGGAGATATACAATTGTGTGTAGAATTTCAAAATCTCAACAGAGCGACTGAAAAAGACAATTATCCACTACCCTCACTCAAAGAAGTGTTATAGATAGTTAACAGTTCACAAATGATGTCCTTTTTGGATAATTTTTTTGGGTATAACTAAGTAATGGTAGTGAGGGAAGATCGGATGAAAATAACTTTCACCACAAAGTGGGGAAATTTTTCTTATAGATGGGTTCCATTTAGACTGATAAGTTTTGGAGCTACATTCCAGAGAGGTTGTTGGTTCCATTTTACAATGTAACTAGGTTGGTCTTCTAATCTACCTATGGAAGTGCCAATTCTAATCAAGGGAAGCTCGAAGGACCTGGACCAACTGACGAGGAATTTAAAAATCCTCCTACACTTCAGGCCTTGGAAGACCTAGGAGGGTGATCCTTTAATGTGTTTACAACATCTGCACCATTATTATAGATGACATTAAAAATAGCAAATATTCTCAATTAATAGCTCAACATGATAGGATAATATCAAATAGAATTGGTTCATTGATAATATCAACTACCTGTAGCATGAGATAACTAAACACAATCCATAGTATAAGATATTCATTGATTTGAAATTTTTAGTAAGCTCTAGGCAAAGACAAACAAATACCGAATCATATGGATAATTACACATTAGATCAGTTCCCTTTATCCATTGGAGGAGTCAAATTCATAAGCATCTAAGGGTATATGACAGGTTTAACACATAACATATGAAATACTTGATGACATTGCATTGTAATCTCATCAATATGTATTCTAACTCAATACTACTTATCAAATCCTTACACAAATTTTTTTTTCCTACAATCCCATTCAAGCATTTTAATTAATTCCTTGAATTAAAGCTAAAATAGAATCATACACACCACAACAGTGAGATGGATAAAACAACCCTTAGTTATTTTATTTAAAGTTCAAATATGCATGTACAATGGAGAGACATGAGCTTGAATTTATCATTTCAACTCAAATGCTAGTACTGTTATACAACATTAAATCCCCATGAACTCAAAACTTGTTACAGAATGACTCAAAACCTAAATTTCATTTCTCTCTCAAACCATCAAACTTTACAATTTTCTCTGCAACTTCACCTAGACTCGACTAAAATTATCTAACTTGGTAACATGTACTTCTGGCCTTGAAATCCTTCTTATAGAAAATGAAGGAGCAAACAAGAATCGAGCCAGAAAGTACACATGTAACCAGCCAATTGGCACACCTAGTGATATTCCAAAAATCTGTTACAACCGCCATCACCCTGGAGAATATTCTTGTTCATCATGTCAGCTGAGGAAAGTTGTTGCAAAAATAAAAAACCACAAGAAACCTATGCCAAGACTGCCATCAAAACAAAATTGGAAACCATTGTAGCTGCAACATATGATTTACCACCCGTTTGTTTCGAGCTATCAATCCTTCAGTTAGATCAATTAATTGAATGACTATCTTCGAAACAAGTTGACACAATTGCCAACATGGCAATAAGGGGCCCACCATACCATACGCTGCCAAGGAAGTCCACATGGTAGTTGCCTGTGATATCACAATCAATAAAGATCTTGCAACTTCGGATCACGTGATGGCAGGCAACTGTTGATCTTCAGCATCAGTAATCTTGTTCGTTCAACACAGTTTCCAGCCTTGTCATTATCCATTGAGCAGCTTTCCCACAAAGATTATAACAGATCCGTCAATTTAAAACATGTGCACCTTAAGAGCACTTTAGTAACCCACCTTTTAATGAATTAAGGCCAGATTAATTTACCAAAATATTTCCTTTATTCCTTCGGCTTCATCAGATGAGACATGTGGCATCCACCTATGATATCATGATCAGTAAAAACCTTGTAACTTCCAGTCATGCAATGGCGGGCGACCGTTGATCTTGACAATATTTGATTGAAAATCACTCAAAATTTATCCCCTTTGGCCTTTCTAGATAGGACATGTGGCGCTCACCCGCAATATCGTGATCAACCAAAGCAGTTTAGTGGGGTCATTGCTAGATGGTTGGGAATGACTAAGATCAAACGATAGTTGATCAATGGTCAGATGAATTTCATCCCTCTACAAAAAAAAAAATATTAAGAGGACAATGGGGCATCACTAGGCCAATGATAAACAACGACATAAGTTTTTTTTAATTGATGAAACACAGGGCCAACCAAGACTTAGGAAAATAAAACCCAACAAAAGAAAATAAAATAGTTGAGACCAAAGGGACCCAACCTAGATGAAATGATAAGACATAAGATGTTTCAAAACCCTTCAAAAAGTAACACCGAAATAGATCCCAACGAAGGCATAAAATAAACACAAGGGTTTTACATGTAGGAAAAGCTAAAACCCCAACCCTAAGAAATTTCCAACACCATGAAAGACCAGTAACACCAGGTAGGGTAGGACTAGAACATAAGGAGAAAATTTTTGAAGCTCCATCAGTGGCTCCATTTGGGGATGTCGATTCCACTGGAATGAAGCGAGAATTCAGAATCTTAGGTAGAGTAGACCAGGATGCAGAGACTACCAAAAAGGGACTGTTCAAACAAAACAACCCAAACTATGTACAAGATATATACAAAATATACAAACCTAAACTACTATTCATGAAAAAGAATACTTCAAGTGAAGTATAACTTCAAGAACTATCCATGAACTAGTAGTTCAAGAATATCCCCTATCATATCTTGGAGGAAGTACAAATCTTCACCCCGCTTACCATTAATAAAAAATGGATCCAACCAGATTGCATCAAATTTCCCATGTTTCCCTTGATCTTCTAGTCTGGCATTCCACATTAAAACCAAATCTCCATCTTTGAAACTCCTTGTAGTTTCCCTCTTGTCATACAAATTCTTTACTTGCAATTTCAAATTTGCATTTCTCTTTTGAGCCTCCCTCCTAGTTTCATCTAATTCTATAAGAGCTTCCACTCTCAATTGCATCTCATCATCAATTTCGTTATCATATATCTAGACAAACTTATACATTTCCATTAAGTTATTTTGGGGCAACCTAGCATTTATCCCATAATCCAAGTCAAATGTGGCACAACCTATTTCCTTCTTCACAGTTACCCTATCTTCCCAAACTGCTAATCTCAGCTTAGAATCCCAAGCCTTTTTATTCTAATCTAGGATTCTTTTAATGATCTTCATCAACCTTTTATTTCTTGATTATGCTTGTCCATTTCCTTATGGGTGATATGGTGATGAATAATAAATTTGGATGCCATGATTCTCACAAAATTCTATGTATTCCTTAGATCTAAAACACATTGCATTAACTTATACAATCCTTTTTGGACATCCAAATCTAGTCAATATGTTGCTCATTAGGAAATCAATTACCACTTTACTAGTGGCTTTCTTTGTTGGAATTGCTTACACCCACTTGGTGAAATAATCAGTGGCCACCAATATCCATGAGTGACCACTAGATTTACATGCTATCTCTCCTACAAAATCAATACCCCATTGCTAGAATGGAGCTTGTACTATAACTGGTTTTAGAGGAAAGTTACCAAAAAACTTTAACTTACCAGAGAAACATTGACAAGCATCACATGTCGTCACTAGTTGGTGTGCATCCTTAAAAATTGTAGGCCACCAAAATCCAACCCTCATTATCTTATGTGCAGTTGTTTTAGCCATATAATTCCCTCCACAAACTCCACCATGCATCTCACTCAAAATTTATTTTGCTTGATCTTGGTCAACACACTTCAGTATGACACCTTCTCCATTTCTCCACTAGAGCTTTCCAATTATGATAGCATATTTGATAGCATGTAACTTCAATGTCTTTTTCTCATTTTCACTTAAATTGTCAGGATATTTCACTCTTTGCAAATAATATATCACATATTTATACCACTCAGAATGCTCCATATCACATATGTGAGACCTATTTTCCTCTTCTAGAAAATTTATCTGATTTTCTTCTAGATTACTTTAAGACATGAGCTTGGCCAATCCTTGTCCTCTTACTAGTTTAGTAATTTGAACCTCAATATTGAATTCTTGAATCCTATTTATCCATCTACACCTTCTTCCCGACACTTCTTGTTGTGTAAATATGTCCTTAACAATAGCACTAGGAACATAGGAAATTATAGTAGCTCCCATCAAAATAAGGCTTAAAAGCCTTTACTACTTTTACCAGTGCATATGCCTATTTTTCATTTATATCATACTTAAGTTTTGTAGCTTGTAAAGATTTGCTGAAAAAAGCCACAGGCTGCTCAAAACCTTCTACATTCTTTTGCAATAACACAACTGCAATTGTGTGGAATGAGGAAAATGAGAAAATCTATAAAGTTTTGGAAAAATCAAGGGTTCTTAACACAAGAGCCTCCTTTATTGCTTGCTTAATGGATTGGAATGCCTACATGGACTCCTTATCCCATTCAACTTTGGATCCTTTCTTGAGAATTTTGGAAATAGGGTGAACTATCTCAACAAAATATGTCACAAACCTCCTTAAGAATTTTATTTTTCCAAAGAAAAATTGTATTCCTTTTACATTTCAGGGTTGTGGAACTTTATAAATTGCAATTACCCTCTCTAGATCAATTTTTACTCCATCCTTGGAAACTATATGTCCCAATAATTTTCCTTCTAGTACTCCAAGCACACATTTCTTTAGATTCAAATAAATACCATACTCCAAATCTCTAATGAATATCTTCTCCAGATGCTCACAATGATCCTCTTCCTTTTTAGAATATGTTGTCAAGTCATCTTGGTAAATCACCGAAAACAAATTAATGAAATATGAGAATGCCACATCCATGGCTCTTTGAAAAGTAGCCCATGCATTTGTTAGACCAAATGACATTCCTACATAAACATATGTTCCCCATGGTGTGGTAAACGTTGTCTTAAACTGCTTAGACTCTTTGACCATAAGTTGGTTATAACCAGAAAAACCATCCATCATAGACATCAATTCATAGCCTATCACCCTTTGCAACATGGCTTCCATATTGGGTAATGGATAATTGTATTTTAATGAAGACACATTCAAATTTATGAAATCTACACATAATTTGATGTCTCCATTTTTCTTCCTTACTGGTACCAAGTTTGATACCTAGGATGAATGTTTGATTGGCTTGATGATTCCTGCATCCCTTAGTTTCATTAATTCTTCTTGGATTTTGGGGGCTAAAGTGGGATTAATAGGCCTTTGCTTTTGTTTGAATGGCTTGGTATCATCATGTAAAGGGATCTCATGTTGGAAAATATCCTCCCTATATGCCTTAAGATCATCATAGGACCATGCAAGCACATGCCTAAACTTCCTTAATAAGTCAATTAGCATCCTTCTCACTTTGGTGACATTTTCTTTCCAATATACACCTTCTTTGGGGATGCTTATCTTCCAAGATTTATCTCTTCCAAGTCATCAGGATGGGAAACAGTGTGATTAGCCTTTGTCTTATCTTGATTATCAAACACTCTTTCTAGTACAACTAAACCCTTGGGAATTGTGTTTGTCTTTAACTGAATGACCTCATTTCCGAATATAGTATCCTTACCATCAATATTTTCAACAAAAGCTCCAAAGTCAATTTCTTGATTTTCATATTCACCCACACAATTCAAAAATATTAATATGTCATCATCATTATCAAAAAATTTCCATTTTTTATGTTATTAGGAATAGATGGCCTAGTTTGTACCTCAACCTTTGAAATTCCAACATAAGACATCATCTAGTTTTACTGCAATATTAGCTAATAAATCTGCCACCTTATTTTGGCCTCTCTCCATCCATCCTATGCCAAATGCATCAAAGATCTCCAATTCATCCCAAACAACATTCCTATACTATTTCAACCTCTTGTTCATTGATACATACTTCGATCTAACTTGGGAGGCTACAAGCTTATAATCCCCAATTTCCTTGAGCTTCTTGATCCCATGTTTTTCAACCAATCTCAACCCCAATAACAAGGCTTCATACTCTCCCACATTATTTGTACATTCAAATAACAGAGTGAAAGAGAACCTGAATGTCTTTCCACTTGGTGATCGTAACAATACACTTGCACCATAGCCTTCCTTTGAACTTGCACCATCAAAATACATAGTCCACAAGTCATCAGATTCTAACAATTGTTTTATTTCTGTATCAATCAAAGCAGTAGGCTTATCACAATTGCTAGAGAATTCCTCAACTCTGAACTCATCTATACCACTGTCAATAAAACATGTCATATTTTCAATCAGGACATGCTCAATCATTTGACGTACTTTTGATTCTCTTTCAATTTTGACATCCTTACCATCGATGGAGAAAGTAGCAAATGACAAATCACATTGCATGTTACCCCCCATTGATGCACTCCATTTTCCTAACAAAAGAATCCCAAAATGAGGTGGGATATCTACAACCAATACAATCATGACTAAATCCTTATCAGGGTACTAAGTCAGTTTATAAGGTAATGCTCTGATAGTTCCAACAACTGGCACTTCTCTTGAATCCATACTATAGCATTTACCTTGAGTAGTATCTACTGTCAAGCACATTGCCTCCATTATTTTGACTGGCATAATATTATTTGATGCCCCTGAGTCTATCATACAGTTCCTTAATGTTTTCCCATTTATATCCACACTTAAGAAAAAAGGGGTTATGTTTTTGAGGCACATATTAATAGAATTTCCTAAATATACAGGGGGAATTTGTGACACAATTCCCTCCACTTCCTTTTCTTTCTCTTTATCCTTCACTTCTTTACCACTTCCTTGATTAGTCTTATTACTAGCAACATTTGTGATCAAGGCTATTGTCTTTTCTTTGTGTTCATTTATTTTCATCATTTCTAGTAGGGGTATGGTTACTTTAACCTGAGAAAGCACATGAAACATATCTAGAGGTGTATATTTAGGCAAATTAGACATCATACATTCATCATTTTCCTTTTTCTCTTGTTTATTACTTCCTCCTAGCTTCTTTTGCTTCTTATCTTCTACAACAGGTTCAGCTACCTTTGTAATCACCTTGGTCTTCACCAATGACGAAGTCACATCTTCTTGAGGCTTTAGGGTTTTATTATTTTTAGCCTAAAGCTTATCACTCTTAACTTCTTTGACTTTTACAGCATCCTTTATGTTGTCAACCTTAACACCTCTATTTTTATCCTTTTTCTCTTTAATAAGCAAGCTAGAAGGTTTACCCTACTCACCACCCACAATTCTATTTCTCAATTGAAGTGAACTTCTCATTTGTGCAGCCATTTCTTCAGTCAATCTTATAATCTCTTCTTCTGATGGTCTCCTTAAGGACATTGAATCTTCAACCTGCTCCACATTACAAGCATTATGATCAAAATCACCTTCCTGATCAGAAAATATTTGTTTATGATACATCTCACTTCTTTGCCTTTGATTAGCCACATCAACTTCCTATATTTCATCATCAAAAGAACATTCCGCCTCATCAATGTATGATCTGTCCATACAAACATCTACATTATCCTGCTCATATTCTGATGTTTGATCATGAACATCCTCTTCCACTTCCTTAGTAGCAAGCAACTAAGCAACACCACAATACTTTTGATTATGTGGATGTGCACACACTTCACACCATGGTCTATCTGCTACTAGATTCACTGAATGTTTCTACAAGGGGTCTGGCATATGTTGATCATTTTTAGGCTTCTTGCTAGGCAAGATTGGTTTTCCATCTTTCCAATTTGTATTATAAGGATAATTTTGCAATCTGAGTGGCCTATCATTTTTATTATAAGGTTTCCTTTCATTTCCTATACCCTTCTCTTGCTTAGCAATAGTTTTCTTTATGTCTTTCAAAGTATTGTAAACCTTTTCCCACTTTTCACAATCCCTAGGCTTTGCAACCAAAATCTTCTCAGTCTTATTCTTAGGATTTTTTAAAAGTGTAGGTTCTTCTCTCCTACCATACTTCCCAGAAGCTCTTCTATTACTCTCAATATTTATAGCCACCATAAATGCATCCCTCATAGTTCGAGGGTTCTTATCTCTGCGGAGATATGCTATTTTAGCATCAAAAGCATTGAAATATGTAGTTAAACAAACATTTTCATCAAGCCTCAAAACCTGAAACAATTTATACATTTCTTTCTGAAATCTTAAATTAAACTCTGTCATAGGATCATTCAATGACTTCTTGATGTTATTAAATTCATTTAACATAAAAATATCATTAGTTTTTATCACCATACTGCTCCTTGAAACACTTTTCAAACTCATCCCATGAACCAATACTAGCATTAGGTAGACCTCTATACCAATCCCTTGCATCTTCTACTAGAGATTGTACAAACAATTTCATTACAACATCTTCATATTATACCTCATAATCATTTAGCATATCCATAAAAGATTTCAAGTGTTCTTCTACTATCACAATATTATTGCCAGCAAACTTATTCATCTTTTCTCTCAAGTTAGTAGGGATGGGATTTGGATAACCAGGGATACCATCAAATAATAATGGCCTATGCCTTTTCAACTGTATAGGTCATTGTTGAAATAATCCTTCATTCCTCTGAGGATCAACACCAGACCCTAAATCTTGTACTCTAGAACCATCCTGATTTGGATTTATAGACATATTTGCATGAGTCTTTAGGCTAGAATTATTTATGGTGGGGTCTGGATTAGTTTTAGGATCATCCTTTAAAAAATCTTGGTGATTTGATGAGGTTGTAGCTTATGTAGCCTCATCCATGTTTGACATCTTTAGGAAAGTTATTTTCCTCTTCATTTTTACATTTGCAGCCTCAATCTCTATTCTCTCCAACTCTTTTGCTAGAGCCTCACTCTCCCTTTTAGCCTTTTCTAAGGCAGATTATGTTTGAAATGACACATGTGGTGGGAGATCTTGTTGAGTGAAATGGGGAGTCACTTTCTCATTTATTTTAATCCCCTTAACCTTTTTCTTTCCCTTATCCAAGGTAGGCTTAAGTTTTGTATTACTCGGTTGAGACTTAACATGATTTGAGGGTTTTGGGTCAACAGGTTTGGGTTGGACATCAATGTGGCCTACTGGGTTTTCTTTAGACACGGGTTTTGTTTCCTTATTAGCAATCTTCTATACAACTGGACCCTCAACACTTGGTTTAGGTTCTTCTTGGTTTAGGAGCTTCATTGTTGCTAACTGTCTCATCAACCTATCCCTTTCAATCACATCATTCCTCAACTCTTCTTCTCTTTCATTTTCTCTTTTCCTCCTAAGCTTAGCTTGCTCTTGGATTTCCCATTTCAAGGAATTAATGTCTCCAAAAACATCGTCAGGGTCAAGAAAAGTCACATTAGAACTTGATGTATCATATAGATCTATTAAATTTACCCCTTCAAGTACATGTTCAAACAATAAAGGGTTTACATCATTTTCAGCAGGAGGAGGCACATCATTGGTGCATTCTCTGTGATGGCTTCAAATTCTACCCCTTCCTCTTCTCTTTTCAACATATTTGACACTAAGAAGCCATTTATTCTGACATGTCACATCTTCTTGAACCAGTGTATTAAATAATGAATCAAAAATTCCACCACCATCTAACTCATAATTTCTAGACACCTCTTCAATATTCTTAGGGATAGGGTGTAAAAACTTACTTGTACCTTGGTGTACAGGGTCCTATGACATGGGAGCAACATTACTAGATTTTGGTCTTTTCTTTATCTAGTCCTTCATTTTGGGAAGTTCAGCTTCCAATTTATGTTCCGGATGATTCTTCATGAATGGCCTGGTGTTCTTCATTCTTCGTACTAGTCCACAAAATGCACACTAGTGTAGAGACTTCATAGTCGCCACCCAATTTTCTTGGGAATACCAAATACCTAAAGACACATGGTGGAGAATGAAAACCTTTGGAACCTCATACTAACAACACACAAAATTCTTTACAACATAACTCTTAACTCTTATGAAAATAGAAGAAGTGGACAAACCTAACACATAATTATAGGCTCAACCTTCAAATCATAGAAACACTATGAAAACTCTATGCAAAATGGACAATCGACACACTGACAAGAAATATTAAAATTATCTCCCTAGTAGAGTTTCCATTTTTTTGGTTCCATTTTACAATGTAACCGGGCTGGTCTTCTAATCTACCTATGGAATTTCCAATTCCAATCAAGGGAAGCTCGAAGGACCTGGACCAACTGATGAGGACTTTAAAAAGCCTCCCACACTTTAGGCTTTGCAAGACCCGAGAGGGTAATCCCTTAATTTGTTTACAACCTCTACACCATTATTATAAATGACATTAACAATAGCAGATAATTTCACTTAATAGCTCAACATGGTAGGATAATATCAAATAGAATTGGTTGTTCATCGATAATATCAACTACCTGGAGCATGAGATAACTAAACACAATCCATAGTATAAGATAGTCATTGATTTTTGATTTGTAGAAAGCTCTAGGAAAAGACAAACAAATACTAAATCATACGGATAATTACTACTTAGATCAATGCAATTTATCCATTGGAGGAGTCAAATTCATAAGCATCTAAGGGTATATGACAGGTTTAACACATAACATATGAAATCCTTGATGACATTGCATTGTAGTCTCATCAATATGTATTCTAACTCAATACTACTTATCAAATCCTTATACAGAACACATCTTACTACAATCCCATTCAAGCATTTTAATTAATTCCTTGAATTAAAGCTAAAATAGAATCATACACACCACAACAATGAGATGGATAAAACAACCCTTAGGTATTTTATTCAAAGTTCAAATATGCATGTACAATGGAGAGACATGAATTTGAATTTATCATTTCGACTCAAATGGTAGTACTGTTATACAACATTAAATGCCCATGAACTCAAAACCTGTTACAAAATGACTCAAAACCTAAATTGCATTTCTCTCTAAAACCATCAGACTTTACAATTTGCTATGTAACTTCACCTAGAATCGACAAAAAATATCTAACTTGCTAACCCGTACTTCTGGCCTTGAAATCCTTCTTATAGAAAATGAAGGAGAAAACAAGCATCAGTCTAGGAAGTACACATGTCACCAGCCAATTGGCACACCTGGTGATATTCCAAAAATTTGTTACAACTGCCATCACCCTGGAGAATATTCTTGTTCATCATGTCAGCTGAGGAAAGTTGATGCAACAATAAAAGACCACAAGAAACCCATGCCAAGACTGCCATCAAAACAAAACTGGAAACCATTGTAGCCACAACATCTGATTTACCACCCATTAGTTTCTAGCTGTCGATCCTTCAGTTAGATCAAATCATCGAACGATCATCTTCAAAACAAGCTGACACAATCGCCAATGTGGCAATAAGGGGCCCACCATACCATATGCTGCCAAGGAAGTCCATGTGCCCACAATATCGCAATTAGTAAAGATCCTGCAACTTTAGATCAAGTGATGGTGGGAAACCATTGATCTTGAGCATCAGTGATCTTGTTTGTTCAACACAATCACTAGCCTTATCATTATCCATCGAGCAACTTTCCCACCAAGATTATAATAGATCCATCGATTTAAAACACGTGCACCTTAAGAGAACTTTAGTAACCCGCCTTTTAATGAATTAAGGATAGATTAATTTACCATAGTATTTCCTTTATTCCTTCAGCTTCATCAGATGAGACACGTGGTGCCTAGTACCTATGATATCATGATTAGTAAAAACCTTGTAATTTCTGATCACACGATGGTGGGTGACCATTGATCTTGACAATGTTTGATCAATGGTCACTCAAACTTTATCCCCTTCAGCCTTTCCAGATAGGACATGTGGCACCCTCCCGTGATATCATGATCAACCAAAGTAGTGTGGCAGGGTCATCGCGGGATGGCGGGGAACAACTAAGATCAAATGACAATTGATAAAGGGTTGTACAAATTTCATACTTCTACAAAACAAAATATTTATTAAGATGACAAGGGGGCATCACTAGGCCAATGGTAAACAATGACATAAGTTGTTTTTTAAATGATGAAACATAGGGCTAACCAAGACTTAGGAAAATAAAACCCACTGGAAGAAAATAAAATATTTAAGACCAAAGGGATGCAGCCTAGACAAAATGATAAGACATAAGTTGTTTTAAAACCCTTAAAAAGTAATAGTGAAATAGATCCCAACCAAGGCATAAAATAAACACAAGGGTTTTACATGTAGGCAAAGCTCAAACTCCAACCCTAAGAAATTTACAACACCATGAAAGACTAGTAACACCAAGTATGGTAGCAATGGAACATAAGGAGCAAAATTTTGAAGTTCCATTAGAGCCATGGATTATGCATTTTGAGAATTGATAGGAAAATGCATCATTATTTACATGGATGACCTTAGAGTATTTTCTAAAGATAGAAGAGATCACATTTAAGATCTTAGAGTGATATTATAGAATTGTGAAACTTATGGAGTCTCATTGAATCCAAAAAAAATGTATTTTCAGGGTGACTAAAGGAAAGTTATTGTGACATATTATTTCTGAACATGGTATCTCCATCGACCCAGATAGAGTGAAGCATTACTCAAATTATAGACCTCAGGAAGTAGAAAAGAATTAAGGTCATATTTTAGTAAGATTAAGTTTGTTCAAAAAATTATTATAGGATTCACTGAAATAGTGAAGCCACTCAATCATATGCTAAAGAAAGATTCCAAAATAGAGTGGACGAATGAATCTAAGATCGCCTTCCAGACCATAAAGACTACAATCATCGAAGCACCAGTATTTGTAAGTCTAAACTATATTAAATCTTTTTATATTTACTCATTCACTTATGGTCATACTTTTGTAGTAGTATTAACATAGAAACACGAGAATAAAGTAGAGAAACCAATTTATTTTATGAGCGCTCCCTTCAAGGAAGTGGAATTGAGATATAAAAATGTTGAAAACAAGCCTTTTCTTTGGTCAAAGTTGTATGCAAGTTTAGACATTACATCCTCAAAAGTATAGTTAAAGTTATTGTCCTCGATTTCCCTATCAAAATGTTATTAACATAGAGTGAGCTTGGAGAAAAGAGAGCTAAATGGGTCACCATTTTACAATAATATGATTTAGACATCATACCCATGAGGTTGGTTTGGGGAAAAGCCTTGGTCAAATCTATTGCAGAAATAGATCCCCAAATCTCAAGTCAACAATACACATTAGATGAAAAAGATCAAGAATATTGGTATTCAAACATTTTGCATTATTTGGTCAACCACACTTGCCCTGATCACATGCAATGGAATCAAAGAAGATCCCTCAAGATAAAGTCACAGAGTTACATGATTAAGGGAGGAGTTCTATTTAAAAGAAATCATGAAGGAATCTATTTAAGATGCTTAAATAGAACAAAATATGATAAAGTGTTGTAGGAACTACAAGATAGATTTGGAATAGCTCATGGAGCACCTTTAGCTACTGCACAACTTATTCTAAGAGTGGGTTACTACTAGCCCATGATCTTTAAAGAAACTTATGAACATATTAAACACTGTCACACATGTTAGACAACATCAAATAAAGGAAGATTCAATGCTCAACCGTTGCATCCAGTGACGGAGATGTGTCCCTTTTCAGAATGGGGATTATACTTTATTGGAACTATCAATCCTCCATCTTTTATTGGTCATTGATTCACATTGAACACTATATATTGTTGTACTCAATGGACAAAGGCATTCCCTAATAAAAAATGCACTACTGGCGTGGTCATAAATTTTTTGGAAGAAAACATATCACCACGTTTTGGAATGTCGTATGCATTGGTATGTGATAATGGTCCCACTTTTACTTCATTGAAATTTTCTAATTAGGCATTTGATTATGGCATAACATTAAAATTTTCATCTAATTATTATCTATAGGGAAATGGATTAGTTGAATCATCAAATAAGAATTTGTTGGATATAATTAGAGAATTGATTGAAAAGAACCGTAAGGAATGAAATTCTTTGTTAAGGTTTTCCCTTTGGGTAGATCATACTAGGATGAAAGTTGAATTAGGGAATTATCCTTATCATTTAGTCTATGGGGTAGATCCTATACTAACAATAAACTTAAAAATCCCTACTTGATAGTTTGCACAAGAATATATATTAGATTAGATGATCAAATAGAAGCTCGATTACTATAATTGATGCATTTAGATGAGAAATGTACATGAGCCATAGATAATTTTGCTAAACATCAATCCATAGTGAAAAAATGGTTTGATAAGTGTGCCAAATTAAAGCCTTTTAGAATATATGATCTAGTCCTATATTGCGTAAAGGTGAACATGGTAAGTTTGAAAGATTATGGATAGGGCCATACCAAATTTATGAAATCTTGGGTGATAGCACTTATAGATTAAAGTCTCTGACTATAAAAGATATTCCATTTCCTGTGAATGGGAAATTTCTAATGTATTATTTCTAGTCATAGACAAATAGTTTTTACAAATATATATCTATTTTTTGTAAATAGTTTTTGTAAATAATCTTTTTGCAAATAGTTTTTTTTTGTAAATAGTTATGTGAATAATCTCTTTTATTTTTTTTTTTTTTTTGAGGTGTTACATCATTTTGACTTTACATTAATTGGGAACCTTTGAAGGTCTACAATTCAATAAAATGTCAACTCTAGAACTTTAATCTCTATTCTAACCAAAAATAGTTTTCCATTTATAAATTGTTTGATAATTTTTCAACTTTATGTATTCTGATTAGCATGAATCATTCAGTTGATGTTGAGCTACAAACGAATAAATTTAAATCATTCTACTAAAATTTGGGATAACAATTATTTGCATTAATTGAAAAATGAAAAGACTACCTTTGCTACCACTATAATTCCCAACCTAATAGTGGTGTTTCAATGCTTGCAAGTTGATAAAAGAGCTATTATTGCAATATCAAATGTAAAAAATAAGCTATCATTGTTATATTGTAAAAAAAAGAAGTGATATCAACTCTTTAGGCTATCCAAATAAATCTACCGAGGCTATGTACATTTGAATAGCAGTAGAGCTATGTTTGGGGGAATTATAGAGATAACCTTGTCAGGGCTATGGATGCTTGACTAGCAAAAAGGCTCTATCCATAGTTGGCTTAAAATGAATTGTCATATTATGTAGAGTAATGCAAACGGTTGCTATTTCTAAGTTTACTATAGTGGAAATAATCAATTGCACACACATGAGATTAGTAATAATTTATTTTTCATGCTAACCAAAGTAAAATTTGAAAATGGAATAAGGATCCCATGGTTTATAATTAGAATAATAAAGAAAGTTGGAACATTGATGTTAGATCTGGAATTGACTTTCTATTATTTAGTTTAGTTTTGTTGGTTGCTAGTTGTTGTGTGGTCTCACAACATGCCCCATTTTCCCCTTAGAAAAATGTGGACCCCTTTTTTTCTTCTTCTTTCCTTACTTTTGTTTTCTTGTTATTTTTGCTCACTTTGACATTGTTTTGATACTCAGACGGTTGCTAGTTTTTCTCTTTCATTTTCACTTGGCCACTTTATATTATAACCTTTTGTTTTCCTGGTTTTAGGGTTTTGGTATGATCTTAATGTTTAGTCTATTACAGGAAACCAAAATCCTAAAATCCTACATTGAGCCAAAAGAGTTTGTATCTTCAAAAGATTCTAGCTCCACCCGGTATTTCATTGATCAAAATTTCTAATCCCAATAGTCTCCTCTTTTACCGAACTCTAGTGTTTTATTGTCTCCTTGATGTAAAAGTCAAAAACTGGAAAGTCTACATTGAAATTTCATCAAGTTTATTTTTTTGAGTTTCAATTTCTGGTCTTTCTCTTGTTCTGATTTTCTCTTTCCTTGGGAAGTATTTCCTAGATCCCAGTGTTGTTTGATCCTTTTGAAATCAATACTAAAAGCCTCAACCTTGGTGATCATCAATCAATCATATATCTTTAATGACATATACCTTGCAAAGAATTAGTGTGACATCCAATTTCCACGTATAATCACCACACTATCTTTCTTCTCAAATAACCAGCCAACACAAAAATCTAGGTGTTCGTGATTTGAACCATAATACGTAATGATTGCAGCTTTATTCTAGGAATTAATGTGAAATATCTAGTAATTAATGAAGGTAGAAAAATTCCTATGTACTTGGCACCACTTCAAACATGCAATTGCTTTTACAACACTCCACTTTACATTGTATTGCAAATTTGCTAAAGACATTGAATTAATGAAATGACATTGGTGTGCAAAGAGAGGTAAAATTTTGAGAAACTAACTTGCAACTACCAAGGGTTTTGAAGTTGCATTTTGAAGAATAAACATTTTAAACCCAAACCAGGTATGTTCTAAATGCTAAAAGTTTCTTAAGCTAGAAAATCTCGATAATGGTATTTTCTCATTCTAAAATTGAAATGTTAATTTTTCTCCGAGTTGTTAAATTTAATCAAAAAATGAATTGAAAATGTTGTGAAATGTAATTTTGTGTTGAATTTAACCCTAACTCGCACAAAAGACAAATATTCTAAAAACTATAGAGCAAATTATATAAAAAATGAGCACTTCTGACGTAAGAGAAAAAGATGAATTCAAGTACTGCAATTCACAAGCAATACACATTAATGTAGTGGTTATAGATACCCACATGTGATGGTCTTCCAACATTGAAATCCATTCATGGTTGTTGCAATAAAATGCTACCCAATGTACCAAAAATTCCATATCAAATGGGTTACTTCCTACAGGAGGGTTTCCGCCATAAATGGAAGCTCTTGAATTAGTTATGAAATGCATAAACTATTGCAACCCAACCAAACAGATTGTCGAGAAAGAGGGAAGATTTTATGAAAACTTGTCATGTAGAAAAGAATCATGTATACATTTGGTCTCCCCTTAAACACACAAATGTTCAATGTTGACCTAAAATCCAAGGCCAAGATATATCAGAGCACCAAGGAGCATAATAGAGAAATTATGAGCACCCAATGGTGCCAACAACCAATTACACTACATACCAAGTTAATTGAAAGGTCTATGTTTAAATAAGAAATGCAAGACATTATAACTTTGTTGAGAAAAGTATCTGGTTTGAGAGATGCAAGCAAATTCGAACCTTGGATTTTTGTGATAATATCTCGAATGATAGAGGATCTTGTGGAGTTGCATTGGGAAAAAATGATAAACAAAAAACTACATGAACAAATTACTACATTCTCCAAAACCAATTGTCATATGTTATTTACTCCTATGTTATGAGAGCCAGTAAACAAGTGTTAAAATAGATTAGTACTCTAGGAATGCAAGTTGGCAATAGTTTGATATGCACACATTTACCCTAAATCAATGTTCACATGTATAAAGATGATTATATAAAATTTGATGATTTGTTCTCCATGAAATTGGTGAGAACAATGGAAGGTGATAAATCCAAGAGATTGTCCCTGGAAGCACAAAGTGCCATTCAGCCTATGGGAGGCTAGCACATATTGTTCCCAACTTATTCCTACATTAGAGTGGAGGGATTTAATAGACACCCATTTATGTTGCCTAGGTATCCTAAAAATAAAATTATTTTATTGGAGTTAGTGAGACAGATAAAACCATCTCAGGCTCTTTACACACATGCTCACAAAAGGGCCTCTTTTAAAGTTTAGATCACAATAGTAAATTATAAGTGTAGTGCAATTAGATTAGCTAATTTGTGTGAAGAAGAGTTGAGGACCTACCATTTTGAAGAATATCCACTCTAGAGAGTGTACAATGATACTGAAGGAAATATTGAAAGAAATATAGCTGGTTATCATGCTCATGTGCCTCATTTAGAAGATTATTGGCTTAACTGTGAAGATGAGCATGTGGTGAGAAGAAGAAAGTATGAAAGAATGACTTTAGGATTTGCTCGGATGCTCAATCTTTATGACATCCCAGACCAATTGGAAGAAAATGATGATTAGGGGCTAAACCAATTTTAAAATGATGATAGGGTATATGATGAAGACATGACATCAATTGATGACTTTACTAAACCAATCCTAAGGTATAATCAACACTGGATTAATGATTTTTGCAAAAGTTTGAGAGAAAGAGTAATTGAACCAATCTTCTTAGAAGATAAAAGAAGAAAACAAAGAGATGAAACTACTTTTGAAAGTGGAGAGCCTACCAAGAAGAAAATAAATACTAGCAAGGCTACTCCAAGTGTTGAAATTGAAGAAAGAATACTTGAAGCAATAAGACAAGAAGTTACCATAAAACCATCTGATAAATAGAAAGATGTATAGACAGGTAAAGATAAATCAAAAGAAAGACCTAAGGGTGCATCTTCCTCTATAGCTAGACCCAAAACAAGAGTAACTATTGATGAAGGAACATAAGGAACAGGGAATGTTGGTATGCAAACCAAGTCTGCATCTCAAAGAGTTGTAGCATTATTTACTTCTCCCCCTTCTGTTAATGTGGCCAATATGAAGCAAGCACTAGGTGGGACTCCTATAGCTTTAGAAAAAATTTCTAAAGAAGATGGAGCAAAAATTAAGGAACAAGTAGATAAATGGGGTGCTATGTGGGAGAAAGTACAAGAGAAGAAGTCTAAATATATGCCCATGGTACACCCAGTGGTAGAAGAAATTTAGGATATGAGTTCTAATCTCATAAATATTGAAGAAGAAAAATTTATTCAAGGAACTCTCATCTCAGAGGAAGGAAACCCTAACATACTTTAAATGGAAAAAGGGGAAAATGTAGAGAAGAATCATATTAATGAAAGAGTTGTTGAAGAAACTCTTGATTCCCAACCTTCTGTATGGGAATGTGCAAAATGTTAATAAACACTCACAAGTCTTTGAAGAATTAGATAAAGGTCATGATGAAACTGAAATTGAAACTAAAATTCTAGAAGAAGTTACACAGTTTGTAAGAGATGGAACTGAAAATGAAGAGAATCCTGGTGTAGGATTAAATGAAGATAACTTTTAGAGAGATGAATCAAAAAAATTGCATAGATAGGAAAATATAGGTCTCTAAATAGAGGAGGCAGTGTCAAACCCTGTTAATCCCGAATCTATACCAGATATTGTTAAATAAGTCCCCATTTAAGAAAATATTGCAAGTCAAAGAGAAGAAGTTCCTAAAACAAGTAATAAATAGGGACAAGAAAATGTTACATAGGTACAACAAGATGATGATACACTTGGTTGGTTAATCAGAGAATTAGCTTCTCTAATGGAAGTGGAAATATTACCTCTAAATCTCAATAATTTTATGTAAGAAACTTAAGTACTTCTAAACCTAGGTATAGAGCGAATACAAATCATGTCATACAAAGAAATGTATATGGTAATAGAACTATTCTAATAGCCACTCCAACAATTGATAAGGGAAAACATGAGATAACACCTAAGGAGTATATGATCACAAGTGTTAATCCTAGACACTCAACTTGGCAGCAAGAATTGGATGAAATAAAAGTAAATTTAAATGCCACTTTTGCTAGAGTACAAAAATATAAACAAAAAAGAGAGAATTAAAGGAATGGGTTGCTACTTTGGAACACTTAATTAAGTCATTAACTTTGTGTGGTCAAGAACAAGTGGAACTACCCCAACATCTGGTTTTAGTGTCACAAGTGCAACTGGATTCCATTGTTGTAGTTCGTCATAAGATGAATATATTTGAAGAATGGATTGAATATTGGGTAAAGAAAGGACATGAATTTATTACAGATGGAAGAATATAGTACAAGGGAGCATATAATTGTTCAGAGAAATTGAAAAGATTTAAAGATGAATGTAAATTTTCCCAATAATAGGTCATATATGAAAGGTGAAATATTGAAATTCTCATATAGTCAGACATCCAAGAGTTAATATAGAATAATGTAATATGAGGGCATGAAGCCTCATTGCCAAGAAAATGGAATAAATAGTTGAAATGGGAAAGTGACATGATAATACAATGCATTGAAGGATTTGAAAGAGTCACAAATGAGTGCAGAAGACTAATTAGTGAAAATCAAGAATTTATTGCAATATTGACACATCAAGGCTTTGATCCTCAAACAATGGGACAAGAGGGGAAGGAAGCCAAAGCTTTCAAAGAATGGATAGAAAGGATAAATAAAGATCTTATTCAATTGATAACATTAGAGGTTATTGACAAAATAATATAGTGTAGAAATATTATACTCAGTTATGAAGCAGACAAAGCACAAAATAATGACATCATACTTCAAGCAAATGAAGAATATACCAGGCTCAAACTCACTTGGAGAGAAATATGAAGAATTTGAAAAGAATGCAAACATCAAGTATTAAGTTCTTTTCGAGAGTATCAATTAAAGAAGGAAGGAATAATCTCAGAGCCCAAGTCATGAGAAAATATGGAAATAACCGAATACCAGATACTGAAAATATGATGTTCATATTTTGTTTTAATTTAAAATTTGTAGGTTGATCCTAGTCTCGGTACATGTTTCTCATTCCATAATTTTGAAAGGAAGCTGGTAGGATTGATGGAGATAAAGTGTTTGTACTGAACTATGTAGAAAAGTGTTGCTACAAATAAAGTCAAAGCTTTGACTTATTCTAGAATATTCTTGATGATAGTCGGCACATGCCATGTGACACATTTTAATTGGTTGTTTTTTATTCTTTGGATAAAATTTTAAGTTGGACTTCTGAGTGCCTTGTTTCTATAAAAGGCCATTTCTTCCCATATTTTTATTTTAAGTTTAGAATTTCTGGATGTCGGACGAGCAAAAGCTTATTTTAAGTTTCATTCTTTTTTCCTATTTTTTGAACCATTCTAGCATAAAAATATGTATGCACGTAGACATTAATTTGAAATCAAAGCTTTATGGATAGCTACCTATCTAAGTATCTTTTGTAGCTGGTTTTGTAAGCTCGGCCAAACAAGATTGTATGCTACTCTTTTAAGGGTGCATACAAAACCTACTTAGTGTCCATAAATAGAACCCTCTCTCTTTAAATGCTTACACCATTTTATACATAGTTGTGAATCAATCTAGTGAAATATAAAGTAGTTTACTCTATTTTGATTAATTATTTTTGGCATCCATGGAGAATAACTATGAGAAACTTTTATTTTTTAGTATTTTTTATATTTTTGTTTTAGAATAGATGTTATATTTTTGTAAATTTTCCAAGAAAAAATATAAGTGAATGGAAACAAATTTTTTGAAAATCTTTTAATTTCAATGAATTTGTTGAATGCTTAATGCTAAATATAATTAAGTGGTAGTAAGAATTTATGATTTCTCATGAAATATTATATTGGATCTTTCAATTTCATGATGTTATTTGATAATGAAAATGAAGTTTTATGTGAAATGTTTTTAATTCTTAGCAAAGGTAGAAATAACCATAGTCCCCTTGAGAATAACAACAATTATCACATCATTACTCAAGAGCGACCCTAGTACAACAATGACCTAGTTATCGAAGACTTGGGATTGAACGAAAGCCAATATTTGCTCTAAATGGAGAATTTCCCCTTAGGTTGTCTTTGTTCCACATCTTTTAGGAAGGATAGGCTTTTCGCAGTCTTATTTGTGGAGATTTTATTTGATCTATTTACTACAAGTAAAACTATTGTCAATAGGAACCACAACTTGTTGCAAGGTAGTTTGAAGTATGGTATGATAATTAGGTGAATTTAGAATTAGATCCCATAGTGATATTTTTTCAAGAGTATTCTTAAGCTGTTCAACAAGATCATACTCCTTCCCACTATTTGAAGGAAAACAAGGAACACTAGGTAAGATGGGTTGAAGCAATGGGAGAGAGGTTGGAGTTGTTTATTTTGGTTTTGGATAATTTCTAGTGTTATATGTATGAGCAATAGTATTATAACATGATTGTTGTGAAACATTATTCTTAGATGGTTCAAGGGTGAAAATGGGTTTGTTTTGAGTTTGAGGTTGGATCACATCGACTTCTCTTTGTTTTGGTTTGTTACGAAAAGCCTTAGTGGATGATCTTTGTGAGATTAATTCCTCAAGGGATTCATCTAACATGTAAAATTCATCACTACTAAAAGGCTTGAGGATTAGCTTAGCTTGCAAAAAGATATTTGACATACTTAGATAATTATGCTTTCTCTAAGTGGTTCATCAGTTTATAGGTGGTTTTGGTTTTATTTTCTAATCAATTCAAAATGTAATATAATCTTATTGAACTATGAACAAATTCTAGAAATGGAAATTACAATAATATAATTTTATTCACAATTTTAACTAAAACTAAGTTAAGCTAGATCCAATGAAATGCATGAAACTAAAACTCAATAAACTGAAATAAAGTTCTAACAACAATAAAAAAAATCATAGAAACAAAGTTTTAATGTTGTAAAATGTAGTTTCAAACTACCATGGGACTAAATCACCTAGAGGGGCATATGATTCTAAGCTAGGGTTTTTTAGGGATTCAAATGCTAATAAATAGTCAACAAAAAATACCCAAAAATTAGGTAAAGCAACCTACACTAGGACTAAATAACCTAGAGGGGCATATGAGTCTCAGATTAGGGTTTTGGCACTAATTTCAACAAATTATAAGTGAATGCTAAGTTTTCTGATTTGTATGATGTCTAGACTAATGGAAACTATAGATTTCAAGTGAATTTGAATGATGTAAGATGCAAAAAAGCAACCTATATGTACTTTTACTAATGCAATATTTTGAAACCCTAGATGCAAATTAACTAATGCAAGACCTAATGCAAAGTTAATGAAGGCTAGATCTAGGAATATGATGCACTCCAAATCAGAAGAAAGGTGTTTGAAAGGCTAGGCTCACCAAAATGAAATGATGAAAATAGGGGGGATGTATCTTTTGGGAGATTGAACACCTAATATTTTAGGACCTTTCCACCTATTTCCTCAAGTTCATTCTGTTAGCTCTCAAAAATGTAGGTGGAGTGCCTCAAGAGGCTGCCAAACTCTTGATATGTTTTAGGGTAATAGACAAGGTCAGATGCTTTAGACCTTCTACTCTTCAGGTGTTGTTGGACCTAGGTGGGTGAACCTATATGAGTGAAGTAGACTTTAGCTTTATGATTATTTCTTCGAAGTTCTTTACCCACAATGGCAGATGGAGGTGGAAAAATAAAACTAAATTTGGTATAAAATGTATGGCAATATTCAAGACTAAAGCTTAATATGTTCAGTTAACAGATGTAAAGAAAATGAGTGAATCTAAATCCTGAGAAATGTAGAGACTAGTACCTTATTGGGTATGTGGAGTCAAATGAAATAGAAATGGGCAACTTCTTTCTAGAAAACACTCAAATTGTTGGCATATGTTTTGTTTATAACTTGCATAAACATGCAAGATTGTGATTGCTAAGCTCTTCTTAATAATCTAGATGAATTTCCCTGATTACTATGATCAACCAAAAGGATTTAATCTTTTCTTGAAAGAACCAATCAATTAACCACACAAATACAACAAATGTGCATTGATAAATTGAATATAAACTTGTTATATCAATTTAAACAACCAGAAAGCATAAATTTTGGAGACAACTTAACAATAATTTCAATAAAATCAACAGACAATTGACACCAAAAATGAGCTATGACATCAACTGATTCTCACTAAAATCTCTATTTTTAAATCATGCATCATAGTCCCTGTTTTGCGGAAATTATATTCCTATCCTACTTACTAATCAAAAATCTCTACTCTTCTCTTTTTACAATTAAGAATGAATATTTATACATCTGCATCTAAAAAGACGCATGGCTTCACATTCACATGTCGGCCAACAGTATTCGGGCTTTTGTTAACATTCGCTGAAGACTCACCGAGACATTCTGTAGTCATACTAATCCTCAACATTACACCGACACTCATCATGTGTATCATTGTGAAGTCATGTTGTCTTATCGACACTTTGAGTTTAACTGATGAATGTCCATTCATCCCATGTGCTTCGTTGTGACATTCTAATGTCAGGGAGACATTTCATAGATCATATTATGTCCTACCTAAAGTTGTCCTTCCATCTTGTGTGTCATTGAGACAATTCATAGTCAGGGAAAGGTTTCATAGAACACCTTGTGTCTTACCAAAAATATCCTTAAGTTCATATTTTTTTGCTGTGAAAATATCTCTCTTACCGATGAAACAATATGTCAGCGTGACATTTAGATCGACAAGACTAGAAGACCACACTCTAAAAGCCATTGATACAATTCCTTTGTGCTTTGTCAGTGAGACCAGAAGCATTCGGTGAGACCTCACACTGATAGAATCCTTTTTTATTTTATTGGTGAGACCCGATGCACTCGCCAAGACCTTACTCTGAATACCCTTTAGTCATATTGATATGTTGGCTTTACCACCAGTCGACAAGACACCACAAATTCACTGAGACCTCATATCAAATACCTTTAGTCTGGCTGAAATGTTTGCTTGGACCCTGATAGTTGATGAGACATAAAGGGTTCGCTATGACATTACTCCGATGAAAGATATTTCACCGATATGTTCCTTTTGTCACTGGTCGATAAGACAATAAGACTTCGCCAAGACCTTACCCTGAAGAAGACTCTCTTGCTGATGAGAAACCTTTAGTCGCCGAAACAATGATCAATGTCTTGCCGAAAGGTGCATGTATATGAATTCCAATTGTCGTGACATCCCTGAGGTCTTGTTGATAGGAAACAATAGATGTATATTAACAAGAATACATTATGGGTAGGGGAGACCTTGATAATCTCATGCCGATATGGACCATTATGTAAAATACTCAGACCTAGATGGATTTTATGGGATAAAAATGGGAAAAATGTGAGCAAAATATTGTGAGAAGAGGCCCTATGCATATTATGAGGACTCGATTGGAAACTCAGGGGTATGAAAAAATATGTAAAATTATCATAATTTTATAGTTCTAATAGATTCAAGGAAACCTTAGATATCTCAATCCAAGGATGAAAATGAGGGAAAGAGATATACAATAAGGTGCTCAAGGGTGTGATTAAATATAATAAGATATTTTACCACCAAGCAAGAGATTAGAAAGACAAAGGATATAAATGATATGTAAGACCTAACTATTATGACCTAGGAATGAACTCATATCAAAACTATAAATTGGAGATAAATAGAGCTGCACTTGGAACTTGAAGAAGCTTGGAACATGGTATGAAATCTTAAAAATATAACTTTTAATGATCATTGGGACTCATACCCCAGGTTGGGCGAATCGGTCCTAGATTAGGTTTTTTGGGTAGAAACTAGAATCTAGCAGTGACAAGTTTGAATCCTCCAAAATCTAGAAAAAGTGTTATACTAGGACTCATACGGGTATGTGCAGGATCATGATGGACCAAAAAGTGGCAATATGATGGGTATGTGGCTGATGACCTTTTTTAACCCAACATTGATGAAACGATAAGAGTTTTTAAAGAAGATTCTTAGCTTTCCACCAATATAAATTATGCTTTAATTTGAATTTAATAAGTAATTATTATTCATTTTCTATTTAAATTATGACTAAAGTCCTGATTGATAGATTGATTGAAAAACATCTATGGCTTTCAAATGATATCACATTTTTTGAATCCAAAACATGTGTCATGTTCTATGCTTCACATACTATAGGATTAAAAAAACAAAAATTGAATTTCATGAAGTTTTTACCAAGTTAAGGTGGTCAGACATATGAGTTGTTTATATTTTTTGAAAGTTGTAATAAAAAATTCATAATTAATTATTTACATTGAAAAAAAATACAAAAAAATACGTATCACATCGGGGCATGAGTCCTCTACTTATATCTAAAATATTATAAATTTTTTTTATCATTTTATTGTGGTTAGGGTGGTTAGACAGACACCTACTTCTTATTTGCCCCGAAATTTAAGTACTCTGCATTGAAATTTCAAATTTTCACCTAGAAATAGATTTTTTAAAACAAACCTAGTAGTTTAAAAACTACATTCAATTTTCTACAAATTATATTCTTACATATTTTTGAAATAATATAGATAACTTATTCAATTTTTTACATCAAGTTTCCTAACTTTGATTTTTTTGCCACTTAAGGGCCTATTTTTTCCATGATGATCCTACACATACCCATACACCACAAGTGGCGTATCAGTTGCATTCCACTTTTTTGAAAATTCAATATTTGAATCTATTCTCCTATCTCTACTCTTCCTCCCCAAATTCATTTTTGGACCTGTGCCTAATAAAATTCCTACAAATTAGAATATTGTATTGATTTTATTATGGGGAGTTCGCCTTAGTCAAACCCCTAGTTTGGTAATTAAACATTGATAGAAGTAATTAATTTTGAAAGTAAATTTGAATGCAAATCCTAATCTTAAGTGCATATAATATTAGGAGATCTAGGGTACAATGAAACCCTATCCTGTGTTAGAATAAGATGCATGAACGAATCATAACAATGATGAATCACTTTGGGAGATCTCTAATCACCCTAATAATTCATAGTGATGCATGTACCTTCCTTTTGGGTAAAATTAGAGTGATAATGGAGGATGGAATCACTTAGGAAACAAGTCATTAGGCTTAGTTTGATGGTTAGTTGCATCTCCCTAATCTATAATCCATAATGATTCTCCATAAGAAACCATCATCAATCATTGAAAATGCTAGATCTTTGATGAAAGTGAGATTGAAGACCTACAAAAACACTATTATGCTACTCTAAGACTTCAACTTTTCTTTCTACTTGCTCTTTAATTCTCTTGTGAGAGAATTCTTGAGTGCTCAAGTTGATATTATGAATGCTTAGGATTTCTTAGGTGAAATATTAATCTAAAACCATAGTTATCTAGACACCAATTTTGGGTGTCCAAGAGTTGTCTAGCACTTCTAGGGTACTTCACCTAAAAGGAGAGAAATAGACCCAAAATGCTAATTTCCACTCAAATTTAATGTAATGATGGACGCAATATTCCTAACTATGATGTCTAAATGCAGCAAAATGAAAAGGAAAGATGATTATTAATGTAAAACCTAAGAAATGCAAGTTGTTTTAAAACACATTATAATATGCAAAAAGATAAAGTGAATGCAATAAAGAAAAAAATAAAGATGTTAAAATAAAATTGTGTACCCAAAGATTGATGAAGAGAAAAATGGAGATTGCAAAGAACTCTAAAATTCTAGAAACTTTAATTTTTTTATCCAAATGGGAAACTTACGCCAAGCTGGGTGACTTAATCCCAGATCATGGAAATTGTCCAAGAAGTTGTTTTTGCCAGATGGGCATCTAAAACTACAAAAATATCTAAAAAATTAGTGCAGTGGGACTAAGTGGCCACTATTGGTGACTTAGTCCACTTAGGATTTTCTACAAATCTGAAAGTGGAAATGGAAGCCCATAGTCTGCACTCTATTTTCTGATGAAAACCTGGATCTAAATCTACAAAAATCCCTACAAAATAGAGTATAAATTGATTTCTAATGGGGTATTTTCCTTAGTAAAACCCATAGTTGGTATTTAAACCTTGGAAGAGATAAAATCTACATAAAACCCTAGCCCTAAGTGTGTCTAAGACTAGGAAGTCTAAAAATAAGATGTAACCCTATTCTAATGTGCAAGAATAAGATGCATAAATAGATTTAGAACAATGCAAGACTCACTATAAGAGACATTAAATAACATTAGAAATGAATTCAAATGACATGGAAACCTTCCTTAGGTTAAATATAGAGAGAAAATGGATGATGGAATCACTTTGAAAACAAGTCTTAAGGCTTGATTTGATGGCTAGTTGCATCTCCTCAACCTAGAATTCTCCATGATTCACCATAGGAATCCATGATCAACCATTTTCAATGTATGATATTGAACATAAAGGGAGCATGAAGACCTAAAAAAATGATAGCTTGCTTCCCTAAAGCTTCAACTTTGCTGTAGATAAACTAATGAGACTTCTTGTGAAAGATATTTGATTCTTGAACCTTGATCTTGTTTGATGAAAAAAATGACTTAATCCCTTGAAAAATGACCTAGAAACATGTATTTATATGCATTAACACCAAATTATTCATTATTTTAACTTTATATGCCAACATCCATCAAGAATTTGAATTAAGTTGGTGATTTTCCTGCTCAAAAGTGAAAAATACCTCAAAAGGGATTTAGTCGCCATGTTGGGTGACTTAGTCCCACTAGGGATTTTTGAGGTGGGTTTTATAAAATCTGTGTGGTTTGAATGTTTCTTGTTGGGACTTGTATTATTTGTGAGTGGAATAGGCCTTAAAGTCAAAAATCGTAGGCATTAGGGGCCTATAAATGCAATTTTTAAGGTGTGATTAATACAAAGTGTCTTAAATAGGACCAAATTAATCATAAAATTGTCTCTTTATTCAAGAGTATAAAATTTTTGGTGACACATTAATCCCCCAGTCTAGCACCCATATGACTCTATGTACATATGTAAGCTAAAGGATTCTAAAGAATACACTTTACTATAAAAGGGTGCTCATTGAAAAGATGGGAGAATGAAGCCCCTAGTGTAGTTATCTACAAAACCACAACATTAGGAACCACATCTTGCAACACAAATTCATTAATTGTCCAAAAATACTTTTACCTAACTTCTAGAAATCAAATTTGAGGGTAGATGTATGCCCCTCCAATTTTTTATTCCTTTATAGAGGTGGAATCAAGGTAGCAATCTAGCCTCATCAAATAAGAGACATCATATCGAAGGACATTTACAAGTACCAGTCCACATAATGATAGATAATTTATTATTTTAGGTGTGGAATCATGATTCCAATGCATTAAACAACATCAAAAATGGAGTTTTGTAGCACCTATAATGATGTTTTGAATAAAAAGTACTTTATTAACTCTTAAGAAATGAAAAACCCTAATTTGATGTGTAAGAGTAAAAATAATGAAGAGTTAAAAGAGAAAGTGAAGTATTTGGTCACTTACTATTTTATTTTACCTTTTTTTAGCATGAGAGTGATGAGTGAGATGGAAATATTTTGAGTAGATAAGATTATAGGCCTACATGATTGGACATTCTTTAGGACTAGGTGATATATAATGAGTATCATCACAAGGTGAGTTGATTCTACTATTTGTGCTTTGTGTCTCTATAATTATTTAATTATTTTTATTCATATCTAGGTTAATTAGGATCTTGGAAGAAAAAAAAGTTCACAAAGTCTCCCCTTTTTTTGCAAAGTGTCCCTTTTGTTTGCAAAGTGTCTCATTTCTTTGCAAAGTGTCCCATTTCTTTGTGAAGTGTCCCATTTATGTGTGAAGTGTCCCAAAAGGGTTCTAAAGTGTCTAGGGACTTTTGGAAAGAACACTAGATGAAATTTAGTACACTTGCATGGTCAATAATGTAAAAATTAGATGATTTTTAGAGCATATTTTTGTGATTTTGATAAGTACCCACCTAATCGCGACAACGAATAGGGGAGACAACTGAGCTTCTTAAGATATCTAGCCCCATCACTTTCAACAAGGGAGATAGAGCACCTTCAAGCTATAGGAATCTATTGGGCGTACCTCATTCCTCTCATGCGGTACCACAATGAGATGTTGATTGTTCTTTGTGAGTGTTGGGATGTGGATACATGCACATTCCACTTGCCTACAAGAGAGATGATGATCACCCTAGAGGATGTACAATGTATTCTCTATGTTCTAATTCAGGGAGAGCAAGTACATTTTAAGAGAGATCATACCTTCCACAAGCAGAAGTCGGATATATAGTATTTTTTAGGTGGTCTAGTACATGATTATTAGGTGAGAGGGTGGATAGACCTATCCATGCTACTATATTCATAGGCACCAGTGGTTATGCGGATTATGATGCATACTGTAGCACTAGTTCTTGTCCTTGATGGGAGGGTAGTGCACCTCGAGGGAGGACTAGTCAATTTGAATCAAGGGATGGCATACTATTCAACAGGATTAAACATAATAGCTACCCAGATGTGTGACATTGATAGGTTCCTTAAGGGGTGTACCATCTAGTTTTGTTAAGAAATATGCACCAGATCCAAAGATTTTTTCGACTATATATGGTCCTAACCAATTAGGAATAAATTTTCCTTGTTCATTTGGGTCAACATTGACCTTATGCTAGTTGTGAGATAGAACTAAGTCACCCTTGTGGAATGTGTGAGGGATAATGTTGAGATTATAATTGTGTTGTTTCCATTTGTAATAATCTTGGAGATGCTTAAGAGCATTAATGTTCTATTCATCGAGTATTTCAAGCTAATGTAATCTTTCTGCCTTATAAGTGTTGTTATCAACAAGACCTAGAAAAAAAATCCATAATGTTAGGATTTCTAACTCTAAGGGCATGATTTCCTTTATACCATAAACAAGGCTATAATGTGTGGCTCTAGTGGAGGATCGAACACTTGTGTGATAAGCCCAAAGCGCATAGTGGAATTGTGTGTGCTAGTCCCGATGATTATTATTAACAATTTTCCTCAAAATTAGTTCAGGGAATTTATTAGTTGATTCAACTTGACCATTAGATTGTGGGTAATAAGGTGTTGAAAAATGATGTTGGATATTAAAGGTCTCCAAGAATTTCTTCACATCATTATTCTTAAATGGTGTAGCATTATCAGAAACTAATGTGGAAGGGATTCCAAAGCAAGCAATAATGTGCTCTAGGACAAAATGACATATTACTTTAGCTATTGTAGAGCGAAGATGAATAGCCTCTACCCATTTCGTGAAATAATTAGTTGTAGTGATGATAAAATTATGTCCAACAGAAGATGGTGGTGAGATTTTTCCAATTATATCTAGCCCCCATATAGAGAACAACCAAATAGGGATTTGGGCATGGATCTTAGAAGTAGGAGCATGAAGCAAATGGCTATTTTCTTGGCATTTGTGATATCGATTAACATATGCATAACATTATTTTTCCATATTTTTCCAGTAGTAGCTCATATGAATGAGTTTTTATGCTAGGGTATTTGCTCCAAAATGACCTCCACAACTACCTACATGAGCCTACTCAAGTTCCATATTCATTTCACAATCCTTAAGAATTCTAAATAAAATTCCATCAAAGGACCTTCTATATAACACATCGAAAAGAATTATGTACTTGGTGGCTAATTGTTTTAAATGATATCGAGCATTGTTTGTTATAGGTTTTGGAATGGTACCATCTATTATCTAATTATATATGGCATCATACCATTGAATCAAATCATCCTTGGTTGTTGGGTATGTGCAGGATCATGATGGGCCAAAAAGTGGCAATGTGATGGGTATGTGGCTAACGACTTTTTTTAACCCAAAATTGATGAAACGAAAAAGGTTTTTAAAGGAGATTCTAGGTTTTCCAGCAATATAAATTATGGTTTACTTTGAATTTAATGAGTAATTATTATTTATTTTCTATTCAAATTACGACTAAAGTCCTAATTAATAGACTGAACTGAAAAAATCTATAGCTTTCAAATGGTATCACATTTTTTGAATCAAAACATGTGTAACATTCTATGCTTATACTATATGGATTACAAAATAAAAATTGAATTTCATGAAGTTTTTACCAAGTTAAGGTGGTCAAACATATGAGTTTTTTTATATTTTTTTAAAAGTTGTAATAAAAAATTCATAATTAATTATTTACTTGGAAAAAAATTACAAACAAATATGCATCACATCAGGACATGAGTCCTCTACTTGTATCTAAAATATTATAAAAAAATATTATCATTTTATTGTGGTCAGGGTGGTCAGTTAGACACCTAGTTCTTATTTTTCCCTGAAATTTAAGTACTACTACATTGAAATTTCAAATTTTCACCTAATAGATTTCTCTTTTTTTAAAGCAAACCTAGTAGTTTAGAAACTACATTCAATTTTCTACAGATTCTATTCTTACATATTTTTGAAATAATATAGATAACCTATTCAAATTTTTACATCAAGATGACTAACTTTGATTTTCCTTATTTTTTTGCCACTTAAGGGCCTATTTTTTCCATGATGATCCTGCACATACCTTGTTTTTAATGTTTCTATAGCTTTATCATTAATTGAAGGTTTCATGATTGGATGAATAGTGACTAAAACATCCTTTAAAGGATCTAGAGGAGATATAAGAGAAGCAATACTCACCATTGCATCTGTGTGCCAATTATCTTTTCATGGGATGTTATCAATGGTGAAAGAGTCAAATCATGCCAACAAGGTCATTGTAATATCCTTATATTTTGATAATTTATCATGTTTAGCTTGAAATACTACATTTATTTGTTTGTTCACTAATTGCAAATTAGAAAAGATCTTAATATTTTTTATTCCCATGATTAAAGTAGCATGTAATCCACCAATTAAGGCCTCATATTCAACATTGTTATTTATACGTAGGAAATTCAATCAATACAACAAGGGAATAAGCTTCCCTTCAGGTGAAACAAATATTACTCTAGCACCAGAGCTTGTCCTACACTTGGATCCATCAAAATATAATTCCCATGTAGAAACCTTAATTGTCAACACACTATCATCAGGGAAAGATGTTTGAGAGGATCAAATTTTGTGATGACTTGTATTTATGGATTTAGTAAATAATGTCACAACATACTAGTAGAAAATAGAAGAGCTAAACATTGTTTTTCAATCAGAGTTTATTGTGTTTGATAATCAATTAAAGTTTGACTAATGTAATAAGCAAGATGTTCTTTACCATTATCATCACGTTGAGCCAACAATGCTACAAGATAATGAGTTGATGCAGCTATATAAAGGATGAATGGTTTGTTTGGCACAGTGAGTTGTAAAACCAGTAGAGTTGCAAGTATTCCTTCAAACTCTCAAAGGCATATTTACAATCATCATTCCAATCAAAATGAACATCCTTCTTGAGATGTTTGAAAGGGAGTGTCCAATCAGCTAAGGAGGTGACAAAATGATGAAAGGCTTGAATTCTTCCTTGTAACATGCACAATTGAGAAATGTTCCTAGGAGGTGGAATGTTTATGATAGCATCAATTTTATTTGTGTCCACATCAATGCCTCAGTGAGATATGATAAACCCTAAGAGTTTTCCACTATCTACTCTAAAGACACACTTTTTCGGATTTAGTCTCATGTTGTATTTATGCATTTGTTCAAAGATTTTTCAAAGGACATTCACATTTTCTTGTTGTGTTAAGGATTTGGAAAGGATGTCATCAACATAATCTTCAAGGTTGTGTGTATGTAATCATGAAATATAAATGTCATTACTCATTGATAAGTTGTTCCTACATTATTTAATCCAAAAGGCATCATAACCTAACAAAACATTACCCAAATAATTGTAAATGATGTCTTGTATTGATCTTGTGGGTTAATGAAGACTTGATTGTAACTAGAAATCAATCCATGAATGACAACAAAGCATGTCTCGTAGTTGAATCCATGATCATGTCAATATTAGGAAGGGGAAAATTATCCTTTAACAGGGCTTTATTCAAGTCATGAAAATCCATACATATCCTAATATGATAATCAGGTTTAGCAACAACAACAATATTTGAGATCCAAGGAGAATAATCAATAGGTTGAATGAAACCTATGTTAAGGAGTTTTCAAAGTTCTCCATTAACATGCAAGGCTATCTTAGAATTCATTTTTGTATCTTTTTTCAAATTGGCTTAGTGTTTCCAACAAGAAAAATGTTGTGTTACTATCTTTGGGTCTATTCATGTCATGTTTGAATATTTCCAAGAATTTTTTTAAGAAAATCATGCAAAAAGGTTGTAGTATCCTCTTGTTTTTCATCATCAACACACTTCCCAATCTTAATAACCTTTTCTTTATCACCTATGTCCATTGGTATATTAATTGTATCTCCTAATGGGAGCTCATTTGAATTAGAAAATTCAAGATCATATGGTTCCATGCTCGTGTTTGTCTCATTAATATCAATGAATTTATGTTGGGTATGATGGAACTTTTAAAATTTTTGAGGAATTTTCTCTTTGTCTCATAGGCTTAGTATCCATTCTAAAACCTTATCCCCATGAATGAGTGGGGTTTTGTGTACAATATCATGAAAACATTGTAATTTGAGGTTGACCAACTCCATCGGTCATTGATCTCTTAATTCATTTCTTTAGCCATCCAACACATCAGTTTACCGGCCCCGTCAGCTCAAAGCACTAGTTATCAAGTCTTTCATCGAGTTAAACCATTTTCGTAAGTCAGGTTCTAAATTTGATTTGGTGACTTAAGCTTAAGTTATTAGCCCTTAATCGTCATATCGTTGTCAACTAAACCAAGTATTTTCCATTTAATGCTAACACTGTATGAAGTGTAGGTTTCAAGATTCAATGATCTAGGAGGAGATTTGAGTTGTACCCCACCATCCCATAGGAATTAAGTGCCAACAAGTTAAAAATAGTAAGGTTGGAAAAAAGTGGATGCATGTCCCTATGCAATCATGAGGTCCACTCCCCACTATAGTACTGATGGCCTGGCATCTTCAATGAACGACCAAGATTAAGTCTATGTAATGATCTTCATTATTCTTTGTTGGCTTGCTGGGCTAAGTTAGGGATGGTTAAAACTAGCTAGATTAGCAAGATCTTAACACTTGTATCGATCTATTTAGTTTGTGGAGCTTGCACACTGTGAAGATATCATCTGACATGGATGAACATTATTGGTTGTGGACACTTCAACAAAGCACTGTTAGAAGTCGAAGATGGTCAAACTCAGGCCAACCATTTGATTAGCCACCTAGGGAGAAGATCGAAAGATAATATTCAAAGTTGGTGAACAACACGTGATGGTTGTTTTACTCTATGCAACTAGCCCATATTAATGGCCAACCTTCTACAGAGTGATCAAGTTTATCTCAATTCATGTGGAGATGCAAATGCTGGTAATCATGAAATGTGATCTATGAATTTCCATGCAGTGGGAAATTAAATGGTGATAGTGCATATGACAATGAGTTTCCTAGATTATGCATGTGTACTAAACATAGATTGTGGGCATCATCACTTCACACAATAAATATAGAAGGATTAGCTACCATTCGTGTCATTCCCACTTAGCAGTTAAAAATTTTCTTGATTAAGACAAGGTGAGCTTCAACAATTGTCAAAAAAATAAAATGAGTGAACCAGTGAGGAGGTCTACTCGTCTGAGCTCTCAAAAGCTTGGTGCCAGTGTGCCAAAAGCTTCCTTTACTATCAAGGCCAACATCCCTACTAGCAAGACCAACCTTGCACCCACAAGGTGTAATCGTAGGTTACAATTTCAAAGCATGGTTGTAGAAAAGGAAGGTGACAAAGGAAAGAATCTAGTGTGGTATACTACTGGAGTGGAGAGAAAGGTAAGATATGGGTGTGTGATGTAGAGGGTCAGGGATCTTGAAAGAAATTCACCAAGTTACAAGAATATCAATGGTTCACTCACAACCTTTCAACTAGGCACCAACCTAGAGATAAGGCCTCAACTTTGCATTCATGACCTATTTGCTTCCCTTGTGGTTCCAAACAACTAAAATTATCTCAAAGGACTTAACCTAACTTGACTCAAATGGGTTTCAAGCCTTAACCCTCTGTTTTGAACAAAACTCACCTTTGCTCCACAACTAGCCTTCTAGCCCTATTAGGCCTTTGGTGAAGGATTCTTGACTTTTCCCTCAAACTCTTCAAATGAACCTCTAATATAAATATTGTTTCAGGTGTGGTTTGTGATGAAAAAAATCATGTCAACTCATAGGCATCACTTTTTTCATACAATCTTTCTTCAAACCCTCCTGTTTCCTCAAAATTAGGCCTAATTAGCCCTATTTTTCAAAGCAACCCCTCTTCAAATTTGTCCCCTGACCTTGAAACTCTCAACAATCTTCCAAAACATTCCAAAACCAAATATTTTCAGACTTTTAATCTTCTAGGCTACTCTTAACATGCCCAATTACAAAACCCTCCCTAAATTGGCTTAAAACTAGGGATTTTTGGTTCTAGGACTTCCAAACACTTCCAGGTCTTAAATTTTGACTTTTCACCATTAATTCATCATTGTACAACTACTGCAACTCAAAAATGTACCTCTTGTTAAGGCAGATTCTCCACTGCTATACCCTAGGGTCCATCTTCATGCCTTTTCCTTTGCTAATTCACTGTGCACATGTTAGTTTTCCTCTTCCCTGCACATTTATTTGTTAGTTTCTTCTAATACATGTCATATGTGATCCATTTGATATATTTTCAGTCATAATACTCTATGAAATGGATCATTCCTTCATTAAAAACTCTCAAAACAGAGCAAAATCTGTATTTTCCTGTAGACAGTCAGCAAAAAAATGCAAGAATTGATCTGTTTCCTTTATTATAACATGTGAAAGGTATCAAAGCTTGTAAATACAAACCCCTAAGGCATCCAAAAGCAGATAACTTCAATAGAAATCAATGAATCATCAAGAAAACATAGAAAATTGCTTGAAAACAGGAATTTTTGTTGAATTTTTTGAGGACAGTCCATACAAAGCTTTCACCAATCACCTAACCTCCATAAAAATGAAAATTTTAGGGTTATAAACCCATTCTCCAACTGATCCAATCGAATTGGATTTATTACAATGCTTTATTAACTCTAAAACACTCAAAACTCCCTTTCCTGCCTAAACTAAAATTCAAAAATTTGAAATTGCAAACTAGAAATTTATTAAAATCTATCACCTAAAAACCATTGGACCTTCAATATCCAAATTTATTTGACCAATATAAATCATTAGAACACTAATCAAACCCATAGAACATGATTTTCCCTTTACATTGCATTTTTAACCTAGATCCCTTATTAGGAACCTTAGAACTTTTAACATTCTCATTACATTTATTCATACCAAATGCCATTATAGGCTCCAATAGGTCATAATTGATGCTTTGACTTGTTTGAAAGGTCCTCCTGACACCTACACACTCTTGACTCTTGAAGTGCTCCTTGAAGGCCTTGGGTGCTCCTGCACCATTCTCCCCAGGAAAGAAAGAACTCTTGCCCCAAGAAGTGTCCCATGTGTTGCCACCAAAAGACCTTTTGCTCTCATGTTTTTTCATCTTCCAATGAGTAGGTATGTAGTCCCCCAAAGTCACTGTCTTCGTCTTCTACCAAACTGCATTCTTGACATTCATCATGTGAGAACAAAAATAGAGTCTGGTTTGTCCTCTTTGCTGCTTGATAACAGTAGGTTCTTGTGCCCTGCTCCTGCCCTCATTCCACTGTCTCCTTTGTGAAAGAACTCCACCATTATCACCCTCAATCATAGGGCATTCAATGCCTCCAACCCTGATACTGTCCAAATCCCACAAAGTCTTATTTGAAGGACTGTCCACTTCACAACCCTACTGCAACTTGTCTTTTTTCAGCTTACCAATGCCTTCCCCTGTTTCACCCTGCTTATTCACCTATAGACTCTTCTCAAAAAAAATCACAAAACTATCATTAGACTGCTCCAAAGGTAAAGGAACCAACTGATACCTAACATCTCCTTTGTGAACCAAATATGTGTTAAGAAATCCATCATGCAATGTCCTTCTAGCATACTGCCATGGCCTTCCCAAGATGATATGACCACAAGTCATTGGAATGACATCAAAAAGCACCCTATCATGATATGAGCCAATTGAAAAATCAACAAAATCTCTCTTACCAATCTCTACATGTTGTCCTTGAGTTACCTAAGTGGCTTTGTAGGGAGTTGGATGATCAAAAGTTTCAACCCCTAACTTGGTTATCATATCAAGTGAAAATAAATTGCTATGTGACCCTGAATCTATGAGCAATCTGCAGATCTTACCATGACTAAGACAATTTGTTTTGAAAATAGATACCTTTGGTTCTTGATGAAGTCTTTCTCCTTGCTTGATCATGAGAAACACACCATCATTCATAGGGTCTGCCATAAATGTTTTTGACTCCTCCTTCTTGTCTTCTTCTTCTTGTACCAAGTTAGCTCTCCTTTCTCTGCCCCTATCAACTTGTTCCCATTTAGGAAACTTGAAGGAAGGATGCCCTAGTTCATTGCAATTGAAACACCTACCTGTGAATGGTCCTCTACCTTGTCCAAATATGCCTCCTCCTCTAGGAGTGTATCCACCTCTTTGATCAGAAAATATCTCTTTGCCTTTGTCATTGCTGCTCTTATCATTACTGCCTTGTCCTTGCTCTCTATTACCTCTTCCCCTATTTGAACTACCTCCTCTTCGACCATTGCTTGATCTTTCTTGCTTCCCTTTTACCTTTTCTTTTGCTCTAATGGCCAATTGAAAACATTCTCCCAATGTCCTTGGCAATTGCAAACCAATCTCATCTTGTAGATTATACCTCAAGCCATTGATGTACCTGGCTATTTTCTCATCCTCTTCTTCATAACCTCCTCTGATACTAAGCTTGTGAAATTGCTCAGTATAGGACATAACATCCAAGTCCTTTTGCTTTAAATTCTGCCTCATCCTTCTCACATGAATGGTATGATCAGTTGGTAGGAACTGCTTCTTGACCAAACTCTTCATCCTTTCCCATGTAGAGACCTTTTCCGATCCTCTAGCCATCCTATCATTTTGGAAACTAGTCCACCATGTCAATGTTGTGCCTCTCAACTTGGTTTTAGCAAACTTAACCTTCCTCTCTTCATCCATCTCCTCAAATTCAAAGTAGTTTTATAAGGCATCAAGCCATCCCAAAACCTCCTCACTATCTATCTTCCCTTGATAGATAGGTGAGTCTATGTGACTATCCCTCCATGACCCTGGACTGCCTTCAACAATCTCAGTAATCTCCTTTCCTCAAGGTCCTCTGTCTCATCTGCTTGCTATTCCTGATTTACCCTCACATGCTCTTCTTCTTCATCATTTTTTTCTTGGTCTTCTTGTTCTTCTCTCCTCCTACTCCTCTTAAGGTTATTGATCCTTTCCTACATAGTGTCTCTCTCTCTTCTCCATTGCCTTTCTTCTCTTGCTCTTGCTACTTCTTGTTCCCTTCTTTCTCTTCTCTCCCTCTCCAAGATCTCCTTCAACTCTTCCAACTCACTTGCCAATTGGTTTTTTGGTGCCATTGCTATTTCTACAATCCCTAAAGGACCTACTCACTACTTTGATACCACTCTGATGCAGAGGGTCAGGGACCTTGAAAGAAATTCACCAAGTTACAAGAATATCAATGGTTCACTCACAACCTTTCAACTAGGCACCAACCTGGAGATAAGGCCTCAACTTTGCATTCATGACCTATTTGCTTCCCTTGTGGTTCCAAACAACTAAAATGATCTCAAAGGACTTAACCTAACTTGACTCAAATGGGTTTCAATCCCTAACCCTCTATTTTGAACAAAACTCACCTTTGCTCCACAACTAGCCTTCTAGCCCTATTAGGCCTTTGGCGAAGGATTCTTGACTTTTCCCTCAAACTTTGCAAATGAACCTCCAATATAAAGATTGTTTCAGGTGTGGTTTTTGATGACAAACATCATGTCAACTCCTAGGCATCACTTTTTTCATACAATCTTTCTTCAAACCCTGTTGTTTCCTCAAAATTAGGCCTAATTAGCCCTATTTTTCAAAGCAACCCCTCTTCAAATTTGTCCCATGACCTTGAAACTCTCAATAGTCTTCCAAAACATTCCCAAACCAAATATTTTCAAACTTTTAATCTTCTAGGTTACTCTTAACATGCCCAATTACAAAACCCTCCCTAAATTGGCTTAAAACTAGGGATTTTTGGTTCTAGGACTTCCAAACACTTCCAGGTCTTAAATTTTGACTTTTCACCATTAATTCATCATTTCTCAACTACTGCAACTCAAAAATGTACCTCTTGTTAAGGCAGATTCTCCACTGCTATACCCTAGGGTCCATCTTCATGCCTTTTCCTTTGCTAATTCACTGTGCACATGTTAGTTTTCCTCTTCCCTGCACATTTCTTTGTAAGTTTCTTATAATACATGTCATATGTGATCCATTTCATAGATGTTCAGTCATAATACTCCATGAAATGGATCATTCCTTCATTAAAAACTCTCAAAATAGAGCAAAATCTGTATTTTCCTGTAGACAGTCAGCAAAAACGTGCAAGAATTGATCGATTTCCTTTATCAGAACATGTGAAAGGTATCAAACCTTATAAACACAAACCCCTAAGGCATCCAAAAGTAGAAAAATTTAATAGAAATCAATCGATCATCAAGAAAACACAGAAAATTACTTGAAAATAGGATTTTTTGTTGAATTTTCTGAGGACAGTCCATACAAAGCTTTCACCAATCACCTAACCTCCGTAAAAATGAACATTTTAGGGTTATAAACCCATTCTCTAACTGATCCAACCGAATTGAATTGATTACAATGCTTTATTAACTCTAAAACACTCAAAACTCCCTTTCCCGCCTAAACTAAAATTCAAAAATTTGATATTGCAAACTAGAAATTTATTAAAATTTATCACCTAAAAACAATTGGACCTTCAATATCCAAATTTATTTGACCAATCTAAAGAATTAGAACACTAATCAAACCCCTAGAACATGATTTTCCCTTTACATTGCATTTTTAACCTAGATCCCTTATCAGGAACCTTAGAACTTTTAACATTCTCATTACATTTATTCATCCCAAATGCCATTATAGGCTCCAATAGGTCATAATTGATGCTTTGAATTTTTTGAAAGGTCATCCTGACCCCTACACACTCTAATCCTTGAAGTGCTCCTTGAAGGCCTTTGGTGCTCCTGCACTAGCGTGACTTGTTTTGATGCCAAAATTCTCCCATTGGCCTCACCAGCTACTCATCGGACAATGAGATAGAGATCAACTCCAACTATTGTTGGTATCTCACACTCTTGAGTCAAGGTCTACCCCCTAGTTAGGAGGTAATATCCATCTTTCCATTGGCAGCCAAAACTCCAAGCGAGCATACTGTTACTGTGTCATGCAATGAAAAGGATGAGGCAGAAGCTGAGGTTTCTTCTCCTCCTCTTGTGACAACTCAGAGCAGGCATTTATGTCATGGAATGGGCATTGGTAAGTGTGGGGTAACTAGTTGGTAAAGAGTTGTTGTGTGTGATGACAATTTTTTTGGTGTTGATAGCGCTTGTTGTGGTGGTGGTTTTGTGTTTGCATGCATGGCACATTTTAGTGTAGAATGTTGATTATGTGCCCCCATGGAAATATGGATGCCTGGTTTGTTATGGTGTGGATGACAACAAAGGGGATTTTAGCAACACTTTGTGTTTCCCCTTTCCGGTGGCAGTTACACTTTTGGTTTTCCCCATTTGTACCATATTCTCGCAGATTCAACACATGGGGAATTTTGAAATACATATGAAATGTAGGACGAAATTAAAATTTTGTATTTTTATTTGCATTTGAGCCTAAATCTTGTTGCTCCCTTGTTCTATAAAAGGGAATTCAGGGCTCACTTGCAATGGGGGATGACTTTGGGAAGAACATATGAAAATTATCTTAAATTTTTATGCAGACATGACTGATAAGCATTAATGAAAGTATAATTTTGATATATTTTCTCTCCTTATGTGATTTTTCGTGAATTTTGAATGGAATGTTAACAATATTTTCATTCTTCTTAAAGAATCTTTTCAAATGTTCATCTATATTTTGGCTTTGATTCAAGAAATCAATTAAATTCTTAAAGGGAGTCTTAGATTTATATTTATTCATAGGGTATTGGATAAGTAGTTATGTATCAGAAAGAGTGAGCTCCGTAATGCAAAGTCATTATGAGGGTAGTCCACCCATCAAATTTTAAAGTCATTTATGTATCATTGGTTTCTGTGTAAATGACTCCATTACCCAATTTAATAAGGCATGGATCTATTCATTAATGATTCACCCAAAGGGTTGATCAAATAATTGTTAGATTGTAACCCAAAGTTAGAATTTAAAAAGCACTTAAAATTTAATTAATCTTTATAGAAATTTTTTGTCAATTGTTGTGAGGGATATATTTTGATGAATGGAGTAGCAAATTACTTAGAAACAAGCCAATTCATATGATTTTTTCTTAATTATCTTTCATTTAGATTAATCTATGAAAGTGATGTGTTCCATAAAGTACAATTCAAATGGACACTAATAGGAACACCCTCCTTGATCCCACAAAGATTAAAGTGCAGAAGATCTCAGTCATTGACTAGATCTTATTAGTTGACTAGACATTTCAGGAGTTTTGAACATAGGAGTTGGTTATCCATTAGAAATTACTTAGGTGCACTGGAAAAAGAACCAACATGGTACTTATCATAGTGTAGGTAACTTTTCTCTTGGAACAGGATGGCTTATTAGAAGCTCCTAACATTTGTTTCAAGGCTTCATCACTTTCAACATGCTACCAGGATTGTGGGTTATCCATATCAAGGAATTTAGGATGTTTTAGAATAATATTGGTCGTTGGTTTACATTTGATGGTGTTGATGTTTAGAAATGGTCATTGAGTTTCTTTTGTTGTCATAGAAAAAGAATATCCCAAACCAGTCTTTGTCTCTTGTGTATTACGTTCTATAAGAACTAGAATTCCTTGTTCATTCTTTCCACATCCTTTACTAGTATTTCCCAATTGTTTCACTAGCACATAACCTTTCCCATAAATTATTTCCATTTCCTTTGGGTTAGGAGGATGTTAATAATATATCTCATCAAAATTTGTTGTGTATGCTATATTTTCTTCCAAAGGAGATGGGGTAGATGTTAAGGAGGATTCTGCCAAATTCTGAGTTGACGTAACCATTGGTTGTTCTTTTTTTTCATCTTCTTTTCTTGTGATTATGTATTCATCCATAAATGAAGTTGTGAATTCTAATGTACCCCAATCATCATCTAGCAATTTAGACACAAGTTATTCTTCTTGTGTTCTAGTCTCAAAGGGTTCTATATGAGATGTTAGAATTAATGTGTGCAGAGGACTTGTTGTTCCTTTTTCAAGTTGTAAGAAACTTTCAGTATTGAGGTCTATTTCAACTTGATAAAATTTTCTTTTATAGATATATTTCATTATTTGATGAAGGGTTGAAGGTAACACATGCATCTCATGAATCCATGACCTTCCTAAGAGAAGATTATATGCAATATCATAGGGCATGACATGAATAGGATTTTGCAAGGAATCCACTCTGTCTGTGATATGAAATGTGATTACATCGAGTGATTTCTTTGTAGTATTGTCAAATCCTCTAATAGATAAGGAATCAGGTTTGATTTGTGATTTATCTACATGTAATCAATCTAAGAGATTCACACTACATACATTAAGGGTAGATCCATTGTCAACAAGGGTTCTTTTGATGCCTATTGTATTATATTGAGAAATTATAATAGAGGCCTCATTTTGCTTCCTTAATTCTAACGGAGGGAGCTCATGTTGATGAAAGGTAATGTCTACATTAAATGCATTCATTCCTTTTATAAGATATGGCACATCATTTGTGTTTGTACTAGGAGAAACTACTATTTTTGTAAGGCTATTTGGAGCATTGAATGATAATTTGGGAAATTTTGAAGAAGATCCAAAAGGGATATTTTGGCAGGAGTGTTCTTAAGTTGTTCAATGAGATCATACTCCCTAAGGTGTGAATTAAAGTGAGGAGTACTAGGAAAGATGGGGTTTGGTAAAGGTAAGGATGTTGGATTGGGGTTTTGTAGTTGCAGATTATTTCTAGTGTAATGTGTGTGTGCAACAACATTATGCTGAGGTGGATAAAGGGTAAACTCTGATTTAGGTGGAGGTTGATGTTGATGTGAAGGTCAGTAAAGGACAAGTTGAGGTTGTATTACATTGACATATTTTGTTTAAGATTTCTCACTACAAACCTTAGTGGATGATGTTGGTGACATAAAGTTGTCAAGGGATTCATCTAGCATATCAAAGTCATCACTACTAAAAGGTTTGGGAGATAAGTTATCATTGGATGGTTTGGGTTGGTCATCACAAGCCTTAGTGGATGAAGTAAGTGTGAGGAAGCCCTGTAGAGCTTCATCTAAATTATCCAAGTCATCACTACTAATAGGTTTGGATTATATAGGTTTCCTAAAGTGAATCATAGTTTTCATCAGTTCATTTGATGTTGTGAGGTTTTTTTTTTTCTTTTTCTAATGGATATGATGTAAATGAACTAGGAACTAATGCAAAAAATGAACATTGTAAAAATATAATGTTATCTATAACTGCCATTAAAGTAAATGATACTAATGCTAATGATTTGAATGTAAGAAAAAATAACTTAATAAAAATTGAAAGGTAGTTGAAAAAAATAGTAACTGGAGAAACTAAAAGCATAATGCAGAAAACATAGATGCAAAATGTGTACTACGACTAAGTTGCCTGGGGTGGCAAATTAGTCCTAGTAGGCTAATTTTTTTATGTTTTTATGAATTTTCTAATGGATATTAATGTGTTCTATACTATATCATGAAAATCTATAGTTTAAATGTAGAATTTCACTATGGTGGAAGGAAATGAAATGCAATAATGCAAACTTAAATGAGCTTTTCACTAATGCAATGTTTAAAACCCTAGGATGCAATTTAAACAATGTGAAACCTAATGCAATGTTGATGCAAGTTAAACCTAGGATACAAATACTATTGAAATTAAAAAGAAAATGTTCAATTGTCAAGTTCACCAAAATATGGACACTAATTTTGGGTGTCTAAGGGTTCTCTAACACTTCTAGGTTATTTCACCTAAAAGGAGAGAAACAGACTCAAAATGCTAATTTCTACACTTAAAGCTAATGTAGTGATGGATGTAATATGCCTAACTATGATGTGTAAATGTAAAAAACTAAAAAGGAAAGATGATTATTAATGTAAAACCTAAGAAATGCAATTTTTTCGAAAACACATTGTGATATGAAAAAATATAAAGTGAATGCAATAAAGAACAAAATAAAGATGTTAATCTGAAATTGTGCACTTGGAGACTAATGAAGAGAAAATTGGAGATTGTATAGACCTCTAAAATTCTAGGAAACTTTATTTTTTTAATTTTTGAACCAACTAGGACACTTACGCCAAGCTATGTGACTTAGTCCCAGATCAGGGAAACTGTCCAGGAAGTTCTTTCTGCTAGATGGGTATTTGAAAATTGCAAAAAAAATTGAAAAATCAATGCAATGGGACTAATTAGACACTATTGGTGACTTAGTCAACTTAGAATTTTTTGCAAATCTGAAAGTAGAAATGGAAGCCGATAGTCTACACTCTATTTTCTAATGGAAACATGGTTCTAAATATGAAAAACTCCCCACAAAATAGAGTATAAATTGATTTCTAATGGGGGGTTTACCTTGGTCAAACCCCTAGTTGGTTTTTAAACCTTGGAAGAGATAAAATCTACATAAATCCCTAGCCCTAATGTGTCTAAGGCTAGGAAGTCTTAAAATAAGATGTAACCCTATTCTAATATGTAATAAGAAGATGCATAAATGGATTTACAACAATGCAAGAATCACTCTAAGAGACATTAAATCACATTAGACTTCCATAGGATAAATATAGAGAGAAAAAGGAAGATGGAATCACTTTGTAAACAAGTCTTTAGGCTTGATTTGATGGCTAGTTACATCTCCTCAACCTAGAATTCTCCATGATTCACCATAGGCATCCATTACAAACCCTTTGAAATGTAAGATCTTGAACAAAAAGTGAGCTCGAAGACCTAGAAGAAACCTAGCTTGCTACCATAAAGCTTCAACTTTTCTATAGATAAACTAATGAGACTTCTTGTGAAAGATATTTGATTCTTGACCCTTGATCTTGTTTGATGAAAAAATGACTTAATCCCCTAAAAAATGACCTATAAACATGTATTTATAGGCATTAACTATGAATTATTCATTATTTTAACTTTACAAGCCAACATCCATCAAGAATTTGAATTAAGTCAATGATTTTCCAGCTCAAAAGTGAAAAATACCCCAAAAGGGACTAAGTCACCACCTTGGGCGACTTAGTCCCACCAAGGATTTTTGTGGTGGGTTATACAAAATTTGAGTCGTTTAAATGTTTCTTGTCAGGACTGGCATGATTTTTTTAGTGGAATAGGCCTTAAAGTCTAAAATCATGAGCATTAGGGGCCTATAAATACAATTTTTAAGTGGTGATTAATGCAAAGTGTCTAAAATAGGACCAAATTAATTGAAAAATTGTCTCATTCTTCAAGAGTATACAATTTTTGGTGACACAAGTTATATAGGAATCTCATCTAATTTACCATTTATTAGTTCTCAAATACCAACATCAATAAAATATCTAAATTAGAAACCTTAATTTCCCACTTAAACCCTAAAAAGGTGCCACCTAGGACTCATACGCCCAAGGTGGTGTATGTTTTCAACCCTAGTTTTTAGGGTGAGAAAATGTCGGGTTCCTACAAAATTAAATATATTTATTGATTTTGTCAAGATTTTAGTTGGAATAAGCCTTGAGATCCAAAATAAAAGGTCTTAGGGGCCTATTAATATGATTTTAAGGGTCATAAATGTAAGGGTACTAAAATAGGTCCAAAGTAAGAGTGACATTTTACCATCTCCAAGAAGGGTATGTGCAGGATCATCATGAAAAAAATAGGCCCTTGAGTGGCAAAAAATTCAAAAAAAATCAGAGTTAGGCAACTTGGCATAAAAATTTGAATAAGTTATCTATATTATTTCAAAAATATGTAAGAATATAATTTGTAGCAAATTGAATTTAGTTTCTAAACTACTAGGTTTTTTTTTTTTTTAAAACCTATTTGGTGAAAATTTGAAATTTCAATGCAATAATACTTAAATTTCAAGGAAAAGTAAGAAGTAGGTGTCTATCTAACCACCCTAACCAGAATAAAATGATAATATTTTTTCATAATATTTTAGATATAAGTAGAGGACTCATGTCCCAATGTGATGCATATTTTCTTATAATTTTTTTTCCAAGTAAATAATTAATTATGAAGTTTTTATTACAAATTTTAAAATATATAAAATCTCATATGTCTGACCACCTTAACTTGGTAAAAATTCATAAAATTCTTTTTTTTAATCCTATAGTATGCAAAGCAAAGAATGTGACACATGTTTCAAATTCAAAAAATGTGATACTGTTTGAAAGTTATAGATGTTTTTCAATAAGCCTATCAATCATGACTTTAGTCATAATTCAAATAGAAAATTAATAATTATTATTTATTAAATTCAAAGTAAAGCATAATTTATATTGGTGAAAGGATGAGAATCTCCTTTAAAAACCCTTTTCATTTCATCAATTTTGGGTTAAAAAAAGTTGTCAGCTGCATACCCTACACATACCCATCATATCACCACTTTTTGGCCCATCATGATCTTGCACATACCTAGAAGGGAGTACAATTTCTACAGTACATATGGTTACCTAGTGTGATATTTTGATATTGAATTTGGTGTTTTTTATAAAATGAATACTTGGAATGTTATTCCTCTTGCATTTGCTTGATGACTCCATGTATGTGTGGTGGTATTGCTTTCTTTTCCATCTTTCATTGTGTGGTGTAGAAAAATGTATCCCTTTACATTTTCATACATTTTTGGGCCCTCCTAATTAAAATGGACTTAATAATGCCTTAATTTAGTGTTGAAAAGTGTATCCCTTTACATTTTCACACTTTGTTTAGACTCTACTAATTAAAATGGACATAAGAATTCCTTAATTAAGTGTTGAAAAGTGTATCCCTTTACATTTTCATACATTTTTGGGCTCTTGTAATTAAATTGGACTTAAATATTCATTAATAAGCCATTTTATTCATTTACAACCCTATTAAATTATATTTTTAGAAGGGTAAATCCAACAATTTAATTAATTCCAATACATAACACTTTATCTGGAGCAATGTGTGTTCCAAGAATAGGGACCTAGGACCCATTCGCCCATGGGTGAATGGGTCCTCCCTAGGCATTTGAACCTAAATTTAAAATATTTTTTTGTTGGTATTTTAAGGTCCCCAAATCCATATTTCAATGTCAAATTTTAATATTTTAAGTTTGGGAAAGTAAGGATACATACCTATAAATACAAGGTTATTTCACTAAATCAACATCTAATAATCTAGCATTTTATGAGATTTCATGAGAAATTTCACAAGAGCTAAAGTTGGCGATCAAGAGAATCCATATTTCAATGTCAACTTTTAATATTTGAAGTTTGGGAAAGTAAGGATACATACCAATAAATACAAGGTTATTTCACTAAATCAACATCTAAGAATCTAGCATTTTATGAGATTTCATGAGAAATTTCACAAGAGCTAAAGCTGGTGATCAAGAGAATTCAAGAGTAGATATATCAGAGATTTATAGCAGCAATTGAGATCTATTTATCATGTGAAATTCTTCTTGCATCATTTATGTTATTGGGGCTAACATTGTGGTGTAGGTTTCAAGATGCAAGTCAACCATTCAAAGCATTATTTCAAGTATCAAGATTCACATCTAATTTAACCATTTCATGCAATTTATATACCTTCCAAGATCTCCATTTCCAAGGTTTGTTCAAGGGTTTGTTGAGTGGTAACATATCATTTTTCAGTCTTCATTCATTTTTTCATGCTTTATTTCAATTCAAGGTTTGATTACCAAAATGGATTTTAACCAAGGTGAACCCCCATTCACCAAAAAGAAATAGTTTTTCCATCTTGTGTTTATGATTGAAAATTTAGGTTGAGGAAAGACTGAAGACCTCTTGAAGTGCAAGATTGGAAACGTTGTCAAAGTTGCAAATGTTGTCAAAATTATCATCAAATCATAGAATATAACCTACAAATCTCATTTCCAAGTTTTTGATACTAAAAATTGGACAAATTAGAAGCTATAGATCTGCATTAGAGGCTCCCAAAGTTTGTAGAAAAATCATAACAAAAGATCCATTTGCCCATGGGAAAATGAGTCCCAATTTGCCTTCAGAAACTAACTTGTGATGACTAATCAACACATTTCTTCCTTTCTCAAATCTACAATATATTTTTTGGTTCTACTAATATTGAGTTTCATATTTTTGTTTCAAGTTTGGATGAGCATAATTTTTTTGATTTTCTATTTTTAGTTTTTCTCCCAAAAACATTGTTTGACCTTGACCCCCATCCTCCAAACATAAGGAAATCTAAAGACTATCACATTGGGTTGATTCACCTAAGGTTTTCTAGTCAATACATTGTGGTGATCTAATTTACTAATGAAATAAAGGAAAATAGACCTCAATCTATATCATTTTGGTGAACCCCTTCTCTAACATGACCTATTTTTTGTTGTTTCACATTGTGAGTGTGTTGGATTGACCTGATTGGTTGTCTCCTAGTTTATAAGGGAGGTCCTAAATGTACCACATGGTTGAGTATATTTGAACCACCATTGAGGAATCTAATGGATTCCTTGAGTAGTTCAGAGATCAACCATATATTTTTAAGTGTAGGATGCTATGTCTCTTTTGCTCAATTAGGGTCTTTCACCTAAAGGAAATCTAGGTGGTTCACTCAAACTAATGCAAGTATAATGGAAATATGAATGAATTTTTCAAGTATATGAGATAAAATAAATGAAAATAATGAATAAAGACTATTGATCATTAAGTGAAAACTACTGAAAAACAACTTGTTGGAAAACACACTGTGATATGCAAAAACACCTAGAAATAAATGCAAATTGTAACAAAAATGGATGAAACTGAAAGTGTGCACCTGAGAACTTGATAAATACTATAAATGAATTTTGGAATGTTGTTGGTCTTGATTTTTAGGCTTGATGGGACTCATTCGCCCTTCTAGGTGAATCAGTCCTAGCTTTGGGAAACTGTTCTAGAGCCTATTTCAGACAAATGGGTATCCAAAACTATAGAAAACCAAAATTAGGCCTAGCAATGGGAATCATTCACTACCCATGGTGAATGAGTCCAATTTTGAATTTATAAAGATTCAAATGTGTAAATTGAAGTCTCTGGTCTGCTCTTAGTTTCCTGATAGGTGTCCACCTCCAAAAGTCAGATTTTTGAACTTGAAAGTGAATTTTTTTATATATTTTTCCTTGGATAATGAAGAGAAGACTTAAAAAACCTTTGCAACTTGATTCTTAATTATTTCCAAGCTTCCAAGATTCCTAAATATATAAACACACATGGAGAAAAGGAGAAATATTGGATCTTAGGGCATGGGGGTTTGCCTTGGTCAAACTCCTTTTAGGTAATTAAACAAAATGATGAGAGAATGTAATGAAGCATGCAAAAAATGTATTTATTACCTTTCTGTGATGATTTATATTGAATTTCTACATCAAAAGATTAAGATCCAACACTTGAATGTCTTTTGAAGCTATCTTGATGACTTAGAATGTAAAATCCCTAACTTGCTTGACTTGATAGAGAAGATAGATGATGAATTAATGAGAAGAGATGTGTGAATGAGTTAGGAGATGTGAATTAGGGTTTAGAGACTGGATTTTATAGTAAATTCTCCTAATTTTCTAGTAAATTGGATCCCTAAGGCTGACATGAAGAAAAAAAAAGCTTAAATTTTAAAATTTCCTACTCAAAAGTCAAAATGACCCAAATGGCACTCATTTGCCACCTTGGGAGAATCAGTCCCACCTGGCAAGGACTCATTTGCCACATATGGAAAATTAGTCACAAAGGGGTCCATTTGCCAGTTGGATTGTTGGGAGATAATGAAATTAGGTTTATATAGTGACTTTTCCAATTATTTCATCAAATATTGCGTCGGGATGCACAATATGGGGCCATAAAGGCCTATTAATGATGACGTGAAGGTCAATTAGGGCTTGGGAAAAAAATTCAATGTCAAAGTGTGATTAAGTATACTTAACATTATTAAAATGGGGTCCACACAACCTAGGAAGGCACAATATCTAATGTGAATGTGTAAAACACATTACAACACTAGATTAACATTAAGCTTATTTTACAAGCCTTCTAGATTAATGTGATAATGCAACTAAATACATTTTATAATTTTGAATCAAGGGAAAATGGTTTCATTAAGTCTAGATAGGTGTGAAAGACTTTTACAACACTTTACAACACCTTTATAAGACATGGTTATATGAATTTGAAAGTGTCCAAGACCAAGTGTGGATGCGAAAAACACCTCACAACATGGAATCAAGGCCTCGTTAAGTCCAATTTATCATCAATTATTCCCCAAATCAAGCAATTTTCCTTTTTCTATGGTACATTTAGCCCCCACTTTAGTGAGAGGATGAACTTGATTAAAACTCACACTAAAGTAGACATTCAAGATAGGTCTAGTTATACCAATGTGGATGGTCTAGGATAACAAAGATCGAGAAGGTATTCAAGCCCCTAGGATCTAAGATCCTAATTCAAACCAACATGAGTGCAAAAGGACACACACAAGGTGAATGATTTGTAACTAAGCAAGATATACAATCATACAATGGCATGCTATTAGGAAGAAGAGAAAAGCAAAAAATGAAAACGTGGATCAATATTTGACCATTTGTTGAACACATTGTGGATCAAATCTAGGCTATTTTTCCAAAAAAAATTACTCACTCTAAGGTGACAAAATGCTTGGCTATCCATTGGATGATAAGTCCTAAGTATACTCACTCAAGGGCCATGAAACTTCTAGTTTTCCTCAAGGTGAGAAATCCCCAAGGTGTCTTATGGGGAAAAGTCATGCATTGGAATGGGATTTACCACTCAACCATACAAAAGTTATACCTTCTAATAACTTTAATAAGGTGCCACAATGATAATGATTTTTGAGCTATGTGAGGTAAGTAAAACTTCGTATGCTTGACACTCATAGACATTGTAAATGAAAAATAGTGTAAGGATTGTTTAAAGATATTTTGATTAATTCATACAAGGTTTCATCTTAGGGAACATCATGCTTAATGTTTCCAAGAGAGGATGCGTCAAAATAAGTATCATGCTCTTGGACCCTGGAATCAAGCCTAATGACTTTACCAAGAAAAAGACGCATCACAAGAAGAAAGATATCACACAATGAAATATGAATGGTGATGTATGCCCCCACTTTAAAGTGGTTTCAAACACTAGTACTATGAGAAATTTCTTTAAAGTAGAAGAAACGGACGTGAGAGCTTACTCGGAAAGCCCTATGCCAAGTCATATGTTTTCTAATAAGCTACATCATGAAAAAGGTAGTATGTCATGTGTGAGCCAACTTAAGGCACATCGTCCATGTGTCAAGTTGGCTCTTATATGTTCATGAAAGGTTAACAACTAGCCAAAAGAGACAATGACAAGTGACATATGAGGACAAGGCTATCAAAGCCCTTGAACCCACTTAGTGCAGTACAAGAGTAAGCAAAAATGATGGATGAAATGCATGCTAGAATGAAAATTTGTATCAATAAGAGGAATTAGGCTCCCCCCACATAAGGAAGAACACCAAACTCCTTAAAATGTTGAATTTTACTACTCAAATCCTTACATTAATTAGTGGGGTGGCCATGAACTCTGTGATAGGTGTAGAATGAAGTCTTGTAATTGAATTTCTTATGAGTTGTAGGGGAAAGGGTGATCAAGTAATCTTGGAGGAGTCTTGACAAGATGCCCTCTTGATCAATATCTCTTACTTAGATGTACAAGATGTTTCTTGATTGTGTGATAAAGATATCTCTTTCTTAGATGTATAAGATGTCATACCTATGCAAGACTCCTTGGATTGCAAGATTTTGGGCTCTCTTGTATAGGAGGGTGTAAAATGTAATGAATTTAATTAATGAGTGTGTTGTGAGATGACATTGAAATTAAGTGAAGGTGTATTTGTTTGTTTCATGTTTTGTAAAGGATGATTTTCAAGACTACTAGTGTCGATGAGTTTAGGATGTATGACTATTAGGGTTGGTTTAGGAGGATGTTGTGTGAGAGTGTTGATATTGAGTGAAAGCTTGGCGATTTCTATCAAAGGAAAATAACCAAGACCATAAGTTGTTTACTATTTGATAGGGTCTATAGGGTTGTGGATACCTTGTTCATGAGCACCACATCCTTTTCCACTATAGACAAGTTGTTTCATAAGCTCATATCGTTTTCCATAAATATTTTTTATTACTATTGGATTAGTTGGTGGTTGGTGATAAGCGTTGTCAAAGGTGGTTGTGTAGATTGTTTTGTTGTCTAAAGTGGTTGAGGTGGATGGTTTCAAAAGGTCATATGAATTTTGTGTTGACATTATTTTTGTTTCTTTCCCTCATTTGAATCTTTTTTTATTATTTTTTATTCACCCATGAATTCATGTTCAAAATACAAGGAGCCCCAATCATCTTCTAATAGCTTTGTAACTTGTTCAATATGTTGTTTGTATTTTTGTTGTGCGAATTCCACTTGTGTGGGTGGTTTTAATGTGTTCAAGTGGTTCTCTTTTTTTTTCTCAAGTTTCAAGACACTATAACACTCATGATCGGTGTCATGTGTGCACACTTTGTTGTTGTAGATGTATTTCATTTTTTGATGAAGAGTGGAAGCAACACCATTCATTGCATGAATCCATGACTTGCTTAGAAGAAGGTTATATGAAACATCATGAGGCATAACCTGGATCGGTGTGTTCAATGTGACTTCTCCAACTATAATAGGTAAAGTGATCAATCCAAGTTGTTTCTTTCATTCATTTTCAAAGCCCTTAATAGATAAAGAATCAGCTTGAATTTTTGAGTGATCCACATGAAGCCTATCCAAGAGGTTTACACTACACACATTAAGGGCTAAGCCATTGTAAAAAAGTGTTCATTTTATCCTTGCCTGATTGTATCAAGAAATGAGATCATGAATGCTTCGTTTTGTTTTTGCACTTCCAAAGGGGGGACTTCACTTTGGTGGAAAATAATTTCAGCATTTATTCCTTGCATCATGGCTGCTATGTCAGTTGATTGTGCATTAGAAGGGATAGTAAATTGTTACAAGGATACTTGGATCATGTTGTGATAGTGAGGGGATGCTTGAATAAGATCCCATAAGGATATCTTAGCAGGAGTATTCTTTAGTTGTTCAACAAGATTGTACTCCTTAATGTGTGAATTGAATCAAGGATCTCTAGGAAAAATGGGATTTGGAAAAGGTAAGGGTGTTGGTGTGGGTTTTTGTGGTTTTTGATTATTTCTAGTGTTATATGTATGAGAAATGGTATTATGACTTAGTTTTTGCGAAACATTATGTGTAGGAGGGTAAAGGACAAGTTTGGGTTGGTTTCAGGTTTTAGGTTTTTGTGAAGGGGGTAGAGGATTAAAGGATTATTAGGATGTACCACAAGATATGTAGGAGGTCCAATGATTGAGGGGGATATAATGGACACTTGTGAATTCATAACCTTATCATTCTTGGTTTGATGAACCTCTAAGGAAGGGAAATCGAAAGTCTCCTTTTCATTGTCTTGCACCATGATATTCTCCCTAGAGGATAGGTTTTAGGAGAACTACAAATCAAATGTTCTTGACATTCATGGATTGGTTCTTCTAAAATGACTTCATCACAAGTATGGAATGATCAATGGTTGAATTTTCTTGTTCAATAAGTGTTTTCCTAGGTGAAGGGGGACAACTAATATTCTCATGAATATCATTGATTTTTTTTAACATCAAAGTATCTTCTTCGCAACTAGGAGAGATACTAGGAGAATAAAAAATGTTATTGTCATGATTACCTATGGTTGTGTTAGGTTGTTCATGAATTTATTGTCCACTAACATGGGTAAAAGGGGAGAAACATCTAGGATTCTCAAAACTCTCACTAATTTATTTTTCTACTAAAATATCTTCATCATCAAGAGGAGAAATATTATGAGAAGAACAAGTATGATTGTTAGGAATGTCCAAAGTTGTATTATCTTTCACAAAAAAACTCTCATAGAGAGGGAATAGGAAATGTTTCTCGACATGTCTCAATATGTAAGGTACTAACAGTGTTTGAACAAAAAATAAAAGCACTTGTAACCATGTTATGCAATGTTTTAGCAATATAAACAATGTATATGCAAGGATGGAAAATATTTTTATCCAATGTATGCAAAGCTTGAAAAAGGAAAACAATGTACAATGAAGAATGAAAAGCACCCTTATCAAAATTATGTAATTTTTTATGAATAGAAACATTGTGTATGCAAAAGTGAAAATTACTTTTATCAATGTTATGCAAAATTTTAGAAATGTATGCATTTTCAAATCTAATGATGTTTTCAATTGATGTGATTTGAAGGAGTAGTGTAAAATGATGTTTTTGGCCTAAATGCATAAAAAAAATGTTCCAAAAAATTTCCAAAATTATACTATATGATACTAGGAGGCTTAGGAAGCACATAAATGAGGGTTCTAATGCTATAATAGATAGTTAAAAATCTAGAGAGGGATTGATTCGCCCAGGATGGAAAATGAGTCCCAATAAGGGTGTTTTGCAACAAACTTTAGAAATTTTGAATTATTTTTGATGTGTTTGATGTTGTATGATGCAAACCTAACATGTATATGAAGAATTTAAATTTTTTTTAAGGAAATTATATGCAAAAATGCAAGCTAAATGAGGTAACGCTCGAGAGATGTTGTTCATAAAACCAAATCATTTTTGAAAACTCATTACATTCCAAATATAATAAAAGTAAAGGATGCATAGATCAAAATCTTTCCATAAATGCTCAAAAGGAAAATTTAGTAATAAATTCTCATTCCATGTATACAAAAGAAGTAAATTGCACTAACAACAAAGATCTTTGCAATGATACATATGTAAATGCCATTTTCATATCAATGAGTTTCTGTAAATTCATTCAAGTTTCAATTACATCATTAACTTTCAATCAAAACATCTATTTCAATGTTACATCAAAACTTCCATTCCAATACATCTTATTCAATGTTGCAATACTGAATTTCAAATAGAGTTACATTTACAAGTGGGATTTACAAGACATTCAAAATAATACATGAATACATTTATAGCATGAGCCTATGAACTTCAACCGTCATGACACCACTGGTCTTCTTGCAAGCTGGGGCCAAGAGTGTGATTAAGGCGCCTTTTCTGCCCAACCACAAAGTACAAGACTTCCCCAGGTTTCTTCCTAACTCGAAGAAATCCCTGGCCCTACATGTAGTATCCCTTCATTTTAGTTATTCTTGTCATTCAAGTAAGTTGACTGTTGGGTGGTTATGTCATTTTCGCATGTTCAAGTAGTGTGATAAGTTGATTTTGAGATGTCTTGATTTTGTGATTTTGTAATATTGTATAGTTTTGATTATTTTAATTAATTAAATTAAAAAGGATTAAAAGGGCACTTAATTTAATTAGGAAATGAAATTATAACTGAATGAACTACATTAGTAAATGATACGATAACTATTTTGGATGGTTAATTATTAAATTAAAATAATAACTAAAAGAAGTATGAGTAATTAAACAATGTGATAAAATAAGATTTTTATTATTACTACTTTGTGAAAACTAATGAACATGCAAAGAAATACTATTCCTATTTCAAGATTCGGTTATGGGGATGGTGAAAAGCCATTCAGTTAGGATTTGAAGGGGCACCTTCAGCGGTATAATTGTATCTCTGGTTTGAGGGTCAAAAAAAAAAAAACACAACCTGTTTTCACTTTTGCACAATCGAAGGGAGGGAGAGATGATCTGTCTTGCGCAAGATGGTAGGAATGAGACCTGGAAATTTGACACATATATCTCCTTGGCTAAGATCGAAACAGGTAGTTAGCTAGTTCGAGGGGAATGCTGTAGCAGATAACAAAAAAAAAAATTGAGGAAAGAGCAATCAGAGGTCCATTTCAAGCTGCTCTCTGCTTCTTATTAGGTTCTCTAGACCATTTATAGATGTGTTTTCTATTGTATAATTTTTAAAGTATATTTCCTTTGAAAGCAAAGTACGGTTATAAATTCAACATTCACGGTTTGGTCTGTGGTCAATCTGAATGTCTCCAAGCATTTTTTCTCTGTTATTCATCTATTAGTCATGCTCGTCCCTAGATATCTTGTCTGTTATCCTCTCCAAAGCTTCTATTTTGGCATAGACGCCAGACGCTGGCAAGGGTTTTGGAATTTGGCTTTAGTTATGTAAACTTCCCTCTTGTTTTAATATGCTTACCGTTTCCAAAGTTCCCATCTCCGCATAGGTAAGGAAGATGCTCGCAAGGATTATGGAGTCTTGTTTCACACTCACCAGTTGCATTTACTCGTAGGTTTCGAAGAAACAAATCTGTGATGTGCCTATCCTGCAATCATTGAATTTCCAGTGATCCCTTTTTCCTATGGCATTTTGTCAATCAATTCGTGATCCCTGCTTTGCATATATGTCTTCCAGCACATTTTCAAATACAATATTTGACAAACTCCTTCGTTGTTGCATTTGCTTGAATTTTCTTAAGCCTTGAACGATTCTTTTGCGCGTCCCCCGCAATCATTGCTTTTCTTGAGATCACATCTCTTAAGAGGCATATTTTCAGATTAACACTGTATGCATTACCCATGCCTCGTGTTCCAACTTCAATCTTGAGCGCATCTCTAGAAACTCGCCTCTTATCAGAAATGCGTCTAGTTCGAAACAGGAAAAGTTGTGCATTATTTCTCCTTCCCTTTTGTTGTGTGGATAGCGAGGGAAATTTGATATTGATGCAAGTAGATGGCGATATTTCCAAATTTCAATATTCACTTTCTGATATGCTTGACAACCTGTCACAGTAACGGCATTTAGAGTTGAGAAATTGTACATAATTTAATAGTCTCCATGAAGTCATTGACCATCTTTCACAGCTGCAACTGTTCGAATTTCAAGGTGTAGTAAATTTATCGCTCTGGTTACTTTAAATCTTGCTGGTTCTTTGATAGTTTGGTTTTAGAATAAAAATCCAATTTGTGAAATCCTGCAATCAGTGCATTTCATGTGATGACATCGCTTGAGGCATTCTGTCAAATAGTTCACATGCCTTGTTTATGCGTCCACCTTTTTGTTCCTCTCAATAACATTTGTTTTGGAAATTTCTAAAGCCTTTAAACAAATCCATTTTGTGTTGATCCTGAAGTCTTGCATTCCACGATATCGCATTTCTTTGTGACATTCAATCAAATAGTTCTCTAGCCTTGACTGTTTCAGTGCGCACTGCTATAGAGCGGGCCAAATTTTTGAATGTTTCATTTAGCATAGCCGCTACCCTCCATTTGAAGTTATCCTTTTTGAATGATAAAAATAAAAAAATAAAAATGGGTATGTCGGAGTGGTTAGTGGGACAAGACTTGAAATCTTGAAAACTTCGCCTCTGTTTTGATGCATTGAGCCTTCAGGTTTGTTTTGTTATCCATTTAAATTAGTAACTTAAGTTGTTAAGAAATCCTTTGCATTCCTTGTCGATGTAGGAAAAATTAATTTTAGAGGATGCTAAGCTCTATTATAATCAAGCTAATTTACTCTCTCATAACCACGTTAACCTCAGCCGGTTATCTTCAGCAGAATTCTTCTATTCGATTATTCTACTTTCTCATGCTCTTTGATCAATGTAGTGATCTTGTGCCTTTAAAAGTTTATCTAATGTCAATACTTTATAAGCTGGGTTTGGATTTTATCGAATTTTATGTCATTCTATCCTTGCAACCGTTGTCCTGAATCGATCAGACCTCTACTTCATCGTGTTCTGTACTGTTGTCTTATTCAGATATACTCCTTAATCGTTCACTTTCATATAATCACATCTACTCCTTCTGTACATTTTTTTTATTGTATAAGACAACAAATATTATAAATTAATAATATTTATCTATGTATACAAATAGTTATATATATAGTTGATGATAGTACAATCGTTGTATTAGAACGTAAAAAAAAAAAGAAGATGTTTCCCTTTTGTTAAATTAAATGATTATAGTAAGTAATGGGAATTGGTAAACATTAGATTATTAGGAAAATAGTTATGCCCTTTTATAAGTGAACAAGTGATGTGAAATTAGTTGCTCATATAGTTTTAGTTAGGAAGGAAACTGGCATTGTAATGTAGTGTTGGTGAGGTTAGTTATCCTCTTAAATATAAATTAGAGTATTAATTGGCTAATCATGTTTATAAATATATGAATATAGTTATAGGAACGATTATAAATTCTGAATGGGAATAAAAGAAATTGGTTGGAATACTTTTATAACTTCTTTTATTTAATACAACTTTATGATGAGCATAGTGAGATGTTAATAAGATATGTGAATGTAGTCTTTAATGAGTTAAAACGATTTCGTATCAAGTAAAGAGTCAGATCGTAGACGATAGTTCAATTGTTCTTTGAAGTTTATTGCTTTTGAATGTTGGGTTAGTTTGCTTAGTGTGATAAAACATGAAATTTAATTTATGGTTCTCTTTTTGTGAGTAAAAGAAATGAATAAATAGAATTTAGATTGTTTAACATATATTATTATTTTCTTATAAATAAATATAATAAATAATGTATTTTATGATTTTTATTTATTTATTTATTTCTAAATAGTAAATTATTGCGGTGGAGAATAAAGACCCAATAAAAATATATTTAAAACACCAAGACATTCATACTGATCCATTTTGTTATCCAATAGTAAATTATGTTATTGTTATTATTTGGAAGAGTATATATATAAGTATGTCAATCTTTTAATGTTTGTTGCAAACCCTATGGAAGTATATCATTGTTCCTTTGATAATCCTATCTTCATGTCAAGTTGTTCATTTACTACGTAGTGGTTTTTCTTTTGATTCTAAAGAATATAGAAGCATAGAATTGTATTTAAGTTGGGAAATGAATTTTGCACAATTGAAAGTTTGGTAAATATTTAATAGTTAGGTGGTGCGATACTATATAGTTTCCTAGTTGGAATAGATTTGTTTTAATTTGTGTTGGAGGAGCATACTTGTGTTTAGTGTCTTATGGCTTTAAAACATCAGATTATATCTTCATTCGCAATATTGTGATATCCTTAAATGTTGGAAATAATTGATCTTTAAAATAATGTTCTTATTAGGTTGCTTCGAGTTACTTCTTATTGAGTGAATGGTTATATTGTATTTGAATGTGTGGTTTATGGATTGTTTTGAAAGACCCTTTCAATGTGACTTTTCGTGAGTTGATTTTGAGTTGGAGATTTTCTCCCATTTTATTTATGTTGCTATTCGTTGGGAACTCGTATGTGTTCTTTTGTTCTTTACCCTAAGTGGTAAATCGGTTAATATTATCTTTGTCATGATTAATGATTCCGCTTGAGTTGTTAATGAGTCAAATTGAAAAGTTCTTTGAAGTTATGGGAGGAGAAAATAGAGGTTTCCCTTGGATTTCCAATTTAGTTTGTATCAAGTTGTTGATGTTGTTTAAGGGAGTTGTTGATCTTATTTTTACGTATTCTCTCATCATATTTGAATTGAAAATAGTTCTCCAAGGTTTTTCATTTATTGTTGTCAGATTTTCATGGGGAAACCCTAGTGTAAATTTTTGAGTCTTCCAGAGGCTTGTTTTTTATGGTTGGTCAATGTTCTCTCTCTATGTGCCTTGATTTTTGGAATTTAAAAAGGGTTGTACATGAATCATTGAGATTTTGATTATGTATTTATGGTAAGATGGGTAATGCCTTGCATGCTTCTCTGTTGTGATCTAATGTACTTGTTATGTTGTACAACCCTTGGATTTTGGTCTTTTGTGTTTTGAGTGTCTAGAGTGAGAGTGGCTCTAAGTGGGTGGTCGGTGCACAAAGGGGCACCATGATAGCCCTCGTTAGAGTGAATTTAATAAGTGAAAACCTAAGTAATTAACTAGGGGGTGGGTAGAATCACATTAAAAAAGATAATTGATGCCTCGTCTGTCATTTAGTGCTATCACAGGCTAAAGGGGATTGAGAAGGCCGTGGTTGGCAAGATCGTTACCTTGTCTTCATGAAAGGTTAACGATTCCACATGAGCAACCCTATGGAGCGGCTCCTTGAGATAGGTTGTCTGGATAACCATAGATGGAGGCGGCTCCTAGCGCTCGGATTGTCTGGATAATTCATCAGTAGACGGAGGCGACACCTTGTGATAGTGGTAGTCTGGAGAATCCATGTTAAGCCATGTGATGACACTCTCCTCTAACATTCATGTTTATGCTATTTTTTGGAAATCCTCTGGAAGTGGTCCTTTGTCTTGAATTGATGAAACATAATTGTTTGAAATGATTTATGATTTTACCCTATTTTATCTATGGTGTATTCTGTGGTCTTGTATAAATCTTGTGGATGTGTTGGGTTTTGACCTTGTACTCTTATGGTACTGTGATATGATGTTATTGTATGCTATCATTGCGATTCAAAATTGTGATATGTGTATTAATTTAGCTTGTTTTGGAAGTGTTTTATGATCTTCCTTTGGTTCCTTGTGTACTGGCTATTGCTTTGATTTAGGTGATGAGACTTATGACTTTAAGTTATTATGTTGACTCTTGGATGTGGTTGATCATGTAATTGTAATCTTTGAGTTTTATGATACTTTTGTGTGACTTTGAGTCTTGTGATGCCCTGATTGGATGTTCTTGGTTGAGGTCTCTTTCTTGTTAGCTCCTAGCACGGGGGGTGGGTCTTCGGACTCACATGGTCGGGTGGAACGTGCCAAGCACCCCATTGGGTCCCCAGTTGAGGATTGAGAGGTGTGGTTTGGTGCTATTGCGGCAACTCCAGAGTTGTATTTGTCTTGGAGCTGGTTATGATACTTTGTATTCATCTATTCATTTGTATCATGCTATCTGGTCATGGTTTCCCTCATATTTGGAACACTTTTGTATCATTGTACTTCTTAAACATTGTACTGTAATGAAATGTTAAACTTGGTGTAGATATTGGATATGACAGTTGTTATTCAATGTGTTAGGATGATCATGCATATGATGTAATTGCGTATCATTGATCTTCATGTATGTGTTATATTTGTTAATTCTTACTTTATATCTTTATATTTTATTCTTTATGGTTGTTGTATGGATCTAAGTCGTGTAATGACTCCTCGTGTACCCCAAGGGATGTGTGTTAAGGAATCTATTTAAATTAAATTCATATTATGACTTAATATGTTTTACATATATGTTATGTTATTTAAAAAAAAAAAATTGTGTTGTAATTATTGTGTTATTGTCCTTTGGGGTTCGCACGGCGGGGCGTTACACTACATGAGGAGCCTAGAAACCTGAAACAACAATGCTAGAGTGAACTCTAGATGCAAGCCTGATGCCTATATGCATTCCTAACATGAGAATCACATATTTCTTGCAAACAGGAGGTGGTAGAGACCTATATACGTTTAGTTCTAGGATATTAATTCCATCTATTTCAATGGTGCATGCACTTGGCTAAGCATAAATAAAACAAATGATAGTTTTAGAAAAGGTAAAACTACTATCTCTGTGGATCCACCTTTGGCATCCTGTCCCAAAAGTTTCTCAAAATATGGTAAATAATGCATTTTCCGTCTAAGTTTTCCTTCAAATATACACATTTCTAATTCCAAGAAATTCCATCATTTTCCAATGCTCACAACAAGATTACCAAAATAACTTTTCAAACATACACTCAGAATGAGAGGTTTTTCTATACAATTTCTATTGAAAGTTACTATGCAATTTAAAATCAATCCAAGATCTCTTTTCTAAAATAGCTTGATCAAAGTAAATAGTCTTGACAGATTCAAAAAAAGAAATCTACCCTTTTCAAAAAATTCACTAGTTTTAAATGTGTTTTTAATAGTCTACATTTGCTATAAAGATTCATCTTCAGCTCTTAATATAGCCTTATGTGTATTTCACTAAGTTAATAAATGATGTATGGTGATTCATACAATGCATCGATATTCAAAAATATAAATAGTTTTATAAAAGAAAAATAATGTAGATAAACATATTTGTATATGAATACAAGTTTGCTACTACACACAGAGTTATTTATGTGAATTTATTTTTCATCTTTTCTATGTTTTAACTTTTAGATATAAAATCTCATCGTACAGATTTGTATATGTATTTATTATGTATGTATATATATGTATATAAATACATAGTAGACTTATAATTGAATATATATTGAGCTTGTACATAATGTTGTGTTTTCTAGATGTTACCAATGATAGTAGGTAATGCTTTCTAAAATAAACAGAGATATATTTATATCTGTGTATTTACATTTGTATAATTGTATATAAAAATATATTTATATTTGAATTATTTACATTTGTATGTATGTATTTATATATATATATATATTCAAAATAATTTTAGTAGATTTAACTGCATCATGTCAGTGATAATGGTAAATGTTTTCTGCAGTAATCAGAGATATATCTACATCTTTGTATTTAGATCTGGGTATATAAATATATGAATATATATATATATATATATATATTAGAGATATTACATATAAAAAAAATTGAGTATAAACATACATACATCTTTGTTGACAATAGAATTTACAAGGGATCCCAAATGCATTTGAAGAAGAAATTAGAAATTCACGCCTAAGGGAAGCTAATGCCTTTCCCCAATGGGTAAGGCATTGCCTGTGAGGGAGGCAACACCCTTTCCATAGGCGCTGGCCTGTGGAGGGCATTGTCCCTCCACAACACAGCTCCCATCCTAGGGGATAGGCTGGGGTTTGACCCTATTTTACTATCATTCACTTAATAAAATAAAACCTCAATGAATGATATATACAGTTTGTTGTGAGGTTCACATAAATTTGTAAATTGGGTCTATAAATATATAATTTATTAATATATATATATATGTATAGGAAAAAATGTGTGTATATAGATATATATGTATGTATTTTCAGAGTTATTGTATCAAGATTTAACATTCAGAACCAAAAATATAAACCACAATTTTCTAAGGAGAGAAGCCCCAATCTGAAAATGGAGAAATTATGCAATTTCTTTCCATGCATGCAAAAGAATGGAAGATTTTCCAAATTTTCACAATTTTGCAAAATATTTCAAGCAATTACTATTCAAATTCCAACAACAGTATTATCATTTTTCAAACAAGATTCATGAAAAGAGAATTGAAAACTTGGATATTTCACTTCCAACTATAGTTCGTCTCCAAACAAATTCTTCTCTTTGCCTCTTCTTGAACTGGTTTTCTGAAAAACTTCTTCTTGTTCTCTCCTTTCCTGTACCTTCACTAATTCTTCATTTTCCTACTATTTCCCAAAGATTCATTCTAAAATGTCTAATTTTGATAAATTGAGCATTTTCTTGGCAGCCATTAGAGTAAAATTGCAGAGCTTATTTTCAAGAATGATTTCAAGAACCGTTTTTCCTCTTGGGAAGTTCTTTCCATTTTAATAATGTTTTCTTTTTCTTTTTTTCCATTTCTAACCCTAATCTTGAAAATGGATTTTAAATAAAATAAAATTATATAGCTTTGTGTTTTACACTTCGTATTCACAAATAAGGAAAATGTAAAAATAATCTCCAGTTAACATGCATAAAGGATAATCCTTTCATAAATACCTACTCAATTACTCAATTCAAAGTAAATATTTATCTAATATTTAACTATCAACTAATTATTATTTAATTTCATTATCACAAGAATTTAACACAAGTTAAAAGAAAATAGGATACTCACTTAGATTTGTAGTATGGTAATCTTTCAAAATCAATAGGTAATTTAATAACTAAATTTAATTCCTTTACTTTATCATGATTTCATTTCATTATTTATTTAATTTAACTAATTACTATTTGATTTGCAAATAATTCAAAACAAACACACTAAAGCTAGCATTCCTAAATGCAATCTATATGAATCTAAGTTCCTGTGTGTGTGATCAAGAGAACATCCTTCTTTGTCCTGTCAAGAAGCTAACCTCCTCTCCTTAATCACACCCTTGGTCTTCGACCACCTGCATCTCAAGTGCACTCAGGAAAACAACAATAAATTAAATTAGTATCCCATAAAGATATAAATGAAAACAATATAATACTTTTGTTCAAGTATTTCTATTCTATCCTATTTTGCTTCATCCTCAAGTAAACCACATTCATTACTAAACAACTTTTCAAAGCAAATACTTTCATATGTCTTCACACCAAACCACCATAGTATCTATTATTATTCTACCACACAAATTAGTTCATAAAACAATTCCACACAAAGCGAAAGCAAGGAGCATCACCTTTCGATACTTGACATCCTTCTCCACTTGGAAGAGACATCATCTCGATGTCTTATTAGAACATCCACCATACAATAGAGTTTGAAGTATCAGTGTATCATAGTCTGAATATGCATAAAAGGAAAAGTAAGCTATAATCTCAAATGAGGAAAAGATCTTTCAATGTTCTCTACATTCTCCTAGGTGGGATTATCCACCAAATACTAGTCCCACTGGACCCTGTACTCCACAATATCATGGTTTCACAACTTAATGTTGCATTCATCCAAAATCCTGGTGGGCTCTACTAGCACCACCCTTGGATCCTGCTAAATATTCCAGTCATGCACACCACACCTAAGGTATTACTACCATTAAATTATATCAAAATAAAAAATGGATCTTTCACCATAGCATACAATAATAACATCCAGGCAACAATTTTCTATGTTATGAGTACAATCACTCATACAAATGTTTCATTGCACAAAGAATGAGAAGTGCATTATTGCACAAGCATCATTCTCATTTAATACACATGTAAGTAACTTCACTAAAAATAATCAAGCATACATGATTCACCCTGTCAATCATTTATACCTTATTTGCAAGACAAATTAGGAAAACTTATCTAATCATCCTTGCCAGTGAAGGCCCTTAAGGCATCTCAACTTTGCATTCTTCAAAAAAATCTCATGAATTCTACTAGATCCGTATCTTTAATCATCAACTTGCCCAAAACCTAGTACCATCACAAACATTCTTTCCTTTAAAACATCCCTTCTTAGGTTTCCTACCTTCGAGAAGGCTCAACCAATATTATCTATTATTATCCACTTTATTTACTTCACATATAAATTACAATAAAACAACTACAAAGGTGCTCCAATGAGGTCCAAACCAACCTTCATGCACACCGACTATTCTAAGACTAGGACACTAGCAATCCATTCCATTGGAAATTCTAATTTTTGAACTTTCTCTTCTTATATTTAGTGCCCTTCATCTTACTTATTATGTATTCTTAATCAATCCATATTTATACTTCCATTACCAACTATTGTTTTATTCTAGTTTAGAACACCTTTTAGTAACTTCCTTATCCATTCTAAAATATCTACTTCAGATCTAGCAGTACATGTTTCCAAAGTGTTCCTTTGCTCTACCCTTTCACCACCTACAACATCTCTCTACTTGCCATTTGTGTTCCACTGCATCCACCTTAACTAAAGTTCACTACACAGCTACTTTTCTTTCTCAACTAACATTCCTCCTACCACTACCTATTATTTCAACATACACAAAATTATTTTTTTCCCAGAACTCATGGAATATAATTAGGAGTCAACCTTAAATAATGTTCTCAAATTCCCTTTGTATAATCTAGACATGACGTCCTCCCAAATAATAATACCAAAAAGATATTCAAATTAATAGATCCATAGTAACACCAGTGTTTTCAAAACTTTCTCGACATTTCTGAATTAAACACTTGTATTAGACAACATATCAAGGAATTCAATCAATCATAATTCTATCAACATACACACCAGGAACTAAAGCATTCTATGTATTATACCCCCTTATAAAATCAATTAGAGGTCCATCATGGACACGATAGAGAACATAACATGAAACTTGACCTACAATTTAAAACATTCAAGCATAGCCACCATTTAGAAAAGTAAATCAAATTCAAGGAAAAGAAAAGTCGATTTCAACAATAAGGCATAAAATGTGCACAATTTCAACAATAATTTGCACATGACCATAATGCTCACAAGATAAATAAGTATCAAAAATTTGATGGCTATACTTATTCATGCACATAAATAAAAATTCAAAGTTGGCCTTCACAACATTTAGTAAATTGAATAAAAGCAATAAAATAAAATAAAAATATCAAATTTCTCAAGTTACATAACACATGAACTGTGTGACTAACTATAGTCACAAGAGAGGGAGTACAATACCAAACCATACCTAGATTCTAAAGTTTGAGGTAAGTAAGAGAACACATTCAATCATGGTGAACAATGAGTCATCTAAGACCCAGTCACACAAAACAAGAGATCCATTCTACTTCATCATCGAACATCTCTAAAGATGCCAAACAACAAAAATTGCATCCCTTTCAAGGGAATTTCAATCACCACGTAATGACACACATGGTCATACACTAGAAAACATCCACAACCCAAGGTATCTAAATACTTCATTCTCACAATGAAGAGCAATTACCAATTCCTACTTTTTAGATATACACCATTCATATGGATAATGCATTATTACAACATTCACACAATAATTACATGAAGTTCTTATTTACAAAAAATAATTAAATAAATAAATATAGAAATTGTCTCCAGTTGCATCACTCACATGGAGACATAAAATCTACTTAAGCATACAACACACATACATGCGATGTGAAAACAAAAATTATTCAAGTGCATTACTCACACAAGGTATGTATACCATCTCTAACATAATATGAAAAACAAGCTTGAGTGCTTTACCTGCACCAACCCTAAATGATCATAAGTGCATTACTTGCACATTATACATATATATATGAAAAGTGCCTAACTCACATGATGCATTACTCACACCAAATATAAATCAATCAAGAGCGCATTACTCACACAATATATGCAAAGTGCACAACTCACATGATGCATTACTCACTTAAGTGCATACTCATAAATATAGCATTTATATAAATCTAGCATATAGGAATCATAAGGTTTCACAAGATCAAAAACTCATGGCTTGTCTATAAGGCTGACAATGATAACTTATCCAAGCAAAAAATTTCTCCTAGGACCCTATTGAAGGCTCCTAAGGAAGCTTAGCCTGTATTTACTAAAGATCACATGGGTCATACACACATCCTGATTAGGAAAGAACAAACATTGTCTAAAAATTAGCTTACTCATAATCAAATACCTTTACCATTATAGACATCCTTTTCCTTAATACATCCTTCTTGGATTATCTTCTTCCTTAAAGCATCATCTAAATTTTAAACCATTAATGGTTGTAGGTGATCATTCTTTCTACTTGTCTTAATATATATATATATATATATATATATATATATATATATATATATATATATATATATATATATATATATATATATATATATATATATATATATATATATATATATATATATATATATATTACCTCTAGAAATCTTGTAACTTATCCTTTTAGATCATACTCATTCACCCTCTATGTCCTCAGAGAGATCTCTTTTCCCACAATATTTCTCTATTCTACATCATCATTTCATGGGTTATCATCATGTCTTAGCCATCTTGGCTCAAGTATATACATCATAATTTCTCAACTTTTTTTTTTAATTTTTTATTTTTTTTTAAAGATACAATCTCCAATCCTTGTTTCAACCATGACATTATTCTTTCTAGGAATTCTTTTGAAAATGCCACTAAAGTGATGAGTACTCTCAACTAATAGTCATACAATGTCTATTCTTCTTGGTTCCCAATTGAACCATCCAAGACTCATTGAGATTCCAACTCATCAAAGGAATCTTCGACCCAAAATAGGGTGCTAAATCACTTGATGCACCTAGAAATTTAGGTCATCAACAAGTTCACATTCCAACCTATAGTGTAGAAGCCTTGAGGCTTGAGTGTTGAACCTAGGGCTCTGGGGCTCTAATACCAAAATGTAATGCTCAAGAGATGATTTTCATATAACCAAATCATTTTCCAAAACTCATTACATTGCAAATATAATAAAAGTAAGGGATGCATAGATCAAGATCTTTCCATAAATGCTCAAAAGGAAAATTCAGTAATAAATTCTCATTCCATGTATACAAATGAAGTAAATTGCACTAACAACAAAGATATTTGCAATGATACAAATGTAAATTCCATTTGCATATCAATGAGTTTCCGTAAATTCATTCAAGTTTCAATTACATCATTAACTTTCAATCAAAACATCTATTTCAATGTTACATCAAAACCTTCATTCCAATACATCTATTTCAATGTTACAATATTGAATTTCAAATAGAGTTACATTTACAAGTGGGATTTACAAGCTATTCAAAATAATACATGAATACATATATAGTATGAACCTCTTAACCTCAACCATCATGACACCACTAGTCTTCTTGCAAGTTGGGGCCAAGAGTGTGATTAAGGCACCTTTTCTGCCCAACCATGAAGTACAAGACTTCCCTGGGTTTCTTCCTAACTCAAAGAAATCCACGGCCTTGCATGAGGAGCCTAGCAACCTGAAACAACAATGCACGAGGGAACTCTCGATGCAAGCCTGATCCCTATATGCATTCCAAACATGAGAATCACATATTTCTTGCAAACTGGAGGTGGTAGAGACCTATATACATTTAGTTCTAGGCTTTTATTTCCATCTATTTCAATGGTACATGTTCTTGGCCAAGCATGAATAAAACAAATGATAGTTTTAGAAAAGGTAAAACTACTGTCTATGTGGGTCCACCTTCGACATCCTGTCTCGAAAATTTCTCAAAATATAGTAAACTTCAAATATACACATTTCTAATTCCAAGAAATTCCATCATTTTCCAATGCTCACACAAAGATTACCAAAATAACTTTTCAAACATACACTTAGAATGAGAGGTTTTTCTATACAATTTCTATTGAAAGTTACTATGCAATCAATCCAAAATCTTTTTTATAAAATAGCTTGATCAAAGTAAATAGTCTTGACAGATTTAGAAAAAGAAATCTACCCTTTTCAGAAAATTCATTAATTTTAAATGTGTTTTTAATAGTCTACATTTTCTATAAAGATTCCTCTTTAGCTCTTAATATAGCCTTATGTGTATTTCACTAAGTTCATAAATGATGTATGGTGATTCATACAATGCATCGATATTCAAAAATATATATAGTTTTAGAAAAGAAAAATAATGTAGATAAACAGATTTGTATATGAATACAAGCTTGCTATTGTACACAAAGTTATTTATGTGAGTTTATTCTACATCTTTTCTAAGTTTTAACTTTTAGATATAAAATCTCACCATACAGATTTGTATATGTATTTATTATGTATGTATATATATATGTATGTAAATACAAAGTAGACTTATAATTTAATATATATATTGAGCTTGTACACAATGTTGTGTTTTCTATATGTTACCAATGATAGTAGGTAATTCTTTCTCAAATAAACAGAGATATATTTATTTATGTGTATTTATATCTATGTAATTGTATATAAAAATATATTTAGATCTGAATTATTTACATCTATATGTATGTATTTATATATATATATATATATTCAAAAGAATTTCAACAGATTTAACTACATCATGTCAGTGATAATGGTAAATGTTTTCTACAATAACCAGAGATATCTACATCTTTGTATTTACATCTGGGTATATAAATATATGAATCTAAATATATGAATCTATATATATATATATATATATATTCACAGATATTACATATAAAAAAAAAGTTGAGTATAAACATATATATACATCTTTGTTGATAGCAGAATTTACAAGGGATCCCAAATGCATTTTAAGAAGAAATTCAAACTTCATGAATAAGGGAGGCTGACGCCTTTCTCCAATGGGTAAGGTGTTGCCTGTGGAGGGCGATGTCCCTTCACAATGCAGCTCCCATCCCAGGGGATGGGCTGGGGTTTGACCCTATTTTACTATCATTCACTTAATAAAACAAAACCCCAATGAATGATATATATAGTATGTTGTGAGGTTCACAAAAATTTGTAAATTGGGTCTATAAATATATATATATATATGTATGTATTTTCAAAGTTATTGTATCAAGATTTAACATTCAAAACCAAAAATATAAACCACAGTTTGCTAAGGAGAGAAGCCCCAATTTGAAAATGGAGAAATTATGCAATTTCTTTCCATGCATGCAAAAGAATGGAATATCTTCCATATTTTCACAATTTTTCAAAATATTTCAAGCACTTTGTATTCAAATTCCAACAACATTATTATCATTTTTCAAACAAGATTCATGAAAAGAGAATTGAAAACCTAGATATTTCACTTCCAGCTATAGTTGGTCTCTAAACAAATTCTTCTCTTTGCCTTTCCTTGAATTGGTTTTCTGAAAAACTTCTTCTTCTCTCCTTTCCTGTAGCTTCACTAATTCTTCATTTTCCTACTATTTCCCAAAGATTCATTCTAAAACCTCTAATTTTGATAAATTAAGCATTTTCTTGGCAGCCATTAGAGCAAAATTGTAGAGCTTATTTTCAAGAATGATTTCAAGAACCATTTTTCCTCTCGGGAAGTTCTTTCCATTTTAATAATGTTTTCTTTTTCTTTTTTTCCATTTCTAACCCTAATCTTGAAAATGGATTTTAAATAAAATAAAATTATATAACTTTGTGTTTTACACTTCGTATTCACAAATAAGGAAAATGTAAAAATAATCTCCAATTACCATGCATAAAGGATAATCCTTTCAAAAAAACCTACTCAATTACTCAATTCAAAGTAAATATTTATCTAATATTTAAATATCAACAAATTATTATTTAATTTCATTATCACAAGAATTTAACCCAAGTTAAAAGAAAATAGGACACTCACTTAGATTTGCAGCATGGTAATCTTTCAGAATCAATAGGCAATTTTATAATTAAATTTAATTCCTTTACTTTATCATGCCTTCATTTCATTATTTATTTAATTTAACTAATTACTATTTGATTTGCAAATAATTATAAACAAACACACTAAAATTTGACATTCCTAAATGGAATCTATATGAATCTAAGTGCATGTGTTTTTGATCAAGAGAACATCTTGCTTTGTCCTGTCAAGAAGGTAACCTCCTCTCCTTAATCATAGTCTTGGTCTTTGACCACCTGCATCTCAAGTGCATTTGGGCACACAACAATAAATTAAATTAGTATCCCATAAAGATATAAATCAAAACAATATAATACTTTAATTCAAGTATTTCTATTCTATCCTATTTTGCTTCATCCTCAAGTAAAACACATTCATTACTAAACAACTTTTAAAAGTAAACACTTTCATATTTCTTCACACCAAAGCACCATAGTATCTATTATTATTCTACCACACACATTAGTTCGTAAAAAAAATCCACACAAAGCAAAAGAAGGAGCATCACCATTCAATATGTGACAAATGATCTTTCTACTAATGCAAGTTTTTGAAACCCTAGGATGCAAAAAAAATACAAAATCTAATGCAGGCAAGGTATTTCTAGGATGATGGTGGACTCCAAATTAGATATGAAGTTATTTGAAAATTAGGTTCACCAAAATGAACCATAGATTTTTAAGTGTAGGATGTTATGTCTCTTTTGCTCAATTAGGGTCTTTCACCTAAAGGAAAGAGATAGATTCCACACCAAAATATAGGTGGTTCACTCAAAATAATGCAATTATAATGTAAATATGAATGAAATATGCCTAGGTGAGATAAAATAAATGCAAATAACTGATAAAGACTATTGATCATTAAGTGAAAACTAATGCAACTTGTTGGAACCCACTTTGTGATATACGAAAACAACTAGAAATGAATGCAAATTACAAAATAAATGGATCAAATCGAAAGTGTGCACCTAAGATCTTGATGAAGACTAGAAATTACTTCTAGAATGTTGTTGATCTTGATTTTTAGGCCTGGTGGGTCTCATTTCGCCATTTTGAGTGAATCAGTCGTAGTTTTGGGAAACTGTTCTAGAGCCTATTTTTGACAAATGGGTATCCAAAACTGTAGAAAACCAAAATTAGGCTTGGTAGTGGGACTCATTCACTACCCATGGTGAATGATTCCACTTTTGAATTTTTGAAAATTAAAAGGAGGAAATTGAAGTCTCTAGTCTGATCTTAGGTTCTCGATAGGTGTCTGCGTGCAAAAGTCTGATTTCTAAACCTGAAAGTGACTTTTTGTTCATAATTTTCCCTGTAAAATGAAGAGAAGACTTAAACAACTTTTCAACTTGATTCTTAATGATTTCCAAGCTTCCAAGATGCCTAAATCTGCAAACACATAAGGAGAGAAGGGGAAATGTTAGATGTTAGGGCATGGGGGTTTTCCTTGGTCAAACCCCTTTTAGGTAATTAAACCAAATGAAGAGAGAATGTAATGAAGCATGCAAACAATGAATTTATTACCTTTCCATGATGATTAATCTTGAATTTTTGCAACAAAAGATGAAGATTTATCCCTTGAATGTATTTAGATGCTCTTTTGATGACTTAGAATGTAAAATCCCTAACTTGCTTGACTTGATAGAGAAGATAGATGATGAATGGATGATAAGAGATGTGTAAATGAGTTAGGAGATGTGAATTAGGGTTTATATACTTTATTTTATAGGAAATTCTCCTAATTTTCCCATAAATTGGATCCCTAAGGTTGACATGAAGAAAAATAAAACTTAAATTCCAAACTTTCCAACTAAAAAGTAAAAAATGACCCAAATAGGACTCGTTCACCATCTTGGGTGAATCAATCATACCTAGCAGGGACTCATTCACCACATATGGTGAATTATTCCTAGAGGGGTCCATTTTCTAGTTGGGTTGTTGGGAGATAAGAAAATTAGGTTTATATAGTGACTTTGTTGATTATTTCATCAAATATTTTTTGGGGGTGCACAATATGGGGCCATAGGGGCCTATTAATGATGATGTGAAGGTTAATTAGTACTTGTGACACAAAATTCAATGTGAAAGTGTGATTAAATACACTTTACATTATTAAAATGGGGTCCACATAGCCTAGGAAGGCACAATATCCAATGTGAATGTGTAAAACACATTACAACACTAGATTGACATTAAGTTTTTCTTACAATCCTTCTAGATTAATGTGATCATGCAATTAAATACATTTTACAATGTTGAATAAAGGGAAAATGGGTTCATTAAGTCTAGAGAGGCATGAAAGTTTTTTACAACACTTTACAACACCTTTACAAGACATCGTTAAATGCATTTGAAAGGGCCCAAGGCCTAGTGTGGATGTGAAAAACACCTCACAACACTAAATCAAGGCCTCATTATGTCCAATTTATCATCAATTATTCCCCAAATCAAGCAAGTTTCCTTTTTTCTATGTTACAAGAGAGCATGCAATGAAATCCATCATCTATCATTTATTTCTATGATGGATGGAAAGATGCTTCAAAATTATAAATTTGGGAGGTAAAAATGAAATTAATATTATTTATTAATACCTTACAAATATATCTACAACATTATTGGCTTATTGAGTGGATCCTCCAAAAATACCACATATATTTTGATTAAAATTAAAATATGTTGTTTTATAATATAACAATCATTATTAAAAATTTAAAATAAAAAACATATTATAATTCTCACCTAATTGGTGAGCTCTCATAAGATTAATTTTAACAAAAATAGATATTGATTACCATGGTGTTATAATTTCCACCTAACTCACGATGTCTTATAAAATTAATTTTAATAAAAAATATAGTGATTATCATGGTGTTGTAATTTCCACCTAATTATGAGATCTTATAAATTAATATAAATAAAAATATATTGACAGTAATATAATTTTAATTGTCACTTAAGTGATGAGGTCATATGAGATTAACCTCAATAAAAAATATTAATTACCATAATATTATAATTGTCAAATAAATTTTGGCATTTTAAAATATTATTTTTTATTACTAGTATGTGCATGTAAAAGAGGTTCAAGGATTACACTAATAAAAAAAATATGTATGTTAATATATTAGAGAGTATGTGTTTGTGTATGCAAATTCTAGTTGCATGGGGATGGATTAAACACTTAATAATAAATGCTAAATAATGGAATCAAATAATTTTGAATAAAAAATCTAGATATTTTTCTTAAAAAGCTAAGTATTGTTGATTATGAAATATTTGCATACAAATTTAAAACATAAAGCAATGCAAATCAAAAAAGAATGTTGTCATCAAATTGACAAAAAATAATGCAAATGACAATAGAATGTTCCCATCCAGTTGTCAAATCAAGATCTGACCTTTATGTGATAGGTGAGGATTTGGAGAACTTTTATGTAATAAATGAGAATTTGGAGGCTTTTTCCTTTAAACAACAATTGGTCTATAAGTGATGAGGTCTTAAAAGATTATTTTCAAAAATTTACCACACCTTTCTATGCATTTTTTATGTTCTTTGCACCCCCGAAAGCAAGGTCTTAGAAACTAGGACCCATTCACCTTTATGGGTGAATGGGTCCTCCTCATATAGACACCAATCTTTACATTTAATTTTGGTGGGATTCTAATGATTTTCAATTCTAGATCTGATGTCGGCTTGAATTATTTGAATTTTGGGTTTAATTCTCAAATTATGTATAAATATAAGGTTATTTTACATAATTTCACCTAGAATATTTCAAGCAAGCTAAGAAGCAAAGGAATTTTTCATGAGATCAAGCATTCATTGTTAAGAAGCAAGAAAAAGTGAAGTTTTTAGTAGCATTGCAAGTCTTCAAATTCATTTTGTGTCAAAGATCCAACATTAGTGAAGGTTGATGATAGATTCCTATGGAGAATCATGATGGATTGTAGGTGTTGGGAGATGCATACAACATACAACCAAGCCTAAGGACTTGTTTCCTAGGTGATTCCATCTTCTATAATCATCCTACTTGTAGCTTAAAGAGAGGTATATTCAGATTTGTGGCTTATTAAGGGGATTTGAGATCTTCTTTATTGAGAATTTTTCATTGCTCATGTTTCATTTTAGGCTTCTATTCTAACACAATTGGATAGAATTTCCTCCACATTCTTATAGATCTTAATCTTAGACACACTTAAGGTTAGGATTGCACACACAATTGCATGTTTCATATTTTCATTCATCATCAAAAGTTTAATTACCAACAAGTGGTTTAACTGAGGTAAACCCCTATCCACCAACAAGCGTTAAAATGTGTCTTGTAGATTATTAGTAGACTTTGATTTGAAAGGAGGAATTTCACAATACAAGGAGTGCAGACTTGGAAGTTGAAGATCAGATTCAAAGGATTTTGGAAGGACCTAGCAAGACCAATTTTCTTTTAGTGGTGAATGAGTCCCTATTAGGGCTTGAAGGGTAGTAGAATTTGCATAGTGCAAGCTTCTGTTTCAAATTTAGAGCTCCTGAATAGGCCTACCGGGAGACATTTGAATTTGGTGGTGAATGATTCCCTATTATCACTTTAAAAAAGTAGGATTTGACTAAGTGCACAACATTGTCTACCCCTTATTTTACCTAAAATCTTACAACTTCTTTCTATTTTATGTTAGATTCATGCATTATATGTGTTACACCTATAATTATGGTTTTCTTGTTAGTTCAATTTATTCTCCCCAAATTATGATTTATCTCATCATCCCATCCTTGAATAAAGGAGAGATTGCAAGATCCCTAAATCTTGACTTAATTCACCTCTTGCATTGACAATTGCTTCAAGGTTCTTGGATTTCATCTTTTGAATGAAACCCTAACTAGAAATTTAGGGGTTAGATATCATAGCCTCTCTCTTTTTCTATGTTTCATTTCATATGAAAGGAAGAGCTAAAACACTTAAAGATGAAAATTGATGCTAATTAAAACAAATGACAAATAAAAATATATATTGAATGCAAAAATGAAAAATAATGAAAAAGAAGAACCTAGACTAAAAGTTTGCACTTGTTTGTGTCAAATTCTAATATTTGGTATATAAAACAGTGCAAGGTGTTCTAGTCCCATATTATAATAAATTCCAAGACACTATTAATTTATTGGAAAATTAGACACTCCTTCTTTATCAATCACTATGGGCCAACACTTTAATTTGGAAATTACAGTAACAATGTACATTTGGACATGTGATTAATATATGTTCCCTTCCCTTGAGATAGTTACATATATAATGTGCAAATATATTACTATAGTGTGAAGGGGATTAATCATGTAGCATTTTTAATTATTTTCTTAGTAAAACCATTTTCACACTTGTAGGAAATAATGGTAAATACAAGTGCTTTGATATGCACAGGATATTGCATTTTCACTAAGGGAAGGAATTTTTGTGTTTCCTTTGAATGAACATTCATATATGATATAGAAATGATTAAATCATAAAATTCAAACTATGGTAACTATGAAGGTGAAAATTTAGAATTGGAAATCATTGTGGCTTTACAATTCTATTTGTCTTTCATCATGTCAATGACACTTCAACTCCTAAAAAGGACATTAAGATGTGCTTAGTCTAGATTGTAATGTAGTGGGTTAAATATTAAAATAAAATAATTAAAGTATTTTTGTTGAGATTATTATTATGTGTCAAAATTAAAAATTAAAAAATATGGGTTGTAGTTGGTGGATAGGCATGAATTAATCTATATAAACATAATTAGAGAAACACAAACACATAATTTTCTCAATGTACTGCTACATAAAAAATTTATTGCTTGATAAAACCAATTAAATTTTCCACTTTTATAGAGGTATTGAGACAATTCTATATCATCCTAGATCCTCAACGACTTTCCACTTTATAAAAATAATTGTACATCTTATGTTGACTTGACAAATATTTAATAATTTTCCTCTTTTACTTATCTCATTTCCCTCATTTAATAATTGTGCTTTCTCTTATTTAATAATTGTGGTATTGGGGTGGAAGAAATTACATATCCCTATAGCATGGGCCCTTAATTTCTACCACATATGATTTTACATTCACCATTCACAATTTTTTTCTCCCTCTGGTGCTTGTGACCAACTCTTAAGACTTACACTTTTCTTGCATGATACCTTCAAACCATCTCTAAGATCTTTGAGTTTATTTTCTCAATAGCGATACCTTTCTTTTGGCAATCTATCTTTTTACTTCTCCAACTATTTGAGTTGTTCCAGAAGTCCTTCAAACCTTGATTTTCAAATCTTCAATACTTCAATCTCAAAGTACTTTTCCTGCAAACATGCTTTTCATAGCTTTCTTTTTTTCATGGCATCCTATCACACTTCTCAAACCATCAAAATTTGTTTGATTACTATCATCTTTGATATATAAACATTTATGTACTTGAACTACCTTTTCAACATACATGTGTAACTTGTTTCCAATTCAATTCATAACTCCAACCACAATTCATTTGCATGCATCTTGACAAAGGTCCACTCTTTTTCTCTCTTTTCCAACACATCTTTTCTGAATGATTTTCCATTCCACGTTTGGTACAAATATGTAGATCCCAACACATATCCTTCATATGTCCTTTCACATGACATATCTAGTGTATCCTTTTTTACTCTAATTTCTTATCTTTTATTATCCTCGTGTCAATGAGGTTGCACCTTTTTGTTGTAATTTTCCTAGTCCTTATGTTATTCTTTTTTTTTTTGGCTTTTATTTGGTCTAAATTGTCTTGATAGGAGTGTTGCATGTGTTTTGCTAGTATCCCATAATAATTAATGATTTAGTGACCATTTCAAGAATTTAAATCTTGGTATTTATATGGTATTTTTTTATGTAACCACCCTATATAGATTAAAAATGGTTATCCTACATTTTTTCCTCAATTTTGACCTCATTCAAAAATTCCTTCTATTGTATATGAAAAATGGGTAGGATGCTATCATATGACCTAGGACATAGAGCATACCAACTTTCCACCTACTACATTCAAGGGTAACCCTAGAGATCTCAATGCAAAGGGGAAAGTTATCTTGCAATAGGGCTATTGTAGGGGCTGAATACAAACTAATAAGGGGTTCACCACCAAGAACATGGAAAGATAAATGAAATGCAAGATGCAACACTAAACCCTAATTCAATGTAATGAAATAGAAAAATGAATGAAATAACAAAGAAAGCTACAAATAAGAATGTTTGCACCTAGAAATTTGGAGATGACAAGATGGAGGTCTGAAACACTAGAAAATCTACTTTTAATGTTGACTGAGACTCATTTTCCAAGCTAGGTGAATCAGTATAGATTCTAGGATATTGTACAGGATTAGGAATCTTCCAAAAGTGTATCTAAATCTATAAGAATCTAAAATTTGATGGGAACTGGAACTCATTCATAGGAACTAGTGAATCAATCTAGTTAGAATTTTCTAAAGCTTCAAAGTCTACTCCTGCTCTTCTCTTTCTACTCTTTCCTTCCCAAGTGGTTTTTAGATTTGAAACACTAATTTGCAACCTGTAGAGCTTCTCCAATGTTCTCCAAGGCTTGATGAAAACTTTGAAAACATTGAATGATTTGACAACTTTTCACCAATCTTTCTCCTTAGGAAATTTTCAATCCAAACCTACAAATCACACACAAAGGAGAGGGGAAAATGTTGTTGGGTTACTGGATAAGGGTTTGCCTTGGTCAAACCCCATTTTGGAAACCAATCCTTGAAATGAAATCAAATAGGAATGGAAAATGATGAATTAACAAATTAAAATGTTGTAACTCGCCAAACCCTTGCAATAAAGTGCTACAACTATGCTTGAGATGGCTCCAATGGATGTAGACCTTGACTCTAGCTTAAGGAGGATAAATATTGAATGAAATGGTTGCTTGAATCATAAAATCCTACACCACAATTGTTAGCTCCAAAACAAACATGATGCATGAACTACTTGACATGATGATTGATGCTTGAATGCTACTCTTAAGTGCTTGATATTCTACCCTTGAATGCTCTATAAAATACTTGAATGAACTTGTGAACTCAAACTTGATATAAGGATGAATACTTGAATGCTCGGGGATAAAACAAGAGAAAGAAACTTGTATTTATACTCAATTATGCAATAGTTCCTACATCAAATCTAGGAGGATAAAATCCTACCAAAATTTGGGACCAATTTTAAAACAAGCCAACATCAAATCTAGGAGGATAAAATCCTACCAAAATTTGGGACCAATTTTAAAACAAGCCAACATCAAATCTAGGAGGATAAAATCCTACCAAAATTTTGCATTAATTTTAATTTTGAGCCACATATGACTCATTTTCCCAAGGTGACGAATGAGTCCTAGTAGGCCTAAAATTTGGGACCAATTTTAAAAATTCTTAGAAATGTGTGAAACTAGGTTCGAGACCCTAAAACCTAGGTGAGAATCATTCACCCAGGGTGGAGAATGTGTCCTAGATCACTAAATTTGGTCCATTCAAGCCTAAAACCCCTAAATTATGATTGGGTTATGATTTGTGTTCGGATTATCCTCGAAAAGATGCATTAAATGATGCTTGTGGGTGCAAAATAGGGCCAATTAAAGCATAAAGAAGCCCAATTATCAATGAAAACCCCAAAAAAGTGTGAAAGTGTGTTACAAAACTTTACAACACTCTTGATAAGGTAGGATTAAGGTCAAAAGGAGGTTTATTAGGTGTAATTAATTAATAAGACCTTAGAAAAGTGTGAAAGTGAATTACAACAATTTAGCCAGGTGCCATTTATGTTCATTAGTTCATAAGGTCCCAAGACCTAATGTGAATGTGTCAAACACATTACAACTCTAAATGAAGGAACCTTTAAGCCCAGTTCACAAGCAGGGCTTGTTGATGATGATTTGACTTGCAGTAAACAAGGTGAATAAATTCTTCACAAACAAGACCGCAAAGTGCCTATCCTTATTGAAAGATATGGAACAAAGACAACCTAAAAGGGAAAAAAAATTAATAGGAAAAGATTGGCTTTATTTTAATCCCAAGTCTCTGATAACTAGGTCATGATTGCTCTAGGGTCACTCTCGAGTACTGATGTGATATTGTTGTTAATATCAAAGGGACTATTGTTTAAGATTAAATATTTTAGGCATTTCATTTTTTGATTAGATCATAAAGACAAGTATCATGAAATTGAAAGATTTGTACTAGTATTTCATGAACATCATAAATTCTTTGCTACCACTTAAGTAGATTTAGCATTAAGCATTCAAAAATTTCATAGAAAATGAAATATTTTCAATCAAATTCCATCCATTCATTTAATTTTGGAAAATTTTGAAGAATTTAAACATCTACTCCAAAATAAAGCATAAAAATACTAAAAATTAAAATTATCTCTCGGTTATTCTCCATGCATTCCCCAAAGAGTCAATTAAAATAGAGAAAACTACTTTATACTTCACCAAATTGATTCACATCTACATATAAAATGGTGCAAGCTTTTAAATAGAGGGGTTTAATTTCTAGACACTGAGTAGGTTCTATATGCACCTTTAAATGGTGTAGCATACAACCTTGTTCAACTGAACTAAAAAAACTAGCTAAAAAGGATTCATGAGATAGGTAGCTATCTAATTGGCTCTGATATTAATCAATGTCTATGTGCATACAAATTTTTACACCGAAATGATTCAGAAAAAAGGAAAAAAGAGCAAAACTTGAAAAAGTTTTATATTCTTCCAACATACACAAATTCTAAACTTAAAATAAAAAAGGGGATCCTCTAGCATTTTATAGAAGACAAGGATCAGATAAGATAAGACAAATACATGAGATAAAATACAAGGGACTAATCACATCAAGGCACATGGAATATAGTGAAAAATAGGAGAATTGTAATCAAAGTCAATAGAGTCAACTCCAATTACACATTCAAGCTCTTTAGGTGTTAATATTTAATCATCAAGATTCTTTCTTTCAACCAAATAAATCCACTCAAACAAAATATAGGAAATTCCCATGAAATTGGAGTGATAAGGTAGAGTACTTACTTTGGGAATAACATTCAAGGAATAAGTTATTCCCAAAGTAAGTACTCTTCCCTACTACATGCTTGAACTTTAGTATCCCGGGATTCCAGATCTGGAACATCTTTGCAACTAACCCTATTCGAACATGATCTTTTAAAGTACATCATTGAACTTGGAAACATCATTATATTTGTTCACAAATGCAATTTTCCTAACTGTCCAAACCTGAATTTTGCATCACAATCTATATCTCCCACAATCACAAATTCCACACATTAAATCCCTTCTTAAAAGAAAGAAAACATTTATAACATCTCATGTAAATAAAACCATTATTCAAATGTCAGTACAAAATCTCTTAAATAACACACTTTCTAGCATATCATTAATCCTTACATATATGTCGGATTACTAGAATCATTAAATAACTTCAAAATTTTAAAATTTTCATTTCACATTGCAACCCGGTACCTAGTACTCGGGGTTTAGCTTTACCCACAAACTTTCCTAGTCTTTAGTTATACTGGACTTCCATCATACTAGACTCCATTTTACTAGAATATAAACATTGGATTGGAGCCTTCTATTCAAACTTGCATTACCTTTCAACTTCTTAAAAGTTTTAGATTCCCAGTACCTGGTAGTCGAAACACTCACATTATGAAGTACTTTTATATTAAATACTTCTCTTTGCTTTTCACTTCTAGTGATCTTTCAATTTTCTAGCTCCTGTCACAAGAGTAATTTTTTTACTTGCATCTCCAAGTATTTTAGTCTTGGGGCATGTTGTGAGACCACACAACAAGGCCCAAACAAGGAAGGGAAAATTAGAAGGGATACTTTTTCTGTTACCACATTCATCCCCCACTTTAGTGAGAGGATGAACTTGCTTCAAACACACACTAAAGTAGAAAAAAAAACACCAAGAAGGGTCCAAATGCACCAATGTCAGTAAGATGGGATGATAGTGATCAAAATCCCATGGCCAACCAACATAGGCACAAGAAAACACACATGAAAATGATATAAAGAGCAACAACAAATCATAAGCATGCACTATTAAAGATGTAAAGAGAATGAAATAAAATGAAAAAGGGGTGGATCAAGCATCAACCATTTGTCCATCACAATGTGGATCAGATCTAGGAAATTTTTTCTAAAAAATATATACTCACTCTGAGGCAACAAAAATTCAAATTGTCTATTAGGTGAGAAGTCCAAGAAGGTGAGACACATACACTCATGGCTAGTATGTTCACACACACACACACACATGTGCTTATGGGAAAGTCATGCCCTCTTTTGGATTCCTATCAAACTATACCAAAGTTATTCCTCCTGATAACTTTGATAAGGTGCCATGCAAAAATAAACTTCAAGATTCATGAGACAAGCAAAGCTTCATATGCTTTGAACAAATAAGACAACTCTATAGGAATGCAAGTTGTGTTATGCAATGTGGCCATATAACTGCAAATACAAAATGCAAATAATGTTCAAAGGATTCTTGCTTAGTTCATGTGAGGTCTTTAACTTAGGGAACATTATGCCTAATGTCTCCAAGAGAGGACCAATCAAAGAATAAAAAATTCACAACTTAGGGGATGTAGTGTACCACATCAAGCCAATAAGAGGAATGTAATATGCTAAGAGAGATCATGATCTTGAAGTACATCACACCCAATATCATCCACAAAGAGAAAAACACATAGTATAAAGTAAGAAGGTTGCACCATGAAAATAAAATGCTAAAGAATAATACCAATATATGCCCCCACTTTAAACAAATTGCTAAACACCATGTTGTAAGCAATTACTTTAAAGTAGAAAATGATAAATTCTAACAAAGAAGACATGAGAGCTAATAGAGAAAGCCCTATGCCAATTCATATGTTCCCAAGTGAAGCTATGTCATGCAATGAAAAAGGAAAAGAGTGAGGTTGCCCCAAAAAATGAAAACACCAAACACATGAGCAATCTATGGATTTGGGGTCAGTATATTCTTGCTCCAATATTTTTTTTTTTGTTAGAGAGCTTGGAATTTTCTATTGGACACTAGGAACATAGAGAGGGGGGGGGGAATCAGTGTTCAATAATTTTATTTCCAAAATAGATCTACAACTATCAACAACAATAATTGAACTTCATATAGCATTTACAACACATAACAGATGAAAACATGCAATCACATTAATGAACACCACAACACAAGATATTCTTACATGGAAACCCTATTAGGGGAAAAACCACAATGGATATCAATCCACAATGTATACTCTGTTAAAAGTATTATAAAAAGAAGAGGAATGCACTTGCATTCAAGCACATTTCCTAGAGGACACTGCTCAAATAGGAAAGGCTCACTACCTTACAAGTAAAATTGAAATTACAAAAAAAAATTGAACTGAGATTACAAGATCTAAAAATTCTTGGATTTAGTTCCAATGCTGCTCAAGATCAGATTTTGAATCTCTTGACTGAATCGCACTTCTACTCTACTCTGCTCTACTCTTCTCTGTATACCAAAACTTTTCTACCCTCAAACAACTAACCTACCCTTTCAATCTCTTTTTGATACTCATACACCATAATGAACTATAACTACTACCATATGTATTTCTATATTCAAAATTATTTTCTGATCTCCTTTATATACCCACTAATTAGAAATTCAATGCATGTCGACTTCACAACAAAATACAATATTCTTGCTTAAGTCGGCCCAAATCATAAGTTATAATTTATGCATACCTACACAAGTTAGCTAGACTTATATTAGGGACCCACACAAAGGTTCCAAATATAATATATGGCAAAATATATACTCCACATATATTCATGATATGTCACATCAAGCATGTCGGGCATAATGGAAAATAAGCCATGAATCATGCTACCAAAACTCTTAACTCGAACTCTGACTAATACTATACCACAAAAGTCATCAGAGGATAGTGTAAGTGCTAAGAAAGATTCCCTAGAGATCCACACCATGAAATAGTGATCTGGTGAAGTGATCCGATCAATTGGATAACCTATTCTTCATTATTTTTGTCGGTAGATTACAAAATCTTACTTCTCTTGCTAGTATAAACAATACTAATATTGTGGATCATATTGTAGACTCTAGTTTCCATCAATGACCACAAAAGTAGCCAAAAAGGATCTCTCAGAGCCATATTCAAACAATCTCCCCCTTTGGC